>JAHSUH010001207.1:0-16752 GCA_025388415.1 Cynanchum wilfordii | reverse complement strand
GTCACCCTAAAATCTTTTCTGTAGTTTTGAGAGCTTTAAAGAAAGGTAAACATCGCTCTGCTAGCTTTGATATGAATCCGCCTAGTCTTTGTGCAAACCATTGAGTCTTTGGAAGTCCTTAATACACCTTGGTTCCGACTAGGTTTCGAAGTGTTGTGACCTTTTACGATTCGCTTCGATTCCTCGTTGAGTCATCATGAAACCTAGGAATTTTTGATTTAACTCTGAAGGTACATTTGGGCCGGATTCAACTTTAGATTATATTGACTCAAAGTTCGCAGGGTTCATCGAGGTGGGGGGTGGGGTAGCATGTCATCAACATATACCTCAACATTCCTCCCGATCTGCTCCTTTAGGACTTTGTTTATCATCCGTTGGTAAGTCGCTCCGGCATTTTTTGAGGCCAAACGGCATGACATTGTAACAATAAAGCTGCTCCATTAGCCCTAAAGGATGTATGAACCCGATCTTTCGGGTTCATCTTGATTTGGTGATAGCTTGAGAAGGCATCGAGGAAGCTTAGGAGCTGATACCTAGCGGTGGAATCCACCGGGGGCCGATCTGGGGTAAGGGGGTGATAACACTAAATTTGGTAATGTTTTGGAAGGGTATTTGTGCATAATTGTTGAGGTTTATTAGAGTAAATTGAGATAAATATGTTAATTGTGCACTTAATTGTGATAATTCTGTTTTCGGGAAGTTTGTGGAGTTAATGGATCAAAAGAGCAAAGTTTAGGGACTAAATATGCAATTTACGGAAAGAAATACAAATCGATTCAACAACACGTGCTCGGTCCAAGAACACGCCCGCCAAGCCGGTGAACACGCCCGGCCAAGCTAGTGAACACGTGCTCGGTTCAAGAACACGGCCAAGCGAGAGGAATAACACGGCCCGAGTCAACACGCGCTCGGTGATGAAACCCGTTCCGGAGCCCGGTGTTACGTATACCACCGAGCCCGTGTTTGGCTCTGTTCCGAGATTTTAGAGATTTTTGTGTAAAATTCCTATTTTACCCCGTTTTTGGTTATCTATAAATATTGGGATTTTTACCATTATTTGAGGTTGGATAGAGTTTTGATTAGGCTTAATTGCTAAGTAATTTTAGAGGTTTGGTAGAACTTAGAGAGAGATCTATACTTTGATTTTCCAATTTTCTTAGAGATCACTCTCTACTTGTTGTAGTATTGAGTATCTTGGGATTAATTTGGTGAGTTTGCCTCGATCCGTAAGGAAATTTGCTGAATATATTCTAGGGTATTTGGGCTACACAAATTGAAGATCCAAGTTGAAGAAGCAAAGAAGAATCAAGAGAAGGAGTTGAAGAGGAAGAAGGTTTAATGTCTATGTTTCACTTTCCCCTTTTCTTCTATTATCCCTTGTTATTCTTTGTAATTAGTTAACCAACCTTAGGAATTCTCATCTCTACATTTCTTATAGGTAGATTTGGTTGGTCTTATTTTACAAATTACTTGAGATATTGTGATGTTCTTGGATTGAATGATTGTGGTTTTATTGATTCAAATTGCAATTTCATTGATGACTTTAGATCTGAATTTTATCTTTAGTACAAGCTTTGATTTGAGATTGTGGTTTCGGATTAACACTAATTGTTAGGCCGGACCTTGGATATACGATTAGTGCCAAGTTAATGTGATTAGTTTCCTTTCGATGGACCGGACCTTGGATGATTGATAGGAGATATAGTTGTGTTAACATTCAAGTGTTCTTAATCTAGGAATTTCTTGCCACGATCCGTATGGAAGAGATTCTACTTTAGACTTGAATTTGGTGGAGCTATGATACTAGATCCAAGATTATCCTATACTTGGTATTTTGTATCCTCTTATCTCACCTATATTTTACAAAGAATTCCTCCCAACCTTTTTACTTGCTTTATTTCTTACATTGTTCTTTACTTTGTTTTCTAGGATTTAGAATTCAATCTTATCATTCTTGATATTGGTTGATTTACTTGTTGAATGATCCTTAATCACAAATCATATTCATAATTAGTTTGATTATATTTTCCACACTAGAATTTAATAGAAGTCTTAGGGAAAAAGCGATTTTTATAAATTTAAAATCCGAATATCACCTTATTTACTAAACTATTTCGATAGGTGCTCTGCCTTATTGAGTTATTTTATTAGTGACAAACCTATTTTAATCTTAGAGATTCTGATTGGTCGAGTTTATGGAAAATTTGTCCAGAGTGGTGCATTCGTGTAGACCGTAACTCGATGCGACTCGAAATAAGGTTTTAATTTTCGGGCGCAAACAACCAAAGCATAAGCTAACTTTTCTATATTTGGGTATCGTGATTCCGGTCCATTAAGGACTTTACTTACAAAATAAACGAGGGAGTTGTTTACAATTTGTTTCCCGAGTAATACAGCGACTACAACAAAATTAGAAGCGGGATAAGTACGAGATATAATGTTTCCCCAACTACGGGAGAGCTAAGAAGTGGAAGTTGTTCCAAATAAATCTTGAGTTCGCTCCATGATTGTCGGCACTCTTCCGTCCACCCAAAAATCTTTTCTGTAGTTTTGAGAGCTTTAAAGAAAGGTAAACATCGCTCTGCTAGCTTTGATATGAATGCCTAGTCTTTGCTATGCAACCATTGAGTCTTTGGAAGTCCTTAATACACCTTGGTTCGACTAGGTTTCGAAGTGTTGTGACCTTTTACCTTGGGTTCGCTTGATTCCTCGTTGAGAGTCATCATGAAACAATTTTTGTTTTAACTTTCACGAAGGAAATTTTGGGCTGATTCTTTTAGAATATAGACTTACCAAAGTTTCCGAAGGTTTCATCGAGCGAAACCGAGATGAGAATCAACGTGCCTTGACTTGATCACCATGTCATCAACATATACCTCAACATTCCTCCCGATCTGCTCCTTTAGGACTTTGTTTATCATCCGTTGGTAAGTCGCCCTCCGGCTTTTTGAGGCCCGAAACGGCATGACATTGTAACAATAATGCTCCATTAGCCCTAAGGGTGTTTGAACTGCATCTTTGGGTTCATCTTGATTTGGGTGATTGATAACGCTTAATTTGGTAATGTTTTGGAGATATTTGTGGAGTTATTTGTGCATTTTGAGGTTTATTAGAGTAAATTGAGATAAATATGTTAATTGTGCACTTAATTGTGATATTTCGTGTTTGGGAGTTTGTGGGAGTCAATTGATCAAAAGAGCGAAGTTCGGGGACTAAATATGCAATTTTTGGAAAGATGCACAAAAACCGGCCGAAGAACGTTCGTCCATCCAAACACCACGCAGCCATTGAACACGCCGTTAAAGCTAGTGAACACGCGCCGTTCAAGAACACGGCCTACGGAAGGAACGAACACGGCCGAGTCAACTGCACGCGCTCGGTGATGAAACCGACCGTGGAGCCCGTGTTACGTATACCTGAGCCCGTGTTTGGCGCCCTGTTCGAGATTTTAGTGATTTTTGTGTAAAATTACTATTTTACCCCCTGTTTTGGTTATCTATAAATATTGGGATTTTTATCATTAATTAAGGTTGGATAGAGGTTTGATTAGGCTTAATTGCTAAGTAATTTTAGAGGTTTGGTAGAACTTAGAGAGAGATCTATACTTTGATTTTCCAATTTTCTTAGAGATTACTCTCTACTTGTTGTAGTATTGAGTATCTTGGGATTAATTTGGTAGGTTTGCCTCGATCCGTAAGGAGATCTATTGAATATATTCTAGGGTATTTGGGCTACACAAATTGAAGATCCAAATTGAAGAAGCAAAGAAGAATCAAGAGAAGGAGTTGAAGAGGAAGAAGGTTTAATGTCTATGTTTTACTTTCCCCTTTTTCTTCTATTATCCCTTGTTATTCTTTGTAATTAGTCAACCAACCTTAGGAATTCTCATCTCTACATTTCTTATAGGTAGATTTGGTTGGTTTTATTTTACAAATTACTTGAGATATTGTGATTTTCTTGGATTGAATGATTGTGGTTTTATTGATTCAAATTGCAATTTCATTGATGACTTTAGATCTGAATTTTATCTTTAGTACAAGCTTTGATTTGAGATTGTGGTTTCGGATTAACACTAATTGTTAGGCGGACCTTGGATATACGATTAGTGCCAAGTTAATGTGATTTGTTTACTATCGATGGACCGGACCTTGGATGATTGATAGGAGATATAGTTGTGTTAACATTCAAGTGTTCTTAATCTAGGAATTTCCCGCACGGTACGGGAGAGATTTTACTTTTTGGACGCTTTGGTGGGGGGGGTTATAGTTCCCAGATTTTATCCTATACTTGGTATTTTGCATCCTCTTTTCTTACCTATTTTTACCAAAAAATTCCTCCCAACCTTTTTACTTGCTTTATTCCTTTCATTGTTCATTTACCTTGCTTTTTTTTTTTTTTTTTTTGTTTTTTTTTTTTTTTTTTTTTTTTTTTTTTTTTTTTTTTTTTTTTTTTTTTTTTTTTTTTTTTTTTTTTTTTTTTTTTTTTTTTTTTTTTTTTTTTTTTTTCTTTCTTTCTTTTTAGGATTTTTTTTTTTTTTTTTTTTTTTTTTTTTTTTTTTTTTTTTTTTTTTTTTTTTTTTTTTTTTTTTTTTTTTTTTTTTTTTTTTTTTTTTTTTTTTTTTTTTTTTTTTTTTTTTTTTTTTTTTTGTTTTTTTTTTTTTTATAATTTTTTTTTTTTTTTTTTTTTTTTTTTTTTTTTTTTTTTTTTTTTTTTTTTTGTTTTTTTTTTTTTTTTTTTTTTTTTTTTTTTTTTTTTTTTTTTTTTTTTTTTTTTTTTTTTTTTTTTTTTTTTTTTTTTTTTTTTTTTTTTTTTTTTTTTTTTTTTTTTTTTTTTTTTTTTTTTTTTTTTTTTTTTTTTTTTTTTTTTTTGTTTTTTTTTTTTTTTTTTTTTTTTTTTTTTTTTTTTTTTTTTTTTTTTTTTTTTTTTTTTTTTTTTTTTTTTTTTTTTTATTTTTTTTTTTATTTTTTTTTTTTTTTTTTTTTTTTTTTTTTTTTTTTTTTTTTTTTTTTTTTTTTTTTTTTTTTTTTTTTTTTTTTTTTTTTTTTTTTTTTTTTTTTTTTTTTTTTTTTTTTTTTTTTTTTTTTTTTTTTTTTTTTTTTTTTTTTTTTTTTTTTTTTTTTTTTTTTTTTTTTTTTTTTTTTTTTTTTTTTTTTTTTTTTTTTTTTTTTTTTTTTTTTTTTTTTTTTTTTTTTTTTTTTTTTTTTTTGTTTCTCTTGCTTTCTTATTGATTTGTTTTTCTTAGAATTTTTCTTACTTAGATTATAGATTTTTGGATTTAGATCTTAGGTTAGATGATTTAGTATCATGATTTTTAGGTTTAGTTAGTATTTTGGTTAGTTTAGATCCCTTAGGTAAACTTTTACTTAGAGATTTTGGTTAGATATAGCTTAGATATTTTGGATTTAGGTTAACTTTAGTTGATTTAGATTAGATAGCTTAGTTAGTTTAGTGCTTTAGATTAGGTTAGCTTTTGATTCTTTAGATCCTTATCCTTTAGAATAACCTAGATCTTAGGTTTAACATCTTAGTTTGATCTTTAGTTTAGAATTTTTAGATCTAATTGTTTTTCTTACTTTCTAACTTGGAATAGTTTGTTCTAATCTCTTCTAATTTGCTCTAACTAGATTCTTAGGTATGGTTAGTATTAGATTTAACTAGTTTTCTAACTTGACTCTCTCTTTGATTGATCTCTATTTCATGTTCTTAGATGTATTTCCATGTTTTCGTTTCATGATTTTTGGTAGTTGTTATAGAATTTATCTTGATTTTTAGGTATTATGTTAGAGTAGTTTAGTTTACTTCTCTTCTTAATCTTAGTTTCATTTACTTGTCAATTACTTGTTTTACATCTTCTTTAGTTGTCTTACATTTCTTAGTTAGTTTTGCATGATCTTGTCATTTTATCTTCATTCCTTCGTTTTCTTTAAGAGCCTTCTAGTTTAGTTAGTATTCTAATAATATCTTCAATTCATGAAGACTATTATGTAGATACTTACTTTTGTTAGGAATTGATGTTAGATGTTTTTCTATTTTTCTATCTTTTATATGTTAGCCTTACTTTGCATTTGATATAAGTTTTGGTATAGCTTTGCTTTTAATTTCTTCTTTTGAAATTTTTGAGTAGATTTTGCATGTAGTAGATTTTTCAATAAAAGGTCACCATTATTATTATTTTGATTTACAATTTTTAGGAATTTATCTAGTAATCATTGAATTGTTTAGGTAATAAATATGTATAGCTTTTTGTTGAAAGTAAGCATTCTTAGAAACTAATTCTAAGAAATGCTAGTTTAGTGACCAACATTTTTAGTTTAGTTATTGAATTCACTTCATTAGCTTCGTTACATTTCATTTTCAGATTTCAAGTATTTTGTATTGATTGTTTTTGCATATGAATTAGTTAGTTTGCATGCTTTGTTTTTCTTGCAATTAATTCAAAATATTCGGATGAATATGTATATGATGTTTTGTCTATTATACTTGATTTTCCATTAGCTAGATTTAGGTATTTTAGTTATAATTAGTTTGCATGATCTTCATGATATCTAGATAGATTACATGTTAGCTATATGGCTAGAATAAATTGTATGACTTTTTGTAACTTTTTGCATGATTTGCATAGCATATCGGTTATTATGTTCTAATAGGTTAGTACTGCATGTTTTGTTTTTATAATCTGCATTTGCATGCTTTTGCATGGCTTATACATATGTATGTATTTTAATTGCAACTTGATCTTTCAGTAGTTTTCTTTTTGCATATACTTTATTATAGGAATAAATGTATATATATATATTATGTATCCTCATTTCCAGTAGGTAGAAGTTTGTTCTTTGTGTTCTTTGATTTTGCATGGTTAATTTAGTTAGCAAATGCATGATTTTCCTTGTTCTTATTTTCATTTTCCAGTAGGTTAGTGTATGGTATCTTTTGTGAATTCAGTTTTTGCATGATATTGTAAATAATGGTACATAGATTTGTTAGTTGTTGTAGTTGCATTTCTTTTTGTTCTTCATGAATAGCATATAGTTTGTATATATATGTTTCACTTCTATCATTTAGACATTTTGCATGGTCAAATTAGAAATTCAAATGCTTGAACCTTGTTGTTCTATTTTCCAGTGGCTAGATGTTTTTGTATGCTTTTGTACACTGCATTTTCAGTAAAATTATTTGTGGGCAGTCCAGTAACATTTAGTTTGTACTGCTGCTGAAATTTTTAATCCAGAAATTTATTGTATGTTTGGTTTTGTTCTGTTTTTGCTGAAAATTTTGGGTAGTACAGTGGCAGATTTTTACATCACTACTGCCTTATATTTAATCCAGTAGTTGTTACATATTTTGTTCTGTTTTTGTACAAAATTTCAGTGAGTTTTCTTCAATGCTTTTAATGAAAGTGCCCAGAATTTTGTGAGTTGCAATTTGTTTTGGTCATTCTGAAAATTTCAGCATATGTTTTCCTCTGTTTTGCAGAGAAATCCAGTAGCTATATTGATTAATTCCTCTGTTTTATTCAAAATTCCAGTAGCTAATTATTGTATATCTCTGTATTTTCCTCTGTTTTGTCATAATTCCAGAACTGAAATTTTATTTCCCCTGCTTTTTCCCCTGTTTTTTCTTACCCGAGAGCATGCCAAATTTTCTTTTCATTTTCACTTCTTCAAATTAATTTCCAGAATTCATTTCTTATCCATTTCTTTTCCTTTTCTATTTAATCTTGCATGCTCATTAAATCTTTTCAATTCCTTCTCCATTTTTATTTCTTTCAAACTTCTTTATTTCTTTACATTTCATTCCATTCTTCTTTATCATTCCTTCATTCCTTTTCTTCTCTTTCATTCAATTAATTTAATTCATTTTCTTTTCCTTATTTTTGATTAGATTAGCATTATTTAATAATCTTATATTTTATATCCTTTTATCCTTACTAATCTCTCTTTTCTTGTTTTGTAGGTAATGTGATTTCTTTCTCTTATTTTTCTTGTTCTTTAAATTTCTTTCCTAGATCGTTTGTAGTAGGACATTTTTAATCTTGTAATTTCTTTCTTTCTTTGTTTTGTTGTATTCTATCCTTCTTGATTGTTTGTTGAAGGTAATACAGGAATCAATAGGCTTCGCTACAAAACTTGAAAATGCAAGTGGGACAATTGTCCAGGCAATTTTCAGAACGAGCAAAAATGATTACTCCCTAATAGCACCGAACATAATTCCATCAAATAAATCGAAAGATGAGGTTATTAGGGAGGACAAAGCGAGCCTTATAAAAGTCATTGAAGAAGGAAGAAGTTCCTAATAAAGGAACAAAATAAGTTCCAAGCATGCTTGCTCGGAAACAAGATTTGTCTTTCTTCCCTTTCCTTTTACCGCTTTTATCGAGTCATACTTGGTTTTTGGCGTTCAATTATTGTCTATATCGCTTTTTTAGTGGCTGGATGTTCCAGTATAGGTTTTATTATCTTGTTTGTTATATTATTCCCGGAATTTTCCGGATAAGGTTTATTTGTTTTATTTATTTTCTTTTTAGTTGATTTTATTTATTTTTACTTGGTTTTTGTACTATTTGATTTATTTGGATTTATATGATTATCTTTTGTGTTCATAGTTTACTTTCCGGTTTTAAATTAAATTTTCTTGTTTTTATTTTTCTAGTTTTTTCACACTTATTCCCGTTTTGTATTTATAGTTTTCTCGCACTTATTTATTTTTCAAATAAGTTGTGGGGTATTCGCTTTTTACACCGAGGACAGTGCAATTTTCAAGTTGTGGGGTAGGTGTGTGTGCTCGTTTTATCTCAATTTGCAAATATTTTCAAAAACAAATTGATAAATTTTTCAAATTTTTCAAAATGATTAGTTTACTTGAAAAGATTATTTTGTGAACTTTGTTTTGGAATTTGATTTGCTTAGCCGATGATAGATATCGGTTGTTGATTGTTGAAAGTCTCGAGATTTGATTTAGTTCATTTTGTTGATACTTGGTACGAGCATGATTATAGGAAAATCCTGAAAAAAAACTCTTTTGACATAGCTATTTTTGGTTGGTTGTTCCGATTAGTGGACTACTTTTGGACATTTATTTGAGTAGTATTAAGTCTTTTGGGAATGGAAATAACTTGAATTTTCACTTGAAAAATTCTTTGAGATACTTGCCACACTTTTAATTTTCGTTGAATAAATTGTTGAATAAAAGGTTGTTTTGCATGTATCCTTTGCTACTTGAGCACCACTTCTTATGGGAATTGAATGCCCGGTGCCCTAAGGTCCTCGGGATCCCGGGAGTCATCGGAGTGGAACTCGTTACAAGGGTAGTTAAAGTTGATATTGTTAAGCAAACAATAAAAACCTTGAATAAAAGAGAATTAATTGAATAAAAATTTACTTTTGAATAAAGTGGCTTGTTTCTTGAGATTTGATTGTGATTATGTCTCGTTGTTGAAGTTTTTGATCGACCGAACCACTATTTGAATAATTTGCTTTGAAAGGAAATTTGCTATTTGGATCACTAATTGAGATAGAGCACACACCTGCACTCGGGATGATTTTATGATCGTTTTTCGTAATTAAGTTGAAAATGATTTGTTCAATTTTGTATTTCTTGATTTAAACATGAAAACACTTGATGAGGCATAGAAGTGAATCATTCTTTAAACACTTTGTTTATGAGATCTTTGAAAAGTAAACTAGTTAGTTTGAAATTCTTTGAGAAAACATTTATGCACTTCTATTAAATGATTTGTTTGATTCAAAATTCCATCTTTGATTTGCTTGAGGACAAGCAAAGGTTAAGTTGTGGGGTATTATGATAACGCTAAATTTGGTAATGTTTTGGAAGGGTATTTGTGCATAATTGTTGAGGTTTATTAGAGTAAATTGAGATAAATATGTTAATTGTGCACTTAATTGTGATAATTCCGTTTCTGGGAAGTTTGTGGAGTCAATTGATTAAAAGAGCGAAGTTCGGGGACTAAATATGCAATTTCTGGAAAGATGCACAAAACCAGCCCCAGGAACACGTGCTCGGTCCAAGAACACGCCTGACAAGCCATTGAACACGCCCGTAAAGCTAGTGAACACGCGCCTCGGTTCAAGAACACGGCCATACGGAAGGACGAACACGGCCCGAGTCAACACGCGCTCGGTGATGAAACCGTCACCCGAGCCCGTGTTACGTATACACCGAGCCCGTGTTTGGCGCCCTGTTCCGAGATTTTAGTGATTTTTGTGTAAAATTACTATTTTACCCCTGTTTTGGTTATCTATAAATATTGGGATTTTTATCATTAATTAAGGTTGGATAGAGGTTTGATTAGGCTTAATTGCTAAGTAATTTTAGAGGTTTGGTAGAACTTAGAGAGAGATCTATACTTTGATTTTCCAATTTTCTTAGAGATTACTCTCTACTTGTTGTAGTATTGAGTATCTTGGGATTAATTTGGTAGGTTTGCCTCGATCCGTAAGGAGATCTATTGAATATATTCTAGGGTATTTGGGCTACACAAATTGAAGATCCAAATTGAAGAAGCAAAGAAGAATCAAGAGAAGGAGTTGAAGAGGAAGAAGGTTTAATGTCTATGTTTTACTTTCCCCTTTTCTTCTATTATCCCTTGTTATTCTTTGTAATTAGTTAACCAACCTTAGGAATTCTCATCTCTACATTTCTTATAGGTAGATTTGGTTGGTTTTATTTTACAAATTACTTGAGATATTGTGATTTTCTTGGATTGAATGATTGTGGTTTTATTGATTCAAATTGCAATTTCATTGATGACTTTAGATCTGAATTTTATCTTTAGTACAAGCTTTGATTTGAGATTGTGGTTTCGGATTAACACTAATTGTTAGGCCGGACCTTGGATATACGATTAGTGCCAAGTTAATGTGATTTGTTTACTATCGATGGACCGGACCTTGGATGATTGATAGGAGATATAGTTGTGTTAACATTCAAGTGTTCTTAATCTAGGAATTTCTTGCCACGATCCGTATGGAAGAGATTCTACTTTAGACTTGAATTTGGTGGAGCTATGATACTAGATCCAAGATTATCCTATACTTGGTATTTTGTATCCTCTTATCTCACCTATATTTTACAAAGAATTCCTCCCAACCTTTTTACTTGCTTTATTCCTTTCATTGTTCATTTACCTTGCTTTCTAGGATTTAGAATTCAATCTTATCATTCTTGATATTGGTTGATTTACTTGTTGAATGATCCTTAATCACAAATCATATTCATAATTAGTTTGATTATATTTTCCACATTAGATTTTAATAGAAGTCTTAGGGAAAAACGATTTTTTTATAAATTTAAAATCTGAATATCACCTTATTTACTAAACTATTTCGATAGGTGCTCTGCCTAAATTGAGTTATTTTATTAAGTGACAAACTTATTTTAATCTTAAGATTCTTATTATATTTAGTATTATTTATTCGATTATTTATATTATTTATATTAATATTTTATAACTCAAAATAACACATCGGTGATAGGCGGGGAGGGATCGAGGAAGCTTAGGAGGTGATACCTAGCGGTGGAATCCACCCGGGTGACCCGACGGGGGTAAGGGGTGATAACACTAAATTTGGTAATGTTTTGGAAGGGTATTTGTGCATAATTGTTGAGGTTTATTAGAGTAAATTGAGATAAATATGTTAATTGTGCACTTAATTGTGATAATTCTGTTTTCGGAAGTTTGTGGAGTTAATGGATCAAAAGAGCAAAGTTTAGGGACTAAATATGCAATTTCCGGAAAGAAATACAAATCCAGTTCAACAACACGTGCCGCCTCAAGAACACCGCCACGCCGCCAAGCCGCTAGTGAACACGTGCTCGGTCCAAGAACACGGCCAAACGAAGGAATAACACGGCCGGAGTCAACACGCGCTCGATGATGAAACCGTTACTGAGCCCGTGTTACGTATACCACTGAGCCCGTGTTTGGCTCTGTTCCGAGATTTTAGAGATTTTTGTGTAAAATTCCTATTTTACCCCGGTTTTGGTTATCTATAAATATTGGGATTTTTACCATTATTTGAGGTTGGATAGAGTTTTGATTAGGCTTAATTGCTAAGTAATTTTAGAGGTTTGGTAGAACTTAGAGAGAGATCTATACTTTGATTTTCCAATTTTCTTAGAGATCACTCTCTACTTGTTGTAGTATTGAGTATCTTGGGATTAATTTGGTGAGTTTGCCTCGATCCGTAAGGAAATTTGCTGAATATATTCTAGGGTATTTGGGCTACACAAATTGAAGATCCAAGTTGAAGAAGAAAGAAGAATCAAGAGAAGGAGTTGAAGAGGAAGAAGGTTTAATGTCTATGTTTCACTTTCCCCTTTTCTTCTATTATCCCTTGTTATTCTTTGTAATTAGTTAACCAACCTTAGGAATTCTCATCTCTACATTTCTTATAGGTAGATTTGGTTGGTCTTATTTTACAAATTACTTGAGATATTGTGATGTTCTTGGATTGAATGATTGTGGTTTTATTGATTCAAATTGCAATTTCATTGATGACTTTAGATCTGAATTTTATCTTTAGTACAAGCTTTGATTTGAGATTGTGGTTTCGGATTAACACTAATTGTTAGGCCGGACCTTGGATATACGATTAGTGCCAAGTTAATGTGATTAGTTTCCTTTCGATGGACCGGACCTTGGATGATTGATAGGAGATATAGTTGTGTTAACATTCAAGTGTTCTTAATCTAGGAATTTCTTGCCACGATCCGTATGGAAGAGATTCTACTTTAGACTTGAATTTGGTGGAGCTATGATACTAGATCCAAGATTATCCTATACTTGGTATTTTGTATCCTCTTATCTCACCTATATTTTACAAAGAATTCCTCCCAACCTTTTTACTTGCTTTATTTCTTACATTGTTCTTTACTTTGTTTTCTAGGATTTAGAATTCAATCTTATCATTCTTGATATTGGTTGATTTACTTGTTGAATGATCCTTAATCACAAATCATATTCATAATTAGTTTGATTATATTTTCCACACTAGAATTTAATAGAAGTCTTAGGGAAAAACGATTTTTTATAAATTTAAAATCTGAATATCACCTTATTTACTAAACTATTTCGATAGGTGCTCTGCCTTATTGAGTTATTTTATTAGTGACAAACCTATTTTAATCTTAGAGATTCCTGATTGGTCGAGTTTATGGAAAATTTTGTCGAGTGGTGCATTCGTGTAGACCGTAACTCGATGCGACTCGAAATAAGGTTTTAATTTTCCGGGCGCAACAACCAAAGCATAAGCTAACTTTTCTATATTTGGGTATCGTGATTCCGGTCCATTAAGGACTTTACTTACAAAATAAACAGGGAGTTGTTTACAATTTGTTTCCCTGAGTAATACGACGGCTACAACAAAATTAGAAGCGAGATAAGTACGGATATAATGTTTCCCCAACTACGGGAGAGCTAAGAAGTGGAAGTTGTTCCAAATAAATCTTGAGTTCGCTCCATGATTGTCGGCACTCTTCCGTCCACCTAAAATCTTTTCCTGTAGTTTTGAGAGCTTTAAAGAAAGGTAAACATCGCTCTGCTAGCTTTGATATGAATCCGCCTAGTGCTTTGCTATGCAACCATTGAGTCTTTGGAAGTCCTTAATACACCTTGGTTCGACTAGGTTTCGAAGTGTTGTGACCTTTTCTGGATTCGCTTCGATTCCTCGTTGAGTCATCATGAAACCTAGGAATTTTTGAGATTTAACTTCGAAGGTACATTTGGACGGATTCAACTTTAGATTATATTGACTCAAAGTTACGAAGGTTTCATCGAGGTCAGCCAGATGAGAATCAACGTGCCTTGACTTGATCACCATGTCATCAACATATACCTCAACATTCCTCCCGATCTGCTCCTTTAGGACTTTGTTTATCATCCGTTGGTAAGTCGCTCCGGCATTTTTGAGGCCAAACGGCATGACATTGTAACAATAAACTGCTCCATTAGCCCTAAAGGATGTATGAACCCGATCTTTCGGGTTCATCTTGATTTGGTGATAGCCCGAGAAGGCATCGAGGAAGCTTAGGAGCTGATACCTAGCGGTGGAATCCACCAGCGGTCGATACGGGGTAAGGGGGTGATAACACTAAATTTGGTAATGTTTTGGAAGGGTATTTGTGCATAATTGTTGAGGTTTATTAGAGTAAATTGAGATAAATATGTTAATTGTGCACTTAATTGTGATAATTCGTTTTCGGGAAGTTTGTGGAGTTAATGGATCAAAAGAGCAAAGTTTAGGGACTAAATATGCAATTTCCGGAAAGAAATACAAATCCAGTCAACAACACGTGCTCGGTCCAGAACCACGCCCGGCCGGGCGAACACGCCCTGCCCAAGCTAGTGAACACGTGCTCGGTTCAAGAACACGGCCAAGCGAAGGAATAATCACGGCCGAGTCAACACGCGCTCGGTGATGAAACCGTTCCTGAGCCCGTGTTACGTATACCGCCGAGGCCGTGTTTGGCTCTGTTCCGAGATTTTAGAGATTTTTGTGTAAAATTCCTATTTTACCCCGGTTTTGGTTATCTATAAATATTGGGATTTTTACCATTATTTGAGGTTGGATAGAGTTTTGATTAGGCTTAATTGCTAAGTAATTTTAGAGGTTTGGTAGAACTTAGAGAGAGATCTATACTTTGATTTTCCAATTTTCTTAGAGATCACTCTCTACTTGTTGTAGTATTGAGTATCTTGGGATTAATTTGGTGAGTTTGCCTCGATCCGTAAGGAAATTTGCTGAATATATTCTAGGGTATTTGGGCTACACAAATTGAAGATCCAAGTTGAAGAAGAATCAAGAAGAATCGAGTTGAAGAGGAAGAAGGTTTAATGTCTATGTTTCACTTTCCCCTTTTCTTCTATTATCCCTTGTTATTCTTTGTAATTAGTTAACCAACCTTAGGAATTCTCATCTCTACATTTCTTATAGGTAGATTTGGTTGGTCTTATTTTACAAATTACTTGAGATATTGTGATGTTCTTGGATTGAATGATTGTGGTTTTATTGATTCAAATTGCAATTTCATTGATGACTTTAGATCTGAATTTTATCTTTAGTACAAGCTTTGATTTGAGATTGTGGTTTCGGATTAACACTAATTGTTAGGCCGGACCTTGGATATACGATTAGTGCCAAGTTAATGTGATTAGTTTCCTTTCGATGGACCGGACCTTGGATGATTGATAGGAGATATAGTTGTGTTAACATTCAAGTGTTCTTAATCTAGGAATTTCTTGCCACGATCCGTATGGAAGAGATTCTACTTTAGACTTGAATTTGGTGGAGCTATGATACTAGATCCAAGATTATCCTATACTTGGTATTTTGTATCCTCTTATCTCACCTATATTTTACAAAGAATTCCTCCCAACCTTTTTACTTGCTTTATTTCTTACATTGTTCTTTACTTTGTTTTCTAGGATTTAGAATTCAATCTTATCATTCTTGATATTGGTTGATTTACTTGTTGAATGATCCTTAATCACAAATCATATTCATAATTAGTTTGATTATATTTTCCACACTAGAATTTAATAGAAGTCTTAGGGAAAAACGATTTTTATAAATTTAAAATCTGAATATCACCTTATTTACTAAACTATTTCGATAGGTGCTCTGCCTTATTGAGTTATTTTATTAGTGACAAACCTATTTTAATCTTAGAGATTCCTGATTGGTCGAGTTTATGGAAAATTTGTCCGAGTGGTGCATTCGTGTAGACCGTAACTCGATGCGACTCGAAATAAGGTTTTAATTTTCTCGGACGCAACAACCAAAGCATAAGCTAACTTTTCTATATTTGGGTATCGTGATTCCGGTCCATTAAGGACTTTACTTACAAAATAAACAGGGAGTTGTTTACAATTTGTTTCCCTGAGTAATACAAAGACTACAACAAAATTAGAAGCGAGATAAGTACAGATACAATGTTTCCCCAACTACAGGAGAGCTAAGAAGTGGAAGTTGTTCCAAATAAATCTTGAGTTCGCTCCATGATTGTCGGCACTCTTCCGTCCACCTAAAATCTTTTCCTGTAGTTTTGAGAGCTTTAAAGAAAGGTAAACATCGCTCTGCTAGCTTTGATATGAATCGCCTAGTGCTTGCTATGCAACCATTGAGTCTTTGGAAGTCCTTAATACACCTTGGTTCGACTAGGTTTCGAAGTGTTGTGACCTTTTCGGGGTTTCGCTTCGATTCCTCGTTGAGTCATCATGAAACCTAGGAATTTTTGAGATTTAACTCAGAAGGTACATTTGGACGGATTCAACTTTAGATTATATTGACTCAAAGTTACGAAGGTTTCATCGAGGTCACCAGATGAGAATCAACGTGCCTTGACTTGATCACCATGTCATCAACATATACCTCAACATTCCTCCCGATCTGCTCCTTTAGGACTTTGTTTATCATCCGTTGGTAAGTCGCTCCGGCATTTTTTTGAGGCCAAACGGCATGACATTGTAACAATAAACTGCTCCATTAGCCCTAAAGGATGTATGAACCCGATCTTTCGGGTTCATCTTGATTTGGTGATAGCCTGAGAAGGCATCGAGGAAGCTTAGGAGCTGATACCTAGCGGTGGAATCCACCACGAACCGATACGGGGGTAAGGGGTGATAACACTAAATTTGGTAATGTTTTGGAAGGGTATTTGTGCATAATTGTTGAGGTTTATTAGAGTAAATTGAGATAAATATGTTAATTGTGCACTTAATTGTGATAATTCTTT
>JAHSUH010001206.1:0-44292 GCA_025388415.1 Cynanchum wilfordii | reverse complement strand
AGGAAATGTGCTGTTGTGGTGTGATAAATTTTCAATTATGCTGATATGGACACCTTTTGTCTTAAAATGAATTGAATGCTATCATGCAGCTGCAAAAATCAGAAAGGTGGTTGATGCCTAGCTAAGAAAAAAGGGTTTAAGGGGAACGAAACTGGAAAAAAGAAAATTATACAGAGAAATTCTGCATATATGTGTATGTACTTACGTGTGCAGACACATCGTACATCAGTTTACCCTACGGCAAAAATAATACTTTTTTTCTTGACTCCCATTGATTGGAACTATGGTGGCCTCACGAATGAATTCAATTTCAGAGTCAATATATCATTAAATTTATCAAGCCTAACAATGAATAGGAGTGCTAGTGTTAATTCTTTCAATGATGAGGTCCACATAATTGACTGTCACATCGCTAGTGCACAAGCTTCTAAAGATGCTGGCGATGCCGCGATGATTCAGAACCACCCGCGCGCAGCATCCTTCTATTACAAAAGAGTCTACATGTTTCTAGCTGAGTACCTGCCTACAAGGCCAGAAATTCCACCCTGGCTTGTGCAACCCCCGTCCCCAAGAGGCTCTGAACATGCCTTTGTCGTGGATATAATAAAACATCATCGGCCTCGTTCATTGAAACCCTTTGTGAGTGGGTGTCAAACGCCCAACGTTAACGGGGGTCACAGTCGTTCGTTTAGTGCGGGAAGTCGTTACGCGTTAAACCACGACAGTTGCGTAGACTCTGAAAGCGACGGTAGTGTAAAAGCAAATGGATCTGAGTGGTTTACCCTAACAAAAAGGTCGAGGCAACAGAAGGTATACATGCTGTTCGGTTTTACCATGAGTAACCTTGTATTAGTGAACCTCAAGCTTGGGCGGTACCTTGAAGGCGTGGCGGTGGCCACATTTTTGCTTGAACATGCCCCGTTTCTTCAAGATAATTCAAAAGTGCTGCTGCGCCGCGCGCAATGCTTTCTCAAGCTCGGAGATTGTGCTGCAGTTGAGAAGGATCTCAATGCGCTTGAGCTTCAAGGTTTCAACCCTCCCAGTATAGCTGCGCTGAGGAATGAAATTGTGCAATTAAATGCGCACCCACGCGAATCTCAGGTGGATGGCCTACCAAAGTATGTTTCACCCGCTTCGCTACTCCTCTGCTAAGGCGGCAAGTATGGACCCACATAGAAACCGAACGCCCATGGATGTGGGTGAAGACTGTAGCAGAGTAGCCATTGGAAAGTGCGCTAACAGTAGCACCATAGTTGTGAATAATTAAAAGAGAGAGAGAAAATATCTTACAAGAATTTGGATTGATAAAGAGAATATACAAAAAAAACGAGTGGCTCAGTAATCTATCAGGGATGAGTGGCTCACAGGATGTGACTGAGGGGACAAGATTAGGAATTACAACAGATATATATATATATATATATCACACTCCGGGATTGACAACATAAATTGGTAGCCACAATGGTGGTGACAGTTGTTTTCTACACGTATTATTTTTCTATCTCTCTATTTATTCCTACAATTTGTCGTAGAGTTGAATACTAAGACACAGAGGAGTGAGCTTCTACTATTTGTTATATCTGCATTAATGCTAACCATACATGTATACGTATGGTGTTGATAGCGAAAGTTATGTGTATATGTACGTAAAATAGCATCTCCTATTGTTATCTATTTCTGAGAATAACATTGACAAGTCTTTTTTTCTTTAAATGAAAGGTAAGCAAGAGGAGTAGCGCTATTGCTTTCGAAATGCACATATATAACTAACGTTGATTTAAATATACTTTAAAAAGGGAACTAAAGAAGTCCGCCGCAACTAGAATGTACAATTTGCATCTTTAAAATGATACACACACAAGTCTGTGCATTTCATATTGATTATCATTCAATATCTTTTAACTGAGTGTGTAAACGATGAAAATAAATTTGCGTCTTGAAGTTAACTTAATTATCAATTCAAAAATAATAAGAATTCACACAAAGCTAGGATGAGGAAGTATATTGTACAAAAAGAGGTATCACGTATCACAGGGGCATCACACTGCTTAGAGTTATTTGAACAATACAGTGTGTAATGACTGGGTGTAATGGTCTGAAGCGGCCTTTATTGGCACACTTATTCAGCTTCTCTCCTATCTCATTCCTTTACTTGTTGAGCAATCTTTACGGCATTGAAGTAGACTGCCTATTAGTCTGTGTTAATAGAAACACTGTGAATGCTACGGTGTGGAATTTCACGCGTCAAGGTAGGGGCACTCTATGAGTTTGTCGATCCCAACCTTCTTAATAACAAGCGTCCACCTATTCCCGGTGGTGCATGGCCGATTGGGAGCTTGCACAAAAAGAGTCTGGCTGATCTTCAGCAGATCTGGCTTCTTCTTCTAAAGGAATATAACATGCTTGCTAGTACCAAGGAGCACTATCTTAGGCATCAGGAGGAGCTTGGCGCGATGCCGGCCCCATCACGGCTCAAAATGGTTGAGAATTCCATGTTCAATATCAAAGCAGTTATCAAAGAACGTGACATCGAGGCGGTCGCGCGTGCCACTGCCATCTTCAAAGAGCGCCTCAGAAACGGTGTCTATCGCTACCCGCCGGGGCCGCCCCCACTGCCAGGGGCACACAACCCATGTAGTATTCTGAAGGTCCGGCTCAGCAAACGTGTCGCTCCGAGCCGGCTTCGAGCGCTCTTTGCGCGCTATGATGTCTTCGATTCCCACAAAGGCATTGTCAAAGTCGAGATCGATCTCCCTGAAGAGGTTTTGCGACGCAAGCGCGCGGCGGAGCTACATTGGCAGCAGTATCAATCAGAATATAGGGACACAGCAGAATATCGCAAGTGGGAATCACTGGGGTTTAGTGTGCATGACCATACCGCTGTGGAGCTGGCCCCAAGTATGTGGCTAGCGGCGGATGCAAGAGTCACGCAACATGCTACCTCAGAGACGGTGGAGTTTCAGATGGCACATCAAGTTAGTGAAAGCATACCAAAGGGTGAAACAGGTCTGCTGTCCATCGATGATCCGGTTCCAGCTGCCGGTAATGGTTTATGTCCTATCTTTGTGGCTGCACAGCTTCCTGTCCCCGCACCAAAGCAAGCCCCAGACGCGTCAAAAGACTCACTGGGCCACATCTTGCACGAGCGGCGTTCTACCTTAAGGAACGCAGTTATCCAGCTTGGTTACTTTCCGAACATCACGCTACCGTCGACTCGTGCGCGGCATGTATCTGATATCGAACGACCCACACACATGGACGAGATTGAAGGACCCTGGGAAGCACAAATTACTTATGACAGCCATGATAGTCTTGAGTATGCAAAATCACTCAATATAGCTGTTATTGACAGTGCGAAGATTCTGGGGCTGGAAGTGATGACAAAAGAACCGGAGCCCTATTCAGAAGCCGACTTTGTGTGTCAAGAAGCGATGCGGCGTGAATTGGCTCAGGAGGAAACGCAGCGCAAATGGCCACACGTGCCAACATGGAGATACGAATATGACTTGTTTACCAAGAGGAATCTTGATGAAATAGTGCAATTTAATTATTCAAATGTCGTGGATTATGTGGATCGTGAAGCCCTGCTCACGGGGAGATCGGTCTGGGAATGCCCCATTGACATTGACCCAACATGTGGAGGTATGAAGTCAGTACCGGCCCATGCCCAAAAACCAAAGAGATACATGACACCGGGCATTGGTAGTGTGGAAGCAACAGATCTCTAATGAAGAGGAATGCAGAGAGGCCAGAGAATTTTCTATTTATACATGAAGTTTACACATCTTCTTGGCTGCGGTGGGTTACTCAAGCACCTGTAGAATCATAAACTCAGCGAACTTTTTTCTTCAATGAAGACGGGTGCATAAATGATTCCTGATTTTTAAAAAAAAAAAGATATATATATATATTTCCCTCCTTGCCTATTGTATTATGAAATTTTATTCTGACCTATAATATATCAGCGCTACTCGGAAACCATCTCCTCCATACATGAGTATGGTTCGAACAATAGTATAATATGTAGTGAGTGCACAAAAGGTAAAGGACGTATTTACTTACACTAAGAGCAAGTGAAATCATGTCAGAGCGCCTAATGGTCAATAAGGAAGAACGTGAAGCCTCACTGAGCGACCCCTTCTGTGTGCCTCAGTCCCGCTGGATCAGTTCCGAGCATCGAAAAAGCTGCAACACAAATCGCCAGACTGGTTTGCCAGAGCTAGCATCGATAAGCTCCGCTAAGAATGGCTCTGCAAAGAGCTTGGGTAAGGAAACGACGTTGCCTGCTAAATCTGAGACCTTATCAACAGCCCAAAGGAGTTACCAAGCGCCAAGCGCCCTTTCCACCTCCATGGGGCAGCGGTGTAGTGAACTGCATGGTAGCATAAGTACCAGTCGACTTCCGGGGGTAAATGCGCGCAATCCAGCAATAACCCCCAACGCCGACAACCGGGCCCCGGTGGGGGAGCGTCAAACCACATCATTTGCCCCTAACGTGGATATGGGTCAGTCAGCCAGCAATGGTCTCCATCGTCGTTCTATTGCGCACTCTCAGAGACAACTCTCTCGCAGTAGCGGCTGGGCCTCTTCTGTGGGTGCGTTCACCGGCTCTCATGCACCGTACGCTCCAATCCCACCCACGAATTCCTTTAGCAGTGGAACAGTTAATTCGAATAACGTGTACATGGTGCACCTGAGTGGAGATGACGGTGGGGTTGAGATGTCTCTTGCGCAGCCCTTTCTTCAAAGGGTTACTGAGCTGCGTGGACGATACAAAGGAATAGACAAGGGACAGCCTGAGGAACCCCTTTGCATGGAGCAGCGGCTGGTACCACCCATATTGCTGCATATATCCGACGGAGTATATCTCTTTGGCAGTCAGGCAACTACCCCTATTTCCTGGGAGAAGTTCTACGATGATTTCATGACCGTATGCGAGTGTATGCAGCACAGTATCTGTCAAAGTGCATGCCTCTACCGCCTACAAGTACTTGAGGAGAAATACGACATGTATAGACTATGCAACAACGCATTAGAGGAGAACAACGCGCACAAGCGTCCATATGGAGGTAGTGGGGGCGGTGTCTTTAATAAAAGTATAAAAGTTGATAACGGTGTCATTCTTCATGGTATGGTTAGCGCACCACGGCTCGTAGAGTACATTCGGGAAGTGATCAGGACCCGTGGCGAGGATGACACCGCAGCAGTACTTGGAGATCAAAAGACTCCGTACAGCCTGAGGATGGTGTACGAGATGCTTAACTTCACGGATCTGCCGTCCCTGACGGCAGATGACCTTGGTCTGCAACCTTCATTGGTCGAGAAGATGGACCGCTTCTACGACCCACTAGATGCACAGTGCAACCATGCCGGCGTTAATGCATCCGCACTTCTTCGCCTCTTCCTGACCCATGACAACCTGAACCGTGGAGCATACTTCGCCGATATTGTCAGGCCGTTTCTGGTGCAAAATATGGAGCGTGCACGCTGTCCGAAGGCTGCCGAAGTGCTTCTCTCTGTGACGGGTGTAATTCCGAATGAGTGGGAAAATCTGGCACAATGGCTGCAGCGTCACGACTTGTTGGAGCCTTACCGTGGTACTAATCAGTATCTGGTCGCCCTATCGCGTAAGCGACAGGGTTTAAGAGATGTCCAGCAGCGACACTGGGGTGGTGGCATTGGAGGTGAAGGTGTCTTCGTCGTTGAGGAAGCAGGCACGCGATCGCCAGCTATAAACATTAGTAGCATCGGTGCCCAGCAATTGCTTGCATCGTCGGCTCAGCTCATGCATGAGCACCACCAACAGCATTTGGACCAACTCTTCCTACCACTCTTCATGGCGACCATCGTTCCTGAGGACCCACGCAATGCGGCATTGGCAACGCTTCTGGAGTGCCTCGGCGGCTTTGTGATTACTCCAGAATACGAGGAGAGTGAACAGAGCGCACCAGTTGAACGGCAGCGCCGGCGTCCGGTGGATGTACCGAGCTCGGAACGGGTCAGTGGTATATACTTTGCATATTATGTCTGGGCGAATCTCACTTCCCTCAATGCGTTGCGTCGCAGGCGTAGTCTGAATACCTTCCAGATGCGCTCCGCAGGCGCATTGGCCCGTCCAGTAGCGGCAGCAGTGCCACGCTCTGCTGTAGCTTAGTCTTATCCTACCTCCTGTGCGATAGTGTCTACCACCCCACCACGCTGGAAGAGCAACCCGTCCTCCAGTATCTTTATGGCCTCCACCACATTGGGGTGTGCATGAGCCCGTTGTCATGTGCTGCATTTGGCTTTTCCACATACGCTGAGAACCCCTTCATCACCTTCTTTCGGCGGGGCTTGCAGACCTCCCTCTGCACATACAACCCGCTGGCGGTCCACCACTCCGATGATCCGCTAGTGGAGGAGTATGGAATGGCATGCAAGCTCTATCATCTCAGCGGGGTTGATGTGAGTGAAATCGCACTGAACTCAGTTCTGAACTCCTCCTTTCCAGACCGCATCAAGGCAGCGTGGTTGGGTGAGGCGTTCATAACCGAAGGCTGGCGAGGCAACTCATATGAACTTAGCAACGTTCCGACGTCGCGGCTGATGCTCCGACACGACATGTGGGCGAATGAGTATGAAATCATCTTCAATCCAACTAGAAGAAAGTCGTTCTCACCGGTGTCCGGGATCATCGGTCGCGCTGAAGACACATCGCGTGTAGCACCAACCCGATGCCGGCCTCCCGTCAACACCGCTGTGAACGGTGTGATCGCTGCGGGTTCCACACCGTCACCACCACCAAGCGTGGCGCCATTCCCCAGCCCTCTGTCCTCGCCCTTGTCCGTGGTGGCAGCGGAAGCTATGGCGGCAGATGCTACGGTGAACCTACGGGCGCCTTACGCGGTCACGGACCCTCACATCAGCTTTCCACGTGTGCAGCTTATCGGACCATACGATCGCGATGCGAAGTATGCATGGATCGCCCAAGCCCTCTTGCGCGCGTTAGAAACTCGCAGTTACTACGTGCGCCCCTATTCAAATGGCAAAATTACCCGAGGAGATTCCCACCTTCAGTCAACGTCGGTTGGAAACACGAAAGATGCACCGCGGAAATGGCATGAGGTTGTGATGCAGCAGTATTACACTACGCAAAACATTGAGCAGGCCTTTCGCCGTGATAATGACTCATTTGAAGAAGGCGAATGGATGTTCAAAACGGTCGATGGGGTCGTAGTGCCGCATGAAGTGCATCAGATCCCACGGCTCCCTCCGGACATGTGTCAGTACGATGACTTCCGCGTTCATGTGCAGGATCTTGAGTCTCTCACAGAGAATTATCTGGTCAGCCAGTTCGCACAACGTCGCCTGCGGCTCCTAGAACATCGATTTCTTCTTCATCAGGCGGTGAATCACG
Organism: Cynanchum wilfordii; assembly: GCA_025388415.1. Classification (NCBI taxonomy): domain Eukaryota; kingdom Viridiplantae; phylum Streptophyta; class Magnoliopsida; order Gentianales; family Apocynaceae; genus Cynanchum; species Cynanchum wilfordii. The sequence continues at coordinate 36,896 of JAHSUH010001206.1, read as the reverse complement.
GGCTGGAGGCTGGGAGGACGGCCGAGAAGGCATCTCAGAATCGTGACTTCTACCAATCCACAAAAGTAGACAACACAATCCGTACCGAAGCGGGAATGACAGCACGGCAGTTTCTACAGTTCATCTTACATAAGGCACACAATGGTGGCGTCGACATTGTCTGGCATAAGGATGGGAAAGAGCCACAAACCCTTCGCCAACTCTTACACAAGTTGCATATCTCACCTGATTCACTCACAGTTGATGACTTAAACGTGCAACTTGATATGGATCTCAGTGGAGCCGCCACAGAGAACAGCAATGCCGCTCTCTATACGCCTGAGGGGCGCGACGAGCTTCTGACTCTGCTTCTTAAGACAGACAACCACCTTCGTGGGCGTTACTTTGCGGAGCTGACAAAGCTGACCTTCGATAACCTTGAGCGCGATAGGTTCAGCTTTGCGGAATTCAGGCTGACGATTTATGGGGCACGCTCCGACGAGTGGGCGCTGCTGTCCTCATGGTTTGACACTCACGGTATGTCATCATCGCACAACCGCTGGATGATTCAGGTCCCGTGTATATATGGCTATCTGCACCGCAATGGCCGTGTCCGCAGTTTTGCTGAATATCTGGAGAACATCTTCACACCCCTGTGGTTGGTGTCCCTACATCCCAACAAAGATCCGCGACTTTTTCATCTCTTGACACATATTTCTGGTTTCGACATGGTCGCAGATGAGCGCCGGCTTGATCTTCCACTAAACCTTGCGACGCGGCCTCCGCATGAGTGGACTAACGAGGATGATCCGCCCTACAACTACTGCCAGTACTATCTCTGGGCAAACATCTACTCTCTCAACGCTTTCCGTCGCTGGCGCAATTTCTCGGTCTTCTCCTTCTGTCCAAGCAGTGGTGAATCAGGTCCGGCTGAACACCTCATTGGGAGCTTCCTGCTTGCTCACTGCATCACTTACGGCGTGCAACTGGAGACGGACCCCGTACTGGAGTATCTATTCTATCTCGCACAGATCGGTGTCATTATGTGCCCGCTTAGCAACAACACCAAGGTGTGCCCGTACCTTCAGAACCCCTTTCCGCGATTTTTCCAGCGTGGTTTACGAATTTCCCTAGGCACTGATTGCCCTTTGCGGTTCCACCACACACAGGAGCCTCTACTTGAAGAGTATTCCATCGCCTCGAAGGTCTGGAAGCTTAGCCCGAATGATATGTGTGAAATTGCGCGTAACAGCGTTCTTCTTTCGGGCTTTAGCCCAGCCTTCAAGCAGCGGCACCTCGGTCGTCTATATTTCCTCTCTAGTAGTCTAAGCAACGAACCATCGCGGACGCATCTGTCAGACATACGGGTGGCGTATCGCTTTGAAACCTACCACACGGAGGTTGGTTACTTAGAGTATATCTCTGGGCAGGTTCTGCCAAACAAGGCTATGCTCACACAACAAGAGGAGGACTGCGAGATCGAGCAGCTGGAGGCCGCTGAGAAGCTTAGGCAGCAAGAAGAGCAGCAGTCCAGTGTTCTACTCGGCATCGGTGGTGGTATTATCGATTCGGAGTCGGACGCAGCAGACATCTCACAGCTTCAATCACAGCGATTATTGCTACGAACTCAACTTGAAGAGCTGACCCGCAACGTTCACGCCCCTACAACATCGCAACCACCAACTCACAGAAAAACTTCAAGACGAGCGTCAGCGTACCCTGCAGGCGGCGCGTCTGAGGCGGCAGAAACACCAGAATCAGTTCGTGAATACATCTCTGGACTGTTTAGAGAAGTTGCTCAAGCCCTCGATCACCGATATTGATGAACTTTCTCCACAAAGGGATTCTCTCTCCGAGACGCCTCATTCCATCAAGCTTTCTTATTTCAACACAACTGGCATCGGTAACACTCAGCATAGTTCAATTCCCTTAACTGCCAGCACAACAGAGCAATCAGCTACAGGAGCTGTACTAGGTAGCTCTGAAAAGCCGAAGGCGCAAGACGACGAGGTAGGGAAGGTGGTAATTACAAATGTAGTGTTGCCTCATGCATTCAAGCCGCCCACTCCCTTGGAAAACACTAATGGTTCCATGTAATAGGAGCGACGACATAAAAGATAGATGTGTGGAATGCTCACCTCTTTTCGTCCACAGAAGAAACAGCATTACTCACACTTTAATGTATAGAGAGAGTGGGAAGCTTAACGTTATACTGGGTCTGTGCTCACTATTGCTACTCTGATGTATTATTGTGATCACATTTCCTTTATTGTCAGAAATTTAAAAAATGGGTGTGTGCGAAGGAATACGCACGCGCACACTATGTATAGACATGCTTTGGTCCCCATGAAAAGAGGAAAAGACACCTCGATGCTACTGACCTACAATCATGATACGACACACGAGAGGAAATGCTTGCGAGCGTGATCAAAAAAAAATAAATGAGTAAGCTCACAAGGAATTACTAACGGAAGCAGACCGTGAGGATATGCATAACTAATGGTGCATTTCTTTCTGCATCTTTTTATGTGAGCAAGCAGGTTTGCGTGAAGTTCTTTCCTCACCAAGGGTGTTGCCGACCTTCGTTTATCCAGTTGTCCCCAAGTAGTAACATTAAACATAACACTTCTCATTGAAGCATAGGTAAAGAAATTAGGAAAGGGTGAACGCTACTCATAGAAATACACAAAAATTCTTAGGCTTGATAGTAATAGTAGTATTGAATTATACCAAACTAATTTAATTAGTAGAGAGAGAGGAAGATAGAAACAGTGTAAATAAATTTTTCCTTCACTCAAGCATATTCCCATTAATCATATTTGTCATTCAAATAGATAATTAGGCATCTTTTTACATCGCAAATAGTCAAATACACATATGTTTTACTCGTCTAAACGTCTGGTGGGCATCCTACCAACGATCCGAACCGTGGCTGCGGCTGGCTGGCGCTATCATCGTCATGGCAAGCCCTCTAAGGTTTTGCAATATGAACGCTATCGTGTACCCTTTGACCGTTCGGGCTCGCAGGTCGTCGTTAAAATGCTCGCGGCGCCTGTCCATCGACAAGATAAAAACATCATCGAAGGACACCCTGAGATCGCGCGTGTTGCTAAGGAATTGCACGAGTTGGTTCCACCGAGGCAAGCTGTCAGTGGGGCGACTCCTTTTCCACGCGTTGCAGGCTTCGAGGGTGTTGGTGTGGTCGAGGAAGTCGGTCGTAGCGCAAGCCTGGCCCTAAAGGAAGGTGATTTAGTGTGGATTAACAATCCCTTCGTCGGTACCTGGACTACACACCTCGTCACGGATGCAGACAACCTCGACGTTGTGCCAAATCGTGCAGATGTTGACATCGAGTACTTGGCCTCACTCTCCCTGTTTCACACCGCGTACCATCTGACACATGACTTCGTCAGCATACAGCCCAACGATGTCGTAATGCAGACCGGGGCGTCGTCCTCAGTCGCACAGATTTGTCAGGGGTACCTGCGCGCGAGGGGAGCGAAGCTTTTCCAAACAATGCAGCTCGGTCGGACCGAGCATGCTCATCTCGTCGCCTTCTTCAAGCTGCGGGGCGCTTTCGCTGTGGTACCATATAACTATGCACGGACAAATTATATGCGTCGCTTGTTGTCCGACGTGCCACCTCCAAGGTTATTGCTAAATCACACCTGTGGTGGCTATGCTTCGAATCTCGTCAATCTCTTGGGTGACAATGGCATCTGTGTGACTTACGGCAACACAAGCCACCAACCAATTCAAATTTCGAATATGGATGCTATTGCACGCGGGATTAAGTTCACTGGATTCTCCCTAGCGCGTTGGAATGCGCAGCACACGCGTGAAGCTCGCATGCGGGTGCACCAGAACGTTATTGAGGGCATGACGATATCGCAGGGACACAGTATTTTCCGCGCGCAGCGCTTTAAAATGGATGGGGATTCAATTTTCGCTTTCAGTAACGCATGGGATGCACCACTGGCGTCGCGCAAAGCCGTGCTCCGCATGGTTGGTGAATACGGCGAGTGGCGCCGCCCGCGCGCGGACCAGGCGGGATGGAACATCGGACGTGCAGTCTGGGAGGACCTCCTTCAGCAGCTTTGGGAATCAGCCGGGACGACGGAGAATCCGCAGTCGATGAAGTATTACACCCCTTTCGCAGATATCTACTCCGAGTTTCACGACAAGAAACAATCCAGACAGATGGGGCATCGTGAAGTATTTTTCCGACGCCCGGTAGCGCCACGTCACGACGCTTCTGAAAAAGTGAACTAAAAAGTGTATGTACGTGGTGAACTTAGTGAACGGAGTGTGCGAGTGAGAAATTTTCGAGTCATAAACTATTGGGTATAAGAAAAGAAGTGTCATTAGTACAGTGCAGCAGAAGGTAATGATGCAAAGGAGGACGATACGTAGTACGGCGGGCACATTTTGGAGGGGGGGAGGGTTATTCGTCAGACTTTTCGTTTTTAGAGTAATAAAGTAATCAAGCTTTTCACAATTTTAGGTATAGTACAACAGTAACGACGTGCTTTTTTGCATCTCTTTCCCCTAGTAAAGGTATGAAACTGGGGTGCTTTTTTCGTGTACAAGTGCACATATGTTTTGTTGAATCTTATGATGTGCGATATATATATATATATATGTTTGCATGCCCATTAACAAATTTTCACATGAAATATTGTCACTTTGCATTTGATTAATATATTAGGATATCCTCATTTATTGCCTTTCCCTCTCTCAAACACTTTTTATGGTCTTTCATCAACAATGGGAGGGTAAACAGAAACTAAAATAAGCTAACAAGTAGTGGTACTGGAGAAGAAGAAGGAATTCACCACGAGCAAAAAATGGAGCCTTTGTTTTTCATCAGAAAGGCCTTCACCTATACGTTTCTTTACCTCCGTCGAGTTTGCCCTAGGCCGGATATCCCCTCTTCGCTAGCCTTTATCGGGGAAAATAGTCGTATGAAAGGGCACATATCCCCGTTAACGTTCACCGTTCGGTTTCAGGCCTCGGATCAGTTTCATCGATACCTACACAACCCACATGTCGTTCAGCCCGACGGAGTCGACGGCCTACCGCGTACAAAAGGTGAGCAGCAGGCATGGTTAAATACTGAGCAATGGGACGGCTACAGCGACAGCTATCTTGAGAGGCATATGCAGTACGCTGGCACACCAGAGCATCCGAACCCGCAGATTAGCTACCGGCACGATTTGCTCTACCGGTGTCTTGAAATGGTTTATGAACTGTATGGTACATTGGCCGAGGACCTCCAGCAGCTCCATGATGATCCACTTCACCCGCAGTTCCATTTCCGTATCGCCCGTATTAGGAGAGAACGTAAGAAGATCGCTAAGGCGTTAGACCACTGCTACGCCAGACTACACCCCACAGTCAAGACTGTCTACGATTCCTACCTTGTGCGCCGCTATTACCACCTAGAGGATTGGATCGCCCACGTCGAGCAAAAACGGGTGCACATACTGGAGCGATTGAGTCCGGAATTCATTAGACAAGCCAGCAAAATGCGTAGTCTCTCCCAGCGACTCATTAGGCGACTCAAGTTAATGGAATCCAGCTTTGATGCTAACCCGATCCTGGGCCTCCTGTCGAGTAATGAATTAGAACAGTATACCGCAGAGGAGTTGGAAATTCTTCGGCAAAAGGCATCATACTTTCGAAAAATGCGTAGGTTTGGCGCCAATCAGCTCGACTCTGATGTTCATACACACTAAGCTGAAGAGAATGCTCAAAGCGGATGCTACGTAGTTTCTTTTCTTAGCTTTAGCTAGAGCGGCAGCATTCTGTGAATCTCAAAGAGGTATTCCATGTTGGTAAATGGGATAGGTGAGGGCATGGTCTTTGCGTGTGGAGTACATTCATATTACTGATATTTTTCCGCTTTCTATACCTCTTGCACGCTCCGGGGATATATTCTCTTTCTAGAATGTTCTACTCACGGAAGATTAAAATAAAGGGATAAGGAAAGCTACTCATCTGCAAACGCTTTGAATGCATGTTTCGAGGAAAGAAATGATCACAAAGATTCGCATCGGTGCGGCATCATTACCATCCGCCGGGTCAGTACGCAAGGACACACTGTTTACTGGTAATTATTTAACCCGAGCATGGGCCCGGCGGTTCATTCTTGGCACTCTGTTGCAGTCCTACGAACAACCTCTTTCTGAACAAGGCGTAGTTAGTGATGCGAGTGCCAAGATGTCCATAGAAGCGGTGGAAGCGGCACTGTTGAAAGCCCAAAGGGTGCTGAGCAATGCATGGGGAATCCCTGCAAAGCCGTTAGATAGCATCAGTGAGAGGCGTATTTTTAGGCTCTTAGCTCGGTATGCCTATGGTGAGGGCCTTCTTTCTGATGAGGCCCTTAGCGAACTTAACGCGGTGGTCAACCGTATCCCCGGTGTGCAGTGGCAACTTGAGGACCTGTCAAACATGGAACGACTGCTTGAGTGCCTTGGATACGTAAAACGTGGCGACAACCTTCGACGGATTGCCTACTCTGGGGAACTAAATTACGCCCCGAAGGCTCATGCAATAATAAAGCCTTACCTAACGGAAGCCCGGCAGCGTGACGGTGGTGACCCATATGATCGGATTCGTGACTTATGTCCAGGCCCCGCCTACGCCATCGACAGTGCCACAACCAGCGAGGTGGATGACGCCATTGGTGTGGAAATCGACCCAGACACAGGACAAGAAATCTTCACGGTGTATATTTCAGACGCAACGGTGTACTGCCCTGTTGATAGTCCCCTGGAGCAGGTGACCGCACGGCTTCTATCAACTACAACGTATCTTCCTGAGAGAGTGTTCTTCATGCTACCAAAGCCCATTGTGGAGGCGGCAACGCTGCGCGAAGACAGGACCTGTCGTACCTTCAATGTGAGATTTCAAGTTGATGCACAAACTGGGGAGCTAAAGAAATTCTCCCTCGCCCTGGGTTGGTTACAGCAGTTGCGACGCATCACGTACGATCAAGTCCAGCGACTTCTTGCTTCTGACGTGGATCGGGGCGGCAAGGGGCTTTGTCCGGTGTCGACTCTGAGGTCGCATCTGCCTCCAGCATGGCTGACGTCAAGCGACACACGCGCGCTGCGTTGTATTTATGATGCCGCTCTGGTCCGCTTTCGGGCCCGAATGGCGCGGACAGAGGCCAACCACACAGCAAGTATCAGCAACTGCCTACCCGATCCGCTGATCAAGGTTGACGAATTGCGTGTTGTGTCGCTCACAGATCAGGTTGTATGCACGCAAGATGCCCGCCTTGCGGTTGCGGAGATGATGATCGCGGCAAACGAAGTCTGCTCACGCATCGCTCAGGCGAACAAGCTTCCGATCCCATATCGTGGCACGCGGCTACCGTCCAGTGAACATGAGCTGGCTCTCGGGTACACTGAACCGGATGGAGTTTGTTTAATGCCATCGCTGGACCCCTCTCATATGTACACGGCGGAACTAATGCAGCGCTCCATCAAACAGCTTAGCGCCGTCACACGGGCTATTTACCACCATGTTCCGATTTACCATGCCGGGCTTGACACGACTTATTACACGCACAGTACAAGCCCACTGCGCCGGCACGCCGACATGCTCGTGCATCACCAGCTTAAGGTATGGCTCTGGTCTCAGCCACGACAACAGAAGCTTCATGGGTCCCTCCCAGCCACGCAAAATCATTCAAATTGCTTCTACTCTCACCAACTCATTCCTGAGCACGCTATGGCAACCCTCTGCACGAATATGAGCATCAAGCAAGAGCAGGCAAGTCTCCTGCAGGACAGCACAACGCGGTTTTGGACGCTGTGCTACGTTCAGCAGCTCCTCCTTGACTACCGCGGTAAGGTTGGCGAGAGGCAGTTCATATGTCTCGTGGGTGAGACCAAGGACGTAATGGCGTCGCCAGAGTACAGCTGTTTCATTCCGACCGCTTCCCGCAACTTCGCAGCGCTGCGTTCCTGTGAAAACTACACAGCGCCGGGGGCCAAAGCGACCCACAACACCGGGACTGATCTTCCAAAATCGACAAACAGCCTACTGAAACGGTCGACACCAGAGTACCGCTACATATCGGAGATGTATCTGCCCGAGCTTCAGCTGGCGCAAACGCTTTACCACAACAACCCCTCTGTTTTGGCTGGCGCCATTGTGGAGTGTCGCATCATGCGTGTGCAGCCAACGCAGGGGGTTATGGAGCTTGAAGTAGTCAGAGTGCGAGAAGGAAAGGATGAACGAACGCTAGAGAACTTGTGGATGAGTGGGCTGGTTTCGCACCTGGACTCGTAGGGGAAAGGCCTATTAGAGGTAGAGGGAAAAGGAGCGAAAAAAATGTGAAAACTAATGCATAGCACCTCACAACGTTAAAACTTTACAAGGTGAAGAAGGAAATCAGAGGATATGGGGAGATATGCTCGAATGTGGATTATCCTATTTCTTTATAGTGGGCAAACTATGGCGACACACAATTAACAATAGAAATGACTAATTTTTTTGCTTCTGTTTTCGAATGTGGGCCTGTATTGGCGTGCTTCATTTACTTTCAGCTGGAAGGATCAGGTCTCGAGGTATAGCTTTCATCTAAATTTGTTAGGGTCCTCCCCAACCTTTTCAACTTTTGAGTGGGGAAGTTGACAATATTTCAAGGGAGGGGTCGCACTATTCAACGCACGCTAGTCCATGTGCTCCTATTAGATGGCGGGGGTGAAAGAAAGTAGGAAAAAATCATCCATCGATGAAACAACCGCTGTCAGGGTCGCAGACTCCGTTAAAACCCAATCAAACCTACAAGGTGTTGATTCCTTGCCTCGACAACGCTGGCAAGCCCTCCATCTTGCACAATGTTCAGCCAGGCCAGGGTATCGCCACACAGAAGACCTTCAGCGCAGATACAGAGCAGCTGATCGTGCAACTGTGATTCCCCTCTAGATCTTGGCAGATAAAGCTAATGGAATTCCTAGTGCATAGGTTCACTATGAAGTATGGAACACATACGATGAGTACACGAACGCCGTCATGTCTTCCGAAGGATCTGCGCTCTCCACACGTTTCAAAGTTGTGAAGCAGATTCTGTACCGCCCTCCTAATTGAAAAGCATCTTCAAATGGTGTCATAATGTTGGCCATCGTGTGCGAGCAAAATTAGAATGTGTGTGCAAACAGAGTTCAGCTCGGCAATGGGAATGCAAGTGTGAAACGGTTTAAACTGAATTGAAGTCAGCTTGAACAACAAATGAGAAAGAAAGATGATCTGGAAACAATGGGACGATGCTGGGCGAATTCTGATAAGGGAAATCACACCACGTCTATTTGAGGCTAGAGAATGGTGCGACATCGATACCCGTTGAGAATTTCGTCTTTTCTTCTACTTCTATTTCTTTATTTATTTATCTACAAACTCTAATAAAGAGGAAGTTATACAGACTTGCAGACAGTGGTTGTAGTAGCTTAATTCCACAGTTGAAGCGTCCTTGGTATTCTGAGCCCCTTTTCCATTTTCTTCTAAATTGTAACAGAGTGTATGCGAAATGCCTGTTCAGGGCCCCAGGCAACTCCAGAAGAACATTAAAGGGACAAACATCATTGTGCAGAAGGATCGCCTAGATGGGATCATAAATGAAAACCTTGCCATGCTCTACAGCATTGAAGCAGATGACACGACGGAGTTGATGTGGCTTCACAACACTCTGCGTCCGCGCAGAAATCTCATCGCGCCATCCAAACTTTTTCTTCATGGCATCAAGGCACTTCAACCGGCGACGCAATTTAACACGTTCGATATGAAAAAGTCCAAGCTTCGTCGTCTGGCGAAGCAACGCAAGGACACACTAAGAGCCCTAGAGCGGCGCAGGGCGATAGCCACGACTGCTGCATATCGCGCCGCTGTGAATCCACACAAAGTGCCCCGAATCAGTAGTCACACACCGGAAGACGAGGTACGCTTTCTGACACGTGGTGCGAAACAAGGAAAACCAAAGGCAGTCGAAGGCGAGGGTAAGGGTTCTCCTCAATACTTCATCAAGTGGCGAAAGCAAAAAGTCCGGAAAATCGGCAAAGGTTTGTAGTATTGAAAGAGTAGGCTCTGGGTCCTGTAAATAGGGAAGGACTAAGCATAGGCGTTGAGACGTAAGTCAGCGCATGGATCCACAATTAAAAGTCGACTAACAACGCATGAGAGGTGTAGGGCGAGTCGTGGAACAGATTCAAACAAGAAAATCTATAAATAAACTTTTATTAGATTTCAATCACTTGTTGTACCTTTTATGTTCGTTTTCTATCGTTTGTACAGTCCTCTGGGTATTTAAAGTTCTTTAAGGTGACAAATATAGATAAATATTGCCTTAGCGACTCGTATTTTCACAGTCGATGAATTTCTCGTCCCACTTGGCTGGCTATGTTCATCGGGCCACAGCCACTGCAAATGTGTGTTGCCGTGTCCTGTCGTCAACTTTGCGAACTTATTCATCTTTCCGCCGTATAACCAGAATGGGAGATAGTAGACTCACAATACTACACTTTCAGCCCCGCTATAAGTCCTATGTGCTCAAGTTTATGAGGGGGCAGCTCCCGCGCGATCTCAAGGACGTCGCCGGGGCACTTGGTTGCCTTTACGGAACGCTCCCAGATGTAGATGAATATGCCCAGTTTATTATTCTGCCACAAACGATTCAACAGTATCATCAACTAGGCTATGTGAAGCTACCGCGCCTTGTATTGGATCCGCATCAAGTTGACATACTTGTGGACGAGGTGAACGAGCTGGCGAACAACGTGGAGCACCACCCGAAATTGGAAAATCTTTATGCGACCTCGCTGGCTGACCTAACTGGTGGACCGCTGTTTTACTGCCAGGGGCAATGGCGAACATCATGGGGGTTGCATGATCTAGTGTATTTACCTACCATCACCGTTGCAGTATGCCAGGTGCTTGGTAATTCACTTATTCGGCTATGGTACGACGAAGTGTACATGAAGGAGGCAAGAACAGGGCCGTGCGTGCCGTGGCAACAACACTACGCCCGCTGGCTCCACACAACTCCGGTCAACCACGCCACTGTCATGATTGCGCTAGATAACTTGAACAAGGACCGCGGTGCGCCGTGTGTCGTGCCCGGCAGTCACCGTTGGCGAAATAGCAGCGAACTTCTTCCATCGGTGGCTTACGACCCAAGCTTGGATGAGATGCAGCAACTCAATACCATCTGGACCATCACAAACGCAGAGGAACGGGAGATGCTGATGGATACCCCACCAGTGACCGTCGATCTCAGACGCGGTGAAGCGCTTCTTGTTCACCCCCTTACGCTGTTTGCAACGCATGGAAACCGTACTCTAAATGCAGCGCGTTCCTGTCTTGTGCATTACATAGGTGATAAAACATTCGCGGTACGCGATGGCCCCCTTCTTCCCCATACCACATGTTTTCAAGCCGGTGGGAAAATCCAAGGCCCATTTTTCCCAGTGGCTTTTGATCCTGCCATTGCCGAAGATCTCCTTGTGCTTGGTCAAAGCGTTGCCATTGATGATTAAGTTTCTGAAATTAAACCCATTTGCAACTGGAAAAGTGATATTTGTATTTTAAAATTTCATATGGGGTGCAGCGTCTGTGGCTCGCAGACAATGGTTACATCCTCATACAAACTTTTCATTAGTGCACACCTTATCTCTTTTAATGTTCAATGTGTTTATTCAAACAACGTGTGGCATAGTGCGCGCAATCGCCAAGCGTGCCTTCGCAATAATGTGAGTTTCCCCTCACCCTAGCATTTTCCAATGAGCTCTCTACGCAGACTGATGCGACAGTGATGTGCATGTGCCGATTAAATGCTTGGAACGAATTCAAACAGAGCACCGTGCAATGACACAATTCTTGCCATGGCAATCCATACGAACGAACCTGAACAACACCCTCAACGAGAGGACGCACTTAGCAGCCCCTTTCTCCCCCTTCTCTGCACTGTCAGCTGAAGTGATGCTAAAAGGTTGTAGTGCGCGACTGAGACGCTTGAATGAGAGTACACAACTAGGGAGCTCTTCTGTGGTATCTCAGTGGCTGATTCTAACAGATGCTGATCCCCCTTGTCTTTGGGGGAATTCGGGCTAACACAGGTCCACCCGCCGTGTGGCCCGATCTCTGCAAAGTGTGCATGCATGGGGCATACCTCGGGACTGTGGGACCGGACTCCTTCAGCGCATAATGGGGAATAAAATGTTGCCAACAGGAAATGAATAAATTCTGATAAATGGAAAACGTCTGCTTAGATTGAATGGAAAGATGATTAGCAAGTTGTTAAAATATGTATTATCTATAAAATTCTAGCATTCAAATTGCTCTGTTTGTCATAGTGGTGCGAAAAGTGAAAAAGGAAAAGGAGATTTTACGCGCCATGAGAGATTCTCCCGGCCGATTCTTCACTACAAACCGTTTGAAGCGGAGTGTCCATTAGGAAAAATGTAGTGATGAATACGGTCCTGCCCGCGATGGGATATATGGAACCAGTATCCAGTCATCCAGGACAGCCATCTCTGAGAGCAAAAGAGCACATTGGCAGCGAGGAAATCCAGTTTAACCCGCACGCTCACGTAGCCACACGCCCGCATTGTCAAAAGAGCACACGCACCTCGAATTTCCTCGTCGGAAACCGCGGGGCTCTGAGAAAAAAAAATACCTCTGCAGATTCACTAAAAAAAGGGGATGTGACAGGTGGCACCTGTTCTATACATCCAACTACCTCCGTGAAAAGCAACGCCATCACCCCTTTCCGCCCACCTCAGCCGAGAAGGGGATACACATAACGTTTGGCACCCCCACCAATCGATAGAAAGGTCCCCCTTCTCCCCTGAGAGGTCGGCTCGCTCCAGAATTCTGGGGACATGAAGATCGTACTGAAAGAAGAGGGGAAAGGTATTATAAGGGAGGTGTTTGTGGTAGTGGCGATCGGGGGGGGCAAAGATACGACAACAAGCTGCGCACGCACCCAGAATAGCAAAGCATTCAGTAGCCAAAGTCACTGCATCTGACGGATCTTGGGTTCCATATCATCCGAACTAAATGTTTTCCCCCGCGAAACCCGGCACACCCAGGGGCTGAAGGGCAGGCCCCCTCACCAAACAGCGAAGCAATAAACACGAATTGGCATGCCAGGGGCGCCGCATGAACTGGGGCAAATTGCACCCCGGGTTGTCTTTTTGTCAGAGAAACGCAGTGGTGGGGATTGTCGGCATCAGAATTCTTGTGGAGAGGAACACTCTCTTTTATCCCCTGGTGCTTGCCTAAATTCGGGGGAAAAATTTTATCCAGCTGGAGTACTTGAAGACAAGCTTGAATGCAGGGCAATGGCGTTAAGGGTTGTATATTGCCACACCTTTGGGAAATAGACGATATCGAATCCCCTGTCGTGATTTCTAATCCCCTTTACGCGGCACCACCAGCAAGCAGCCTTTCCCTGGCGAGGCCAAGCGCCGGCGACGCATATGATCCAAAGTATTTTACTAGAATCTTTTTTAGTTTATAGATTCCTAGCTTATTATATAAAGAAAAAGTTTTTTCACTTTTCCAGTTCGCATGCTTTGGGGCAAACTATAGGACCTTTTCTTGAAGGCTGCTTAAGCACAGAAAATTTAACTTAATACACATAGCTACACGACTCACCATGAGGGGGCCCCTGTGAGCAAAAAAAGAAAACTACATTCTTTTCGACCAGGGCCGTAAATGACATTGAGAAGTACATTTTCCGTACTTCCAGTTAGCGATTTGAGGGAGCCATATGCGCGCATCAAGAAGCATTTCGCTCACCAGAGCTTGGAAATCGACCTTCCGAGTGGTACGCAAAATAAGATTTGAACAAAAAAATTGTCAAATCTCATTTATTTATCTCATACGACAAGTTAAATTGGAAGGTGGTAATATTCCACTTCGGCGATGGGGCAACGGCACCCCACCAACAATGCAGGGGCTGGCCAACCCCTTTCCCTAGAAAGTCTATAGTTGAAGACAAAAATTCATAGCCCTCCCTGCACCTCATCCAAATTACAATGACAGGCAATTTTCAAATATGCGTGCGGGAACCCAAAAGGATGCGGAAAAATATTGGCTAGCTATTTGCCCCGTTCCCCTTCTTAGAAATTTAATGTTACCGGGAAGCCTGCTGCGGTGCACGCTTTTCTGTGTGCGCGGCGTTTTGCGTTTTATAGCGGAAGCGGGTTGCTGAATGATTTTAGTTATGCGTTTGAGAGCAAACACCATGATTATTTGGATTTTCTCTCAGATGCCGTAAGCAGGATGGCGATAAACCCTGGCAGCCCCGTCAACCAGGAGCCCGTGCCACGCGCCCCGAATGCTCAGCTGAGCGGAGCGCATGGATACCCACGCGAGTGTGTATGTGCCAGGCTAAATTCGAATAAATATCTCACACACACACAAACACGTGGCATTTTACTTTTTCATTTTACCTATCCACGGAAGAAGTGGCTTTTTATTCTCCATTGAGTTGCGTGCGGCGATTAAATAATTTTCCAACGGCGTGCGGACCGATACGCGCAAAGTGCATGAGGACCATTTGAATTTGCACAAATGCTGAGAACGCAAGGCCTGGGAGGGATTTCGGGGAACAGAGGCCCCGCCCCCTATCGCCCATGCCCAATGTATTTATTTAGGCTGCGTGTGAGGAAGTGCGTGGCTTGGCCCACCCCCCATTCTTCCACCCCGCGGCGAAACACGCTACACAGGTTGTGTGGTCCATGAACGTGTGCGTGTGTGTGGCGATGAAGCGTTTGGAACGGATCCAACCAAGCACTGCGCACTGATAAAATTCTTTCGATGATAATCCGCACGAATGAATCCGAGCGCCGCCCCCACCACAACAGGAGGGTGCACCCAGCGCAGCCCCCCCCGTGCTGTTCAGCTAAAGTGATGCCAAAAAGTTGCAGTGCGCGACTGAGCCGCTTGAGCGAGGATACGCAACTAGGGGAGCTCTGCTGGGGTGTCCCGATGACTGATTGAGCTGAATGTGAACTTCCCTTGTCCTTGTGGGGCGCGGTGGCCGGCAGGCCCGCCCGCCGCGCGGCGCCGCCCCAGTACGGAGCGCGGCTTGGAACTTCGGGGCCCGGGCCCCGAACAAGTAGTGTGTAAAAAGTGTTGCTTGTAAGAAATCAATGGGTTCTGTGAAAAGGAAAAAAGTCCGCCTTGCTTGAAGGAAAGAAAATGGTTAGAAACTTGTGGAAATACGTATTAACCAAATGGGGCGGGCATCCGGACGGTTCCGCCTCCCACCCCCGGCGGTATAAAAAAAAGGAAAGGAAAACACTGCGCGGTTGCAATTAAATAAAATTATTTTGCAATTAAATATAAATTATTTTGCAATTAAATAAAATTATTTTGCAATTAAATAAAATTATTTTGCAATTAAATAAAATTATTTTGCAATTAAATAAAATTAATTATTTGCAATTAAATAAAATTATTTTGCAATTAAATAAAATTATTTTGCAATTAAATAAAATTATTTTGCAATTAAATAAAATTATTTTGCAATTAAATAAAATTATTTTGCAATTAAATAAAATTATTTTGCAATTAAATAAAATTATTTTGCAATTAAATAAAATTATTTTGCAATTAAATAAAATTATTTTGCAATTAAATAAAATTATTTTGCAATTAAATAAAATTATTTTGCAATTAAATAAAATTATTTTGCAATTAAATATAAATTATTTTGCAATTAAATAAAATTATTTTGCAATTAAATAAAATTATTTTGCAATTAAATAAAATTATTTTGCAATTAAATAAAATTATTTTGCAATTAAATATAATTTATTTGCAATTAAATATAATTATTTTGCAATTAAATAAATAAATTATTTTGCAATTAAATAAAATTATTTTGCAATTAAATAAAATTATTTTGCAATTAAATAAATAATTATTTTGCAATTAAATAAAATTATTTTGCAATTAAATATAATTATTTTGCAATTAAATAAAATTATTTTGCAATTAAATATAATTATTTTGCAATTAAATATAATTATTTTGCAATTAAATAAAATTATTTTGCAATTAAATAAAATTATTTTGCAATTAAATATAATTATTTTGCAATTAAATATAATTATTTTGCAATTAAATAAAATTATTTTGCAATTAAATATAATTATTTTGCAATTAAATAAAATTATTTTGCAATTAAATATAAATTATTTTGCAATTAAATAAAATTATTTTGCAATTAAATATAATTATTTGGCAATTAAATATAATTATTTTGCAATTAAATATAATTATTTTGCAATTAAATAAAATTATTTTGCAATTAAATAAAATTATTTTGCAATTAAATATAATTATTTTGCAATTAAATAAAAATTATTTTGCAATTAAATATAATTATTTTGCAATTAAATAAAATTATTTTGCAATTAAATATAAATTATTTTGCAATTAAATAAAATTATTTTGCAATTAAATATAATTATTTTGCAATTAAATAAAATTATTTTGCAATTAAATAAAATTATTTTGCAATTAAATAAAATTATTTTGCAATTAAATATAATTATTTTGCAATTAAATATAATTATTTTGCAATTAAATAAAATTATTTTGCAATTAAATAAAATTATTTTGCAATTAAATAAAATTATTTTGCAATTAAATAAAATTATTTTGCAATTAAATAAAATTATTTTGCAATTAAATAAAATTATTTTGCAATTAAATATAATTATTTTGCAATTAAATAAAATTATTTTGCAATTAAATAAAATTATTTTGCAATTAAATAAAATTATTTTGCAATTAAATAAAATTATTTTGCAATTAAATAAAATTATTTTGCAATTAAATAAAATTATTTTGCAATTAAATATAATTATTTTGCAATTAAATAAAATTATTTGGAAAGGTTCTTTACTATTACTTTGCGTTTTTTTTTCCAGTTAACTTAGGAATTGCTTAATTTTTTATACAACTTTTCGAAATCTTTACTTGCCATACGTGTTTTATTTGTAGATGCACTATTTTGTTCTGACTTCGGTGATACCCGATTTTTTTATATGCATGTAAACAATCATACAAGTAAGGTAATAATTTTTCATAACTACTTGAAAGTGTGTTTTTTACCTTAAACTATCTGCAATCTGGTAATTATTGACGCATTATTAAACAAAGGAAAAAATCTTTGATTTATATTCAGCCTCATTGGTCGTTTAGATCAGCTATGGAAAGCATACGCTTTCAAGTCTGACAGTAACACTTTAACAACAGCAACAAATAAGGTTTCATGTTTGCCTTACAAAAGTGCAACAGTACATTTCATAAGAGTAGAGGAAACGAGTGAGACAGGGAACCTATAAATGGTGGTGAGCATCAAATTTATTGGCATAATTCAGAGAGAGATCTTATCAAAACTCTGTTTATGGGCTGCACAGATTGGTGACAATATCATACGCAATAGCTCTGAAAAAGAGCTAAAGGAAAGCAAATGCTCTTGACACTAACATTTATCAGGCCTAAGCAAAGCGAAACTATAGGCGTTAAGTAGAAAAAAATGGATAATTTTTCCTTTATACTGGAGTACTTGTATTCATGTGCTTCGTCGTTTGCGTGGTGTTGGTATCATGACAACAACCTAATACCTCATCACTGTGTTGCCTGCGAATCATTTATATGATTCCAATCATGATAGCAGTTTTCACATCTATGCGAGTGTGGTGCTCAGTTTCACTGAAGAGTATAGAAGGAACGGACAATGCTAAAAATGTTTTAGGTTTCGTTTTGAGAGATAAACCATACAGTGTAATTCAACAATAACAAAAACTGTGCGTTGCGGTGTGACTTTCTTGAAGAGGGCTCTGCGACCCACAACGGCGAGTGTTATACTAATGTCCCTGACTATAGTCTAATGTGCAGGAATTTTTCTACAAAATTAGAAGCAATGGTGTAAATACGGCAAATTGCAATTGAAAAAGTTTTACTTTGGCATTTCGCACTGAGGTTGGATGTGTCATGGTCGGGAGCTTGCGTGCAGTAGATCTTATTTGCATGGTGACAATCATGCCCATTAAATTCGCACTAATACCATAACTCCGAACAATGTATTTGATGATAATGGAAATGTGAAAGGTATTCCCAAACGAAGGTTTTCTGTTGATGCTAAGTATTTGGGAATGTTTTAAAGAAATAATTAGTTTCAACTTTTTCCAACACGATATGGAATTCCCTACAAAGCACCTGAAACTCTCGCTCCCATGTGTCACTTAACGCAGCGTTAACTGTAATGAGTGCGTTGTGTACCTTTACGACGTCCGGGACAACATCATTCAGTTCTGAAGCGTCAGTCCTTATTGTATACCTTTTTGATAAAACTGGGTTCAGATGCTTCAGTAAATACTGTAGAAAGGATATCCCCCAAAGAGGTAAAATATAAAAGAGAGGCAGACATCATCCCAATTGATGGAGTGTCTGGCTTCGGCAAGCCAATGCTCTGCCAATCACTTTTTGTTCCTCTTAAGTAAGCTTGCTTTGAACCCTTTTTAATTGACAGGAATCTCTTACATGACGACGACTGCCTTACTTGTTTCACCGAATTGAACTGATCCTCCTGTGGGTTCTTTCTGATTCGGATGGCACTGCGGTTGCAGTTCGTAATAAAAACGGTAGGGAGTTTCCCTGAGATAGCCGCTTTCCGCATGTTACCATAGCTAACCGGCATGGTATTCGACCAGTATATAGCAATAAGCTGTGCTTGCGGGGTCCTTAGGTGGGCGTGGGAGGAAAGATGCCATTGATATAGTTTGATTGCCCCCCGAAACCACAGTGGGTGCCGTATTTTTGTTTCATTAGGTTCGATGTACTCCTTGATCTTCGAGAATGTCTGAAAATATTCACTCCATCCTATTCTGAGTTTTTTTATTAGTATTTTTTTCACCACCTTTAGTACGATAGATTATGCGTAATGTATCTGTCTACAATCTCATAAACTCACTTTTTTAAAACGTCATTTTTTTTGTGCTTTGTGATGCTAAATCATATATATATATATATATTAAACTAGGTATTGTTATCGAAATCTTCAAGCACTGGAATACCCAAACAAGAAAGTAAAAGATAAACAGATTGTCTAACCGCTCTAATCTTAGTACTCGTGTGCACTCAGTCATTTTTTACCCCAGTTGTTTTTTTACCAGGATACTATTTTAAGTGACTAAAACTTTGCTAAGAAACGGTACCAGTATAAACCTTTCAAAGTCTTCCTAGAAAAATAACATCATCCATTAAAAAGGTAAGCATGTATCGTCTAGCCCAAGACACTCCCCAGCGCATGACGATGTGTGCTATGCAGCGTGGTATGTTGCATCAACTAGGCCAAGAAATACGCCTTGAAGAGCAGCTCATGCAGGAAGCGATGTGCCTCCAGGAGCTACAAATGCAGGCTGCTGCCGCTGGTGCTCCCTATGGCAACGGTATGCAATGGCAAGAGAAAACGGATGATTGTCCCAATACAGACACTCAACACAATAATGACAACTGTCAAGTAAACAACATCCAAAATGGCACTTCATCCGCCGCGGGCTTATCGGGTGGAAATGAAAACGGTATGCATAATCACCTGATCTCCACGTGCAATGCGGGATCGGTGGGACCTGGTCAGCAAAGCATGTATGAAAACAACTTCTATAGTATTTACGATGGAACTACTCATTAATGTAATGCAAGATTTAAATGCCTCACGTTTAGCGAAAAGGAAGAAGCTAACTCTGCGCCAATTGGTGTCCCGATCTCAACTGTAAATAAACCAATCTCTCCAGCCTTCTTTATAGTGAGTGGGAGTGTCACAAAAGCCCCAGGCGATTTTGACCTGTCGAACCAGAAGTGAAGCGAGGCAAAGGTCTTTGGTTGGATTTAAGGAACTTCTCTAGAGATATAAACTCGTGCGCCGAATGAGCGATTCGATGGGTCTGAGCTCAGCATGAGAAGTGTGGAATGATGAATCTTAAATTCAATATCTAGACCCGTTGTGACAAAAAAGAATCGACAAAACAAGAGTAGTTCATGAATGTATAAAAATATATTTGTATCATCTCAAAGGACCAGTTGCGTAAATTCCAAACTAACCGATAACATTCTATCTCCACCGTCCTTCAAAAGTTTATGACTGCAAAAGAGAAGTGGCTATAATTCGTTGAATGTGATACGTATTTCACGAAGTTTTTTAAAAGTGAGATATTATGCAGACAAAGTTGGTTCAATCGTCTTTTTCTCTGATAAAAAAGTTGAGAAATAATGCCAGAACGGTTAACTGGGAAATTAAAGGTTTTGCAGAACCCTTGTTTTGTGTGAATACATATACAAGTGCGCAATTCATTGTTCTTTATTTGTGGTAAAGTTATATTATTATTATAGTGTTTCCCTTCACCTTAAATAGGTGTTTCTACCAATATTTATTTTTGTTTGACTTAATTCGTTTTTTAGTTAATAACACTTTTTCGCTATTTTTTTCTTCATAGTTTTTTCAGTTGTCTTCCATTCAAGGGTTCCCTATTTTTTTACACAATGGAGGAAAAAAGTGTATGTTTTTTGTCAGGTCATAGCATGATTTTTTAAATTTCTGACAAATATGATATTAGTGAAGAAAACTAACTGAATACTAATGATCAATATATTCTGTACGCCACTCGGAAGTAAAAATAATCCCCTGACATTTAACTCATTTTTCTTTATTTCCATCCATGTTACTTGTTTCTCTGGGTTGTAAGACCCCCGACTATATCGTTGTCTATTAATGCTGCTTTTTTTCTCCGCACCTTTTTTTAGTCTCTTTTTTTATTCTGTCTATCACCATTATTTCCATGAAAAAGTCGAGGTTTCTTCTGTAAGCTTGTTTTTAGTAATTTCTTTCAAACATTTCGCATCAAGTTAAGGTACTATTGAGAACCACCTTTACACACCCATACATATATGGTAGCATATTAGGAGTATTTGGTTTACAATTTGCCCAGTAAGCGTTATATGAGTTGTTCGGTTTGAGGTTATTGCCATATAGACAAACTTAAATAAAAAGCGTTACATTTCAACTTCCGCTAGCAGGACCCTTAACTTCGGATCAAATTCCGCGCTTGCAACCCCGAAGACTATAGGGCCGATTGTCCTCCGAAGTGTTCAGAGACAGGCGGATCTGTGTCTATGTACCGCGCGATACGGAATCTAGCAAACAGGGCGTGACTAATAATACGTCGCGGCCCGATGGTGCTAACCACTGGTGTGGGGACTCCAGACCACACCTTGGAGCTGCTGCATCATTGTCCACCTTTGTGGGCCACATATACAAATGTGACAGTAACGGCCCCTATGTTCAGGAAGTTTATGTAAGTACCATCGAGGAGGCTTTACGTACTTATAATGACATGTTTCCCATTGTGATTGGAAATAATCTTCAGAGTTCCAAAGGGGAGCTCCCAGACAGCAAGACGGGTTTTGCTTGGATTGATCTCCATGGCATACCCCCGCCTCCTCACGGTACTACCAATTTTAATCACAAAGGCAGCACTATGGATCGTCTTTGGGAAGCCCTGCAGCTTAATCAAAGGCATCGACTGAAACTTAGGGAGGAGATAAAACAGGAGTACCAACGACGAGCGTCAATGTTTGGGCCAAAGGAGTTGGATGTCGCCAATTCCTTTTCTCAGGCTGTACCTGTAGCGCATCCAGATCATGAAGGGGGTAGGACGGTTCACACTGCAGGGGATGGCCAATCAACACTGTCGCCGGACCTTGAATGCTTCTGTGCGGGATACGCCTCTAATGATGGTTTGGATACCCTAGACGATCCTGACACCGTACATCTATTTACAAAATCATGTCCCAACAATTGTAAAGGGGGAAGTAAGGAGGATTACTATGCAGTCTTGCGTGTGGCGACGCTGATGGAACACACGGTGCACCATATTCCGAAAATGAAGGAGCAAATTAGCCCCGCTTGCTTGACAGGCGAAGATAACAAACAGGGCATGTTTCACGAGCTCGTTTATGCATCACATGCTTACCACGGTGATCCATTCCGGAGGTCGGTGAACTCTGCCGATGGTCCCACCCCTCATATCGACTTTAAAGACCCCCTTCACCACAGGAGTGACTCTGGAAGTGTCAAGAGCGATTCTATGGATCGTTTGCTAGAGAATGATGAAGACAGTGGTGCCTTGTGTGTTGAAAGTGATCCTCAAGACAGCTCTCTGCAGTTCTCCATAACTCACGTCTTTTGCTGGGAGGGCTTGTGTGTTACGTGGTGTCCCAGAGATGTTTCCGCCGCTCAGAATGATCGCGGGTGTGTCTGGCAGGTGAAGAACTGGAGCAAGCTGCGTGAGACTGTGCTATCTCACTGTATTTACTCCACACGATATTTACCTCAACGAAAAGAACATGGGGATAACTTTTTTGGTATCTCAGAAGGGGGTAACGAAGATGGGGAAAATATTTCCACAGCCTCGTTTATTTCTCTATTCATGTCAACTGTATGCTACACCTGTCTCCCAAACATTAATGCCATGTTGAGCGAAGTGGAATCCATTGACTTCATGATGCCTTTAATTCTCCCTAAAATGGAGAGTGATCAGACAGATGCGCACAGGCGTGTTTTGTTGCTTCGGTATAGGCTGTCTGCTCACCGTCGTGTGCTGTTTCTTAAGAAAAAATTGCTGGATTCATTGAGAGAGCCCTTAGTGTTCACAATGGTCCCCTTCATTACTCAAGGTCATTTCTCTGATCACGGCCAACGAAGCTCGCTTGAGATTTTTAGGGCGGCGTACCCATCGTCAACCTCAGCGGCTATCACTATGCTGAATGCCACTGGTGATGTCATTGATCAAACACTTCATAAAATGGACGCTTCGCGCATAGTATTAGGTAACACCACTATTCTCTATAGCTCTAACGTGATCACAAGCAACTATGAGATCAGTAACGATGCGGACTATTTCATGGTACTGGTGCACTACATTTTTATAACCATAATGCCTGCGCATATAATCGCTGCACACTGGGGCATAAATTTTTATGTGCCTTTCAGGGACGTCGATTCCTTTACTCCATTCTTTGTTATTGTGTGTACTCTTTTTCTAATTTGCATACTTGCACCGATATTCCCCTTTTGGGCGTATCACACAGGAAGGGTGCATCTGATAATTTAAAGCGTGCACACATAAAAAAAAGCAAATAAATCAAGCCATCGGTGTAATATTATTTAATACATTTCGGCTCTATACTACTAGTGACCCTTTTGCATTGAGGTAGGCGAAAGAAGTAGCGTGGAGGAGAACTCTCGGCTTAGTGTTCCCGTCCTTTCGCGTTCAGATTAATCATATATTTGATGCTTAACATAGTCAGTGGCATGACATATTCGCTTGCTGATATTTTCCCTTGTAAGGATACCCAGTTGAAAGGGTTGGTTAGTAAATTTATTTGTTAAGAGGTGCAGAGTGTGTCATTCGACAAGGTTTTCCCTCCCTAACAATAAGAGAAGATTCTTTCCTATAGTAATAAGATAATTCGATAAGTTAAGACTACTTCTTTTATATAGTTTTTTTTTCGGAAGGGTTCTCATGCAGCGTGCATGGAGATAATGGAAAAGAAGGAAAATGCTGCAAAATGCGTGCCCAGGATTATTTGCCTCCATTTCATATGAGAAATATCTCTTTCCTGCTTCATATTGTTTAAGAGAGTAAGACAAGAGAGTATGCGGCGTACTTTTTTTTTTAAGATGCAGTTATCTATTAAAGTCCTTGGTTGTTTATTGCCCAAAATCTTGAGCAAAGAAAATTTTCGTAGAATTGTGGGAAAATGCTTAATTACCATCTCTTTATATCTTTCTTATAATTTGCGTGACTAAGAAGATATTTTATTGATTATTATTTTTATTAGAAAGCTTTGTTTTGCACTTTTTTATCTCTTTTCAAGTTATGAGATTCTTGAATAATAATTTGCCGCTTTAACTTACATTTGTGTTGGAAATCAAATAGCCAGTTTTTAACCCTTCTAAATCTCATTTCAGATTTTTTTATGATTTCAGCTCCAAACCACAAAGCGAAAAATGTATCTTTGCGTGGGCTTTATGACTTTCTAATGCATCTTTTTCAAATCTTCTTGAAGTTCTCGATGTTAATGATATTTCAACTAAAACTGTCTTTTCCCCATTGTGCGTATGCGAGAGAAGGAATCAAAAAAAAAGAGAAAGATAATTTCACTAAAAAGGGAGAAGTTCATCTTGGCATTGTCTTCTTCCGTTGCCTTACTTCTCGGAGGAACACCCCTGGAGTAAGGAATAGGTATTTCTTGCCACAACTCATATAGAAAACAAGGTGTTAATAAATCTTAGTTACTAGGCTTAAGCATATATGGAAGAAATAGATATTCTAAGTGGTCTAGAAGTTGTCGATGATTCTATCATCCCAACAGATGCACAGCTAAAGTCATTGGACGAAGTCGCTACGGTGGCACTTACTTCATCGGATAAAGCTGACCGTGACGCCGCTGCGCGGCAGCTTCGCTATCTTAGCATGTACGAGCATTGGAACACAACAAAAACACTCCTGACTGCAGCCACAAAATATCATTATTTGCATTTCATGGTATGCAAGGCAGCACTTTTTCTTGTGAGTAACGAAATCGGACCCGACGAGCGCCGTGAAGTGCAATATATTGTGCTGAATTATCTAAAATCCTTGAGGGAAAATAGTGGAAATCTGAAGCATTATGTTCGGCACGAACTGTATGCTATTCTTGCCTCGGCTACCTACTTGAATTGGAAGTTAGATGTACTGAGTGCTGATCAAGACGACCAGGACGCTGCAGCTACTGCCGCCAACGGCGCAGAAAGGGGTGAGCAAACACCAGTTGGTCGTAGTCGAATAGCTATGATATTAGAGCTCTTCCAAGCGTATTTCACGCCCAAGGAGTACCTGGACTGTTTGCTAGAGGTGATCCCCTACTTCTCGCAGCAGTGCATTAAAGTACCTATCTTTTCGACTCGGATGTCCTTTGTTCGGTTCGCGCTACCATATTTTTTTAAAGAGGCGGCTCATTTTCTGGGCGCAATACCATCCACGGCAGCGCAAGTGTGTTGCATAGTGTTGGAGTGTCTGTCTGAAATTGGTCTCTGTTACAGAGGAGCCCCTCATTACCATCCGTCATTACCGTGAAAGTAGTATTCACCTCCCACGATGGGAAGAGTGGGCTAGCTCGCTTCCCGTAGTTTTACGATATGCCAAAAATATGTTGATTCATTACCCCACGAGTGAAGACGCACTTTTGTACGGTAGACTGCTGCGGTTATGCTCGACACTAACGTGCTCAGAAGAGCACTATACACTTTCAGTGCGTCCTGCGATAACGCAGGAGATGGTCTCGCTATCCTCGGAGCTTTTGAAGATTTGTCAGGGGAACAATGCGCTCATGGGGCATCTTCATTTGGCCTGTGATGTTCTTATCAATACCTTTGAAAGGGACGAGGGGAGTGTTTCGGCGTACCTCGTGCAGAATATCAGCATTATTGATGCGTGGGCAGATGCAACACAATACGTCCTCTACAGGTTTAATGCCGACGATGACGAGTTGCGTCAGTCGCTGATGCATTTGTTCTATTTACTCGCCGACGAGCTTCTACCACTGCCCCCACAGGGGCACCGGCATAATTTTGATGATTTTCTTGAACACGGCTGTATTTTCCACCCGAGTGATGCAGAGAACGACGCAGCAAACGCTTCTTCATCGTTAATGTCAGTGGGCCCTAACACGACTCGTGAAACGGAGGAAATTACGTGCCCTTCCGATGGACTCATGGGCCCAGAAGGTACTCAGTACTTGAAGAACTTGGTGTTTTCCATTTTCACAACGTATTTTAACTCTGTCGTCAGTAAAGCACACCTGAAGGAGGACTCTCACGAGTTACGGACGGAGGTGGGGAGTGGTCTTGCACAATGAAAAGACTTTGTTACCGCTGGCAAGCATGCTCTTCTGTAAGCGATTAAACTTTCTGGACTTCTTAGTAGACCGGCTACGGCGTGGTGTAGAAGATTATCGCACGCTCGTGTCCATCCGTGAGGCGCGATGGTGGAACACCCAGATTGGAATCAGCACTGCTAACGCTGTTTCGCAGTCGTCCCCGTCAAATATCACAGCACAGGAGGAGCAGGCACTGATGTTGTTAATCGACCGCTTTCCAGATGTGGGGGCTGCGGTGTCTGGAAGCACTACATTCCTCACCAACGCCTGCGATAACGGCAACAGTGCTTCAAGGGGAAGCTTGGACAGTATCAAGAGGATTCCGTCCCGTGAGACTGTAGAGATACTCTTGATGCAGGTTATTCTGTCGCATCTTTCAGTTATCATCTCTATATTAGCCATAGCCATGGCGAATGACACCGTCCCAGGGGATAATTCTGTGCTGGAACCTGTCGCTAAGTTTGCACGACAACTATTAACTGGTGACGACAAGCTCACAAATAACCTCCTCCAGTGTCTTTCGATTATCAATACCGAAGGTGCGGGCAATTCGGCGAGCCCCTCAAGGACTAGCACCGGCGGAAATAACCAGGCACAGATACACCTCGGCGTCCTGCGCGCTCTCTTTTTTTCTGCAACTGCGCGTGCGAGTCCTATTTTCACCGACGTCCGGAGTTTTTTGAGATTTCTCTAGATTTACTTCGCTTTGTGTATCTCTACCATAGCAATATACCGTGTCTCGTGACCGATGCAAACCTCCTGCTGCGCCGAATGATTACAAGTGGTACCAGCAACAACGACTTCCTCAGCTCCGACAAACTCCTCGCTGTGATTCGGGCCGTTGCGCAAGATGCCATTCCAGCTCTTTGTTCCGCCTACAAGGCGGATCCCTCGATCCCGTCCTTACCTCAAGAAGTGAGAAGTGGGTTCTACACCGCCTTTATGATTCTCGTGGAGGCGCGCAAGCACGCGGGGTACAATGTGGAAAATGTTGTGTCAAAGCTCGTCACACAAATGATTTCGCAGGAATGCCTATTCAGCAACCCGATGCAGGCGCTCAACGACCTTAGCGCGCTCTCCCGTGGTGTGAAGCGGTCAGATACACTTCTTGTTATGCTCGAAAGAGTATTGGGCTGTAAGAGTGAATTGCTTCATGTAATGACCAAAGACGTAAACTGCGCAACGCTTGTTGTGCGCTGGTTGGCTTTGTTGTGTACACTAGCTCAACACCTATTGGACAATAGTCCCATTAGTGAGTTGCATTGGTGTCTTAGTAGTTTTGTTATGCGTACTCTAAACCACTACTTCAACCTTGTGTCTTTTTCTTTTTCTTCGACGCAGCAGGAGGATATCGGGGAACAATGTGGCCTCAATAGCGAAGATCCTATTGCTCATTTAAATCCCACGATGCTTCTGAATTTTGACCCCGATCGTGTGGAAGTAACAGTGGTGTACGACCTTTCGGACTTCCTTTACTGTATGTGTTGCGCACCGTGGAGCAACCTTGGAATTATGCATCACTATGAGCGACCCACGATAGAGAAGTTCTTTAGTGGTTCCGTGCAATTCTTTACTTTTCTTCCTGTCGATATGCTTATGTCTAGCGAAAATGGGCGGAATAGAGTGTTCAACGCCATGCTCGCTGCCCTTGCTACAGACGGCTCTGTCTTTCAACAGCTGCATCATCTCCTTGTGCGGCAGAACTTGTGGGACCAGATTCTGCGTTACCTAATGAAGTGTCTTGCTTATTTCTATCTTCCGGTGATCCTTAAGCTGATTTTTACAATCGTGCATAATGACAGCATTAACAGATGTGATAAAAATCATGTGGATGCCATGCCACAAACGCCGTTGTTATCGTTTAATGGCAGTTTACCGGAGAGAACTCTTGGACTCGTCCTTCGCGAGGTAGTTCTGCTCGTGGCAGTGTCTTCATTTTTGGAGAAAAATCAATATGCTCAATGCATTTTTCCTCATTGAAAACTGTTTTCGGCGCGCCCCCGCATTGTGCACGGACCACTTTGTTCGTCTCCTTGATGTGTGTTCTGCTTATCATAGAGTTCGCATTCGACACATAATGAACAACGTCCGAGAGGGGCATGATTTCGCTACCTTAATGAATTTGTACCTGAAATGCTTTGGCCATTCCTCTAAAGTATCTATCCTGGCAGCGTGGTGACGGAGGTGTGAAATGTTTTTCGACTGCATGCTCTTTTTACCTGAATAAACAATAAAGGAAATGACAGCGGAGAGGTATGCTTTAGGTGTCTTTCCTGTTTTTGATTCCCAGCTTTTTTGCCACTATTAAAGATACTAATATGCAATATTGTAGGTAGGTGATATTATTCATTCTCTTTTATAACCTTTGTATACATTTACACAAAATCCTTCGGAATTTGTTGGGATCGGTCCGTGAGGGGCTCACAATGCCTCACCCTGTCGACTGTACAGAAGTCCTTTTGTCTCATTGGAGAGATACATAAATTTATTATGGGGCATGGAGCTAACATGTGCATGGAACATGTGCAAAAAAAAGGATGCATCCCATCAAGGAGAAGGTATTTCCTATCGTCGCAGTGACTGGCCCAATCTGTAGTTTTTAACACAGTATGAAAATATCTTGCGTGTGGTTAATTGCATTTTCTGACATTTCTTCAGCTTGTAACACACACGTCGAGGTTCATCATATTCACACGCCAACTTACTGGCTGTGCGTCTTTGAATTTCTAACACGAGGAAAAAACGATGATCTGTTTGAATTCACGTGTACGAGATGTTAATAAACAGATTGAGGTACTTTCACATTTTCTCTATGTCTGCATGGAAAATTAACGATGAGTGACTTTTCAGACCAGCGCAAACCAAGCTACAAAACTTTGTGAATTCATACAGGGCACACTGCTCTCGAGGTTGATTCTCAATTAATCCGTCGTTTCAATTCTTAAATTTGTGATTCGCCCTTGATTCAAGACTAAAATTAATAGTATTCATTGTTGACTCCGCACCAAACCTTTTCCCTCCGTCACTTCATTACAAAAGAAGATTAAGAGTGCAAAAAAAATTAGTAATCATACCGAGGTCGGTTGGTGACCGAGTAATTCTAAAACTTACTTCTATTTGGCTTTTGTATCGTTGAGCTGCACTATGTAAGGGTCATGTACTCCTGCACACAGTAAAAAAAAACGTGTGGTTTCTGGAGAAAAGCCTGACTGTGGTATTTTCGTGTTCAAAATCCTACATAAAGCCGAAAAAAAGGATGTTATTTTTTTTAGTTTATTAGTATGGCTGTAATTGGAAATGCTACACTCGACGTGCGCAACTTCATTTTTCGAATACTTCTCTACTTGTACTTCAGAAGCAGAATTTTCTTTAAGCCGTTCGATTTCAATGCTTTCATTTTCGAGACTTTTTTTTCTTAACGTTTGCCTTCCTGCATTTTTTTTTTCCTACGTAACACGTACTTGCATTGTGGCTTTATTCATCAAGCTCCACTTTCAGTTTTCTACTACTCTATTGGTTTTTGTGTGCTTATTTACCCGCAAGCACGCTGTTTGTCAAAAAGTAATCATATTGCTTTGCTTCCTTTTACATTTATTTCTCTTACTCATAATTTCTCTTTCGTATTACAAAACGGTATTA
Source organism: Cynanchum wilfordii (assembly GCA_025388415.1). Taxonomy (NCBI): domain Eukaryota; kingdom Viridiplantae; phylum Streptophyta; class Magnoliopsida; order Gentianales; family Apocynaceae; genus Cynanchum; species Cynanchum wilfordii. Next base: position 7,268 of record JAHSUH010001206.1, on the reverse strand, counting down.
GAGGCACAAAAGAGGAGACGTAAGCCACCAAATACAAGTAAGGTAAATAAAGGTCTAAATTGGGAAAGGACTAAATAATAAAAAATGGCATCCTTCTTTGAAAAGCCCACATTAACCCTTCTGAAGGGCCAATCTCTAACTCCAATTTCGGCAGCTGAGGCTTTGGCGGGGAAGAAGCATGTTCTTGTTTACTTCTCCGCTCATTGGTGCCCGCCATGCCGCATGTTTACCCCCACGCTTCGCACCTTTTATGAAAAGTATCGCAAAGAAAAAAATTTTGAGGTTATTTTCGTGTCTCTGGACAAGTCTGCAGATGGGATGCGGGCCTACATAGAAGCTTCCCATGGTGACTGGCTGGCACTGACCTTCGACGAAGCTAAGGTGGTTGGAAAGGAGTGGATGGTGGAGTACGACTTCCGTAGTATTCCCACACTTTTGGTCTTCAAGAGCATACCAACTGTTGCGGCCAGTGAGGACAAAAAGGGGTGGAAGTTGGTGACGCGGTATGGCCGGGATCTACTTGATGCAGATCCAAGGGGGGAGGCGTTCCCTTGGCTGAACGGGGATACGGAGGTTCAGGAGCACTACCGCGTATTAAAGCGCAACGTAATGTTTGCAGTGCTGGTTTTAGTTGGGCTAGTAATTTGTTTCTTTCATTTGCACGTGTAACTCCCGTGTCTCTATGTGCAATGAGATCGACACTAAAACAGATCAAAAGTTCATATGAAGGAGGATAAAACACAGTCATATAGAAACAGTATGATGTTTTCGTTTGTAAATTTAGTACCGATTTATCCCTTTTCCTCTTAATATTACAACTATTTCAATGAAAATATGGATAACTAAGTATGAGAATCTCTGTACTCACCATATTGAGCCTACTGGTCGCCTATATTAAGGGCAATTTACCTTTTTTCCTGCTGTATTTTTTGTGCGCTCTCTCTCTTTATTTATAGTGAAAAGGTTCTTGCTCTCTCTTCGTGAGCCATTCTACAAGCATAAAGGATTAGCTACATTTGCCTTTAGTTGCAAGTGGTGCTATTTGTTTTTTGATTGTGGGTATCATATTCATATTTATGTTTACAGTAAAGTCAAAAGGGTATCTTTTACCAAATACGGATTTACATAGCGCAGAAATATATCGGTAAATGAGAAATGTGAATCACTTAGCTGCCATTTTGGGGATCACAGGTGTATTCATAATTGCTTCAGTGATTTTTATTTTTTTATTTTACTACAAAGTTATATCCTGCGACAGTGATCTTGAGGATGATGGTGAGAGTGCGGAGTATAATGGTCTTCCGTTACGTCATCAGCTTCCATTTCTAACAGAGGAACAACTTAGAAGGCGCGAAAGAGCCATGATGAAGTATCGAAGGAATCTCGAAAGGGAAGAATCTCGCAGAGCCCGTGCTCTGAGACAGCAAAACCAGGGACGTGGGGACGGGGTTGATGGAGTAGAAATGTCTGGTTCTAGCCCCACGAGCACGCAAGGAACTTTAATCACGCGGGTACCAGAATCGGAGAAGTCATTGGAAAACTCAACAATAGTTTATGGTCATAGTGAATACTTAAAACATTGTTCACTTGCCTCGGTTCGCTCTGGCAGTTTCCGCTCCATGTGTTCCATTCATGTCTGCCGCACTTTGTCTAGTTGCGAGACACCTGAAGTGCCAGAACACAACAATAGACAGCACAAGAAGCCCCTTCGGAAGCAACGTTACTTTAGTGACCGGGGTGAAGTAGTTTTTTTGAACCAGTGGGGTGCTAATGGGATCGAAGCCAAAAGCACTGACATTGAAAGTGTTTCGAGTGCCGTGAGTTCGTTGCCACGACCTCCAGAGGAGGTGCTGGGTAATAACACTTGCGCGGCCACTGCCTCATTCCCCACAGCCACGGATCAACCAATTCTTCGTGTAAACCTACCGGCACCTGAACACGAAGAGGCCCGTGTGAATTATACCAACCGAAACGAGCAGGCGGAATGTAGTTCTAATGTGTCGGGGAGGATTACTCTAGGACAGGGCCGAGCTAGCACAAGGTACCTATCTATTCCCCACAATGACCTATTGCACGGAGAACGAAGGCTTAATCTCGACAATATAGGGGATGAGGCGACGACAACAGCGATGCCAGTAGCCACTTCTATGACGTCACCTCAACTGCTAATGCCTGTATCACCAGAGTCTGACCACGTTACACATCTAAAACCTTCGAAAAAAAGGTGGACTGAGAAGGATGCTCGACGCAACATATCCTTGAGTGGTTTTTTTACTATTTCTTCTCCATCTGCGCCGGCTATGAGGCCTACTACACCAATAGCGGCTTATGACATCTCAGGTCCCAGGAAAGGGGGTTCCAGTAGTTTACCACTCAATATGCTCGATGACTCTTGTCAGTTTCAGCGTTCTAATGATACTGAGGGCACTTTTATGAGGCGTTTACCTTTTCCATCTTCGCCGAATTCATCAGAAAGGAGCTTCGGCATTTTGGACGATGCGAAACCTTCTAAGGTGAGTGATCCTGATCGTAGGAATGTGTCTGTGTAGACAAAAACCGCGTAAATAAAGACTTTTCTTTGATATTGACTTCTAAATATCGGGAAAACATGTATTCGATATTACAGCTTCCCACACTCGATTACTACTATCTCTTTGGCTCTTCAGAAGTTGGTATTTTCTCTTGATCCTTGAGAATATGGGTGAGAAGGCTCTGAAGCTGTTTATCGAAGGCAAGGATTGAGTTTTCTTAGCAACTTCATGCGAAAATTTTGGCACTAAACATATCTGATCTGTAGGTGCTCATGTGACATGTTATCACGGTCAAAGAATAGCGAACAACTGGGTGCCGGCGTGGGTTTGGATGTGAAAAAGATAGGTTGTAAAAGTACATATTTGCCGCATCTTATGCCTTCTCTGATATATATGATCGAAAAATGCTCATATGTCACTATTCGATATGTGGCTTTGCCGGGTGAATTCTCGGTTCGTGTCTATCATTTGCTTTCAGAGGTGAGTTCTGAAACTTTGCCCGACGTCGACTCTAAGTAAAGCGGAACTTCTAAGATTATTAAGAGTTAACATATGACTCTTTGAAAATAATATCCATGTAAGAAAAGTACCATATCAGAACTGCATGCGTGTACTTTATTGGCGATATTTGTAATTGTAAGAGCTGTTCCCATAGGATCTCTTTTGAGCTTCAGAGAAATCCTTCAAATGAACCAATTCCTAAAAATTCCTGCAAACATTTCATTTGTGTTGATATTAGTGATATTTTTCCCCACTAACAACGAAGCGTTAATGCATGTAAATTTATCTTATTATTATCATCAATTTCTACGATCTCTCTCCGTGCGTGTGTGTGTGGAAATTTGTGTGCTTAAAAGGGAGCGGCAGGTAGAACAGTCGAGTATTTCTTTCCCAAGAAAAAAAATCCTGTCTTGATTTGCTTTACATCTCACACTTTTGCGTTATATAGATTCCACCAGGCTTAAGATTTGCGTTGTGTGCATCACCTTGACTGTTGAAGCGTTAAGACTGGTCCTGCTTTCCTACTTTTGTCACTGATAATGGCATATAGGCAAGATATCCTGGACAAATATAGGTCAGACGCGCTTGCCGGTAAGCCTTACACTTGTGCTACTTGTCCCTATTGTAATGGGCAGCGGGATGCTTCAGTGAAGTATATCCACCCCTCAACCAAACCCGACAGTCCGTGGGATTTTTGGAACTACATCCTTGGACGTAAGTATTGGGCCGCGCAGTCCAAGATGGCACGATACAACCTTGGCCTGCGTGGCCGCGATTCTACGTACGACAGCGAAGGGGAGCATAAGGCAGATGCCACCATGTTTGTGCTGGGACCCATGGTCGATCAAAGTGAACTGCCTTTTCGCATGCTCTGCAGGGAGTACGGGGCTACACTTGCCTACACACCTATGTTACACGCTAGGAGCTTCAAAGAAAGTGCTATGTATCGCCAAAAGTTTTTTACAACCACACCCATTAAGAGGGTTAGACGGTGCACAATATCAGCTGTTGCTGCCGAAGCAGTCTTACATGGTTCCGCTGGGGCTGAGCAGCCGTCTGCTCGATACCAGAACTGCAGGCAACATTTAGGTTATGAGATGGATTGCGGCCGAAATATCGATCGAGACTCTTTGGTAGATAGACCGTGTATCGTCCAGTTTTGTGGACACGACCCGGAGATCGTTCTGCAAGCTGCGCGTCTTGCGGTGCGAGGTGAGTGCATAGACCGGAACCACCCGGATTACGTTTGCCACACTTCGGCCGACCGCCCTCAGGGCAGTGAGGAACCGATGGGGGAGACTAGGGAAGGGGAGTTATGTTACCAATGTGATGCGGTGGATATCAATTTGGGCTGCCCGCAGGGCATTGCACGCCGCGGCAACTACGGTTCTTTTCTTATGGAGGACTGGGATCTCATCCATACAATCATTCATACACTGCACGTTGAGTTGGAGGTGCCCGTGGCAGCCAAGATACGCGTCTTCGACCGCCCAGACACCACTAGTTCAACCTCGGCGGATGCGAATACAGAGATGAAGTTCGATGAGTTGCTTACCATCTACTACGCACAGATGATTCGCGATGCCGGAGCACAATTGCTGTGTGTGCACGGTCGCACACGTACGATGAAAGGACAAAGCAGTGGCCTGGCCGATCTTGAGCTCGTCCGACGTGTTCACTTGGCGTTAGGTGAAACTATTCCGGTCATCTCCAACGGTAACGTGTTGTGCTACCAGGATGTGTTGAAGAACCTTGTACAAACAGGATGCGAGGGGCACATGTGTGCGGAACCGCTGCTTTGGGATCCGACACTCTTTAGCGATCCGGACCACCCCGTTTTCTCTGGACGTCTTTATGGAGCCAACAAAAAGGCTCGTTTAGCCGCACTGAAGACCGCACAGGACTACATGCAATGGGTGCGGCGTTACCCAGTTGACATAGGGATGGTTAAAGCCCATCTTTTTAAAATGTGCTACCATAGCTACGAGTTGCACACATCCTTCCGTGACTTCATGTCCAATTTAAAGACTCGTCCGAATTCGGTTCACGAAGATGGTGCCATTACCATAGATGCTGGCCATCAGACTTGTGATATTCCTAAGGAAAGCGGCCTTGAGGAGGACGTTATTGCATTTACTAGTCAATTAGAGGCCATTGAAGACCACCTACGAGCACTTGTGAAAGTGGAGCTTTCTTGTATAGTGGAAGAGGAACAGCCTAAAACAGCTAAAGACAGGAAGACGGAGTCACGAGCACAGCATGTCGACGTTTTTGAAGAGGAGGGTTGTCTTGGGCTTGACTTTTAAGCTAATAAACATTAAATTCATTTAAGGTCTGAGCTCTAGTTAAAGCATGCCAATATTATGACACATTTTTATATGTCCCTATAGGCCTTTTAAATTTTCTAGGGTGTGTTGCAATCGATTCAATGAATCTGAATATTGAAGGGAGAAATCAGTTGGATCCTTTCTTTGATCCTCATTTTATCTTAGGTCTTCAATTTTTAGATCTTAAGAATACTAACTCCATATTGTTTAATAAGGTGCTTACAATATAACAGTTTTTTTTTCCTAATCTTCGAGTCATTTCTGGCCGTAGGTATCATACATTAATAAAGCGTTATTTTGCTTTATTACTTAGTTGCTTCTCTTGCGTCCAAGAAGAAAGAAATTTAACAATTTAGTAAAGGTTTGAAAGTACATTTCTGTGAACGTACAAAAATGACCTCCCCTAGAATCTTGAAGAAACACTTTAGTATTAGCCTCCCCCTGCTCATGCTTGTGCTTATTATATTATGTAGTAGCTTAGTACTCGATGTTAATGCGGCAAGCTCTGGTCCACGTGTTGGCGAAGTACCCGAATTTCTTTCTGAAGGCCTCCCTGCAAGTTCCACAGATGCGTTTTTGAACGGGGTCCTTTTCAAACAGCTTACAGTGCTCGATAAAACTTACTGGAGAACCTTAGAAGATCAGACAAAGTTATTAGATAAGTGGTTTGGAAGACCATTAATCTCATCGACAATAAGAGATACAAAACCTATGCGCAAGTCGTCAACAGACTCTATGGATGTTCACGCACCTCCTTACATGAATCTCATTTATATAAGTTCCCAAAGTACCACTTCCGCGGTGCGCTCATCGTCTGCAATCTCAAGAGGAAGAAACGACGACATAGCAAGCAACAAAACACCACAGCTACACACAGATGTGGCATTGAAGGATGTGGTGTGGCAAGGGCAGACTCAGACAACCACAACCCTCCGCTTAAGCGACACCGACCACTTCAAAGGGACTAACCAGGGTATTTTAGAGAGTTCCGTGATCGCACCACTGCGGCTTCATTCCATAACCCACCGGAAACAAAATATCTCCCACTTTCTACGAAAGGATGTTTACGAGGCGTCAGCGTATCACGGAGCCCAACCCCACGCCGAAGCACCTGAGCCAAACAGACGTTTTGTCAAAGCTCAAGTTCAAGAAACCCATGTCGTCAGAAATGAGTATAATACCATGATTCCCATCACGCTGTACGGTACCGGTACCACGATTGTCTCTTTTAAAGGCCACAAAGACTACGTAGTGAATATAGTTCTTCAGCTCCGTGGAAGGCGCTACGAATCGTCCGGGTTTGATCACAGCTGCGAAAATATGCGTTTATCCGCACAACTGCGCTCATCTCTTTCTCCAGCTTATCAAGAAGATCGAAGGGACACCTCCAAGTTCTCGCCCAAGATGGCGGCGCAGTCCGATTTCCATACCTTCGAGACACTTGATAATCCATTTGGTGACCGCAAGAGCAACAGAAACGACAATAAGGACGTGGTGAAAGCCAAACGATTCAGAGTTCCTTTTCCTAAAGCACATAAATTTGAAGACACTGACGATTTTGATGAAACCTATGAAAGTAATCAAAATCGGGTCTGGAGTTCCTTCGCGCAGTTGTTTGACACTTCGCTGCTATGTGAGGTTTTGCCAAGCCTTTCCTTGCGTGTTTCCAAAGTGAAGGAAGATCGATACTTTAGTCTTATCATCCAGAGCAGTATTCAATCATTCATGCAGAACAGATTTATTGATCCTGACAGCATCCTTGACAAGAGTAACGCTTGTAGCATTCAGGTTTACATTTCGCAGATACCTGCAAAGCGGCTGAAGATGAACCAGATTATCTTTGCCGTTGTTTTCCCATTGATTGTACTGCTCGTGCCGCTTCCCTTTTTTCTACGACGCGCGGATATTA
>JAHSUH010001205.1:0-19162 GCA_025388415.1 Cynanchum wilfordii | reverse complement strand
CCGTTTAAAGAATGAGCTTTTTGCTATTAACAGAAAAAGTCTGGAAAAAATGAGCCTCATACTGGATGCCGTGTCGCTGCACCGAGAGGCGCAGCTTCCCCGCTTCACCCTTGAGCTACGTGAGATTGTTGCGGATGCAGTGGGGCGACCTCAGCGTCCTGGCGCAAGATGGTCCTTAACGGCAGAAGACGTATGCACTAGGCTTGTCAACCGTTACCATGATCGCGCTATTGAGGCCCTTTACAGTTTGCTTATCTGGTATGACACCTGGGATCTCTCCCCCAACATCGAGCATGTATGCGGGGTAGAGCTTATCCGCAACGCTGACCGAATTGTTCAGATCGCGCGGCAGGTGCGACTAGGATACCCTCCCAGATGTGATGCGAGGGTCGGCACGTTTGGGTTTCCTGAGGCAGCAAAGCAGGACATCATCTCGGCAACTTTGTGTCCCGCTGAAGACCACGAAGAGGGTGTCAAACTCTCTGAAAAGGGCACAAATTTTGTGTCCAAGGTGAGCAAAAGTGACCTGTGCATGCAGTTGCGACAGGCTTCACGTGGCTCTGCTTCGGGCCGGTTTGCCAAGACTCAAGTGAGCCGTAACGCAAGGTCCGGTGTCGCCAAGACTACGGTCCCGTCACGGCAACCGATTCGCTTGGACAATCCTACTTCCTTGCCGTCGTCGTCGCTACAGGCAAGTCGTCCAGGAGGGTTGGCGGGCACCGCTGGTGGTTTGGCGTTGAAAAAGCGGGAGCGGCTGGTCACCGAAAAAAAGAGCGGAGTACCCGGAAATGGAGCAAACATCTGCACTGGAGAAAATGCTACGAACACTTTGGCTGCTCGTAAGAATAAACCCCGTGTGCAAGTCAGTGAAGAGGTTCATAAAGGAGTGTGTACTAAAAGGAGTGACTTGTTTGTGCGCACCCGCTCTTTGACACCATTGTCATCGGCAGCGTTCTTTGCACGCTGCAATACAACTATACCGTCTTTGAGTTGTGTCCCTTCAGGTTCAGGGAAGCGAGTTCGCTAATCTGTGTAGGATACTTTTTAACTCTACCAGACCTCCGACCGAGCTGAAGTACACCCCGGGAATCAAAATCACGGGTAGAAAGAGTGAGCATGTTTCGGATCAAGATGTCACTTGTTCTGGGGAGGTTGCGGTTGGCTTCCGTGCCGTGCGCCACGGGTTTTGCTAACTCTATTAAGTTAGTCGATGCATGTTGCCTTTCAGATGTTTGTGTATGGAGCATGCGTTATCTGACCCGAAGGTTCGGCCGCGGTAGCGGTCGTATAGTGGCGTACCTTAAGGAACTGCTAATTCCAATGGGGGGTGCCACGGGCGCCATGATGCCGATGACTATTTGCTAAAGCAAGCTGGAAGCCGCAGGGAGCAACAGTAATAGGAAGAAAGGTAATTGTGCCTTCTGAAATCTAGGGGGAAGTACCAGAACACAACAGACAGGGGTCTATAACCTAGGGCTGAAAATGTCAGGACAAGGCCCATCGCGACCGCGGGAACCTACTTAATTTTTTTTGTATTTAAAATTTGATTCCGAGCTTTTAGTAGAGATGGAAAAGTATATAGTTTATACTGTTTGAGTGAATGCACAATTAGATATATTTTTCTTTTAGATAATAGATGGATCCTTTTTTATGCTGTTTAGATGGCTTGACCTACACCAAGATAGTTGTCTCGATTCGAAAAGAAAGCATGTAGGTGACTATAAAATATTCGTTCATACAATTGTTCCTTTTTTTGTTGTTGTTTCCAGAGTAGATTTTTTCCCATTCAATTATGTCTATTCCCCTTTTTAACGAACTCACTCGCACACGTTGCTACTCTGGCTGTACTTTTTATACGTTTTTTTCCTCATTATATATCTTGCTATTACAATGCAAAACACTCCTTAATTGTGTACCTGTCCATCTCCCAACACAGGTATCGTGCATATATGTGTAATTTTTTGAAAAGAACGCAAAAATGGTGCCCAGTCTTACCAACTAAGCAACATTTAGGAGGGGCAAATCTAAATTAGATTATCTAACACTCAAAGTTAAGCACTTTTAACAATGACTAAAGCATAAGGAGTTCATAACGTATATAAAAGGCTCGATGTATATTTCGGTTTAAGTGCCTTACATACATCTTGCTCATGTTATTCATTTTGTATTGATACACTCACAGAGATGGAATCTTTACATTGCTCCAATTTGGCGCTTCTTTTCCTCTCAACGTATTTGTATTTGCGTGTATTTACCCAGTTCTTACATTTTTGTACTGTAGTAAGAGTTGGTGGGAGAAGGCAGCTGTATGCTAATGGCCATTTAGCTTTTAATTTTTCCTGTTTTTGTCTCTGTTTCTATTTCAAAGGAGAGGTAGATAAAGGGAAAACTCTTTCCTAGGAGCCACAATGGTTAAAGTAAAGAGCCAGTCTTCGATAAACATTCCCGAGGGTGTCTCGGTTGAGATCAAGAACCGCATCGTGACCGTCAAGGGCAAGCGCGGTACCCTCACGAAGGACCTCCGCCACCTCCAACTAGACTTCCGTGTGGATAACACAAAGCGCACCTTTACCGTGGTCCGATGGTTTGGCTCCAAGATCCCGATTGCGTGCATCAACACGACCCTGTCCCACGTGCGCAACCTCATCTGCGGGGTCACCAAGGGCTTTCGCTTCAAGATTCGCAGTGCCTACGCCCACTTTCCCATCAACATCACTGTCGAGGGCCAGAATGTGGAGATCCGCAACTTCCTTGGCGAGAAACGTGTGCGCCGGTTGGTGCTGCCAGACTCGGTTAAGGTCTACCAGACCGACCCTTCGAAGGTGAAGGACGAACTGGTACTGGAGGGGAACGATCTGGAGCAGGTCTCCCGCGAGGCGGCCGTCCTTCACCAGCTGTGCTCTGTCAAGAACAAGGATATCCGTAAGTTCCTGGACGGTATCTACGTGCAGACGAAGACTAATGTGGAGGTCGAGGCTTAGGGTAGGTGATTGAAGGCAAATGAAGTAAACTCTCGTGGGTATGCTTTCTGTTTATTTTCCCATTACCTAAATTTCTTCATTTTTTTTCCCATCCAAATCATTCTTTTCCTAACATCCTTTTCCTTTTGGAATCCAAGAGGGGGCACTTCGCACATGGCTTGTGTGCGTGGGTAGTACCTACGAGGGGTTTAGGGGGGCTGTATTCCTTCTTTTTTCTACCCTCTTTTTTTGCAGTTGTATGACGTTTTACGATACCAGAATTAAATTACTTTTCTCATCTTTTTGGTGCTGTCTGCTTATTTTTTAAGGACTAGAAGCTCAAAAGAGGAAGTCTACGCACCATGACCAAGGCCAACGGACGTAACGCAGCCCGCAAGCTTGTGCGCCTGCGCCGCAAGAATCGGTGGGCAGATAAGAAGTGGAAGAGGTCGCACACCTTCGTTGCACAGAAGGCTAACCCCTTTAGCGGGTCTTCGCACGCAAAGGGCATCGTTCTGGAGAAGATCGGTGTTGGTGCTAAGCAGCCTAACTCCGCTATTCGTAAGTGCGTTCGTGTGCAGTTGATCAAGAACGACAAGAAGATCATCGCTTTCGTGCCCAACGATGGTTGCCTTCACTTCATTGAGGAGAACGACGAGGTGTTGGTGTCTGGTTTTGGTCGTTCTGGCCACGCCGTCGGTGATATTCCCGGAGTTCGTTTTAAGATCGTCAAGGTGTCGAGCGTTGGTCTGTACGCCCTGTACCGTCAGAAGAAGGAGAAGCCGCGCACATAAGCGGTGAGCTAGCAACGGACGAGCTGAGCGTTAACCTATGCAGCGAGTACTCTAATGATTTCACTCTTGTGAGTAAAAAACTCATTTTGATTTTGTAATTGCTTTTACCACAAAAAAATATATACACTCACATATATCTATATATATACTATGCAGAGAGAGAGACACATGACAATTCTGTCACTTTCCGCCTCTCGCTGTTTAACACGTGCAAATTTTGCTGAACTTTACGCCGAAAAATGCCTACCTCTTCTTCATTTACTACTGCTACTGTTATTATTCACATCTTGGATAGGAAGTCTACGCACCATGACCAAGGCCAACGGACGTAACGCAGCCCGCAAGCTTGTGCGCCTGCGCCGCAAGAATCGATGGGCAGATAAGAAGTGGAAGAGGTCGCACACCTTCGTTGCACAGAAGGCTAACCCCTTTAGCGGGTCTTCGCACGCAAAGGGCATCGTTCTGGAGAAGATCGGTGTTGGTGCTAAGCAGCCTAACTCCGCTATTCGTAAGTGCGTTCGTGTGCAGTTGATCAAGAACGACAAGAAGATCATCGCTTTCGTGCCCAACGATGGTTGCCTTCACTTCATTGAGGAGAACGACGAGGTGTTGGTGTCTGGTTTTGGTCGTTCTGGCCACGCCGTCGGTGATATTCCGGAGTTCGTTTTAAGATCGTCAAGGTGTCGAGCGTTGGTCTGTACGCCCTGTACCGTCAGAAGAAGGAGAAGCCGCGCACATAAGCGGTGAGCTAGCAACGGCCTAACTAAGCAAAAAAGATCTTTAAAGATCTTAAGAGCAGTGTTCTGAGTGTGGATATTCCATAGTTTTTTGAGATAATACTTTTGTTAAGAAAAAAATAGCCCAGTAGGCATCACTAGTTCTTCCTGGACAGTATGTGCGCGAAGAATTTTATCTCTGGTTGCGCTGAGGAAGCCGAAATAGGGTCCCGTGCAGGCATACTAAACATAATAAAGCTTAGATAAAAAGATAGGATGTATTAGCAGCACTTTTTTTTTTCCCCTCATTTACTCGTAGGTCTTTGTTGGCCGTTTCATAAAGGTCATTTTTTTTTTTTTTGTATTTTTTTTTGAAGAAATAAAAAGGAAAATCAAATACGCCCTTGGTGAAAGGAAATCTACAAGAAAGTAAAACATTAAGGGGTACAAAGGTTGATCGATCAAAAGGTTATTTTCCTTTTGTCCATCTACAGTAAATAATCTTAAAGGAGGTCGTGTTTTTAGTTTTTATTCTTCTTGACATTAGGAATTCTCTAGATTCCTTGACGATAGAGGGGTGCGTGTGGAGATAACTGTCTGCGAAAGGTAAATAATAGCATTCAAATAATTAAAATCTAAGAAAGAAAGAACTTCTCCCCTTCAAATACCTCTTTCTTACTATATTTTTATTCGTCTTAACATTTTTCTGTCTCTAATCGATACCGCCACGATTGTGACGGCAAACTCATCAATATCAACACATACAGTCCCTGAAGGGGAGAGAAGGTGACCACGAGTTTTATTGAGAGCTTTTTCTATTGATTAACAATAAAACTATGGCGGGCCGTTATGAGAAGCAGGAGAAGATCGGCGAGGGCACCTGCGGTGTTGTGTACAAGGCCCGAGACACCGTCACCAATGCCATCGTTGCCCTCAAGCGCATCCGACTGGATACCGAAGAGGAAGGCGTCCCATGCTCGGCCATACGCGAGATATCCTTACTAAAAGAGCTCCGCCACGACAACATTGTCAAGCTGCTTGACGTCTGCCACAGCGAGCGCCGGTTGACGTTAGTGTTCGAGCATCAAGACGTGGACCTAAAGAAGTACCTGGACCACAACGGTGGGAATCTGGACGCCGCCACGGTGCAGCACTTTATGCAGGACCTCCTCAAGGGTGTGCGGTTTTGCCACCAGCGCAGCGTCTTGCATAGAGACCTAAAACCACAAAACCTACTCATTTCATGCGAGAAGGAACTGAAGTTGGGCGACTTTGGTCTTGGGCGTGCGTTTGGGATTCCCGTGAAAAAATTCACTCATGAGGTGGTGACGCTGTGGTACCGCTCGCCGGATGTGTTGCTCGGCTCAACACAGTACGGGACGCCGGTGGATATCTGGTCTGTAGGCTGCATCTTCGCAGAGATGGCCACGGGTACGCCACTTTTCGCTGGCCGAAACGACGCCGATCAGCTGTTGCGGATTTTCAAGTTTTTGGGTACCCCCTAACAGCAAGACCTGGCCATCGCTTAACCAGTACCCGAATTCCACTAATATGTTGTCGAAGCCCGAGTTCCTCCAGAACATGATGGCTGAGTGCGATACCGTGCTTCGAACTTCGCTAGGGTACGAGAAGCTCGGCCCGGAGGGGATTGATTTGCTGAAGGGCTTGTTACGGTATGAACCGTCGGAGCGGTTGACTGCTGAGGAGGCTCTCAATCACCCATACTTTCGTGTTGAGTTCTAAAATGAAATGTGCATTGCATGTACTTCGACGTGTTAATAACTAGAAAAGGAAAGCGAATTGCCTTTAAGACTTTAGGTTTCACTAGCACACACTCTTTTCCTCACTTTCATTATTTCTTGGTTCAATATCATGATCAATTTTATCACATACGACTCTTTCTCCTGTATTTATATTAACTATGGACATATGTTGTGGATCTCAAGAAGAGAAAAGAAATGGAATTTCTCGGGTCTTATAACTTATACAATTATCGACAATGATGGTTGTAATTGGGATAGCTAAACCAGGTGCCCTGATGAAAAGGGACTCTACATTTCCCTGTTTGTGTGGGCGGGTGATGTGAGAAAATTTATTGAGTACATAATGAGCATGTATCAGTACTTTTCAAGAATAATGTGCGGTATTTAAAACAGCAACTTTGGCTTCCTTTTTATTTGTTCGCTTCTCATTAAACGTGTATTTTGCTCCTTCCTGCTCTTTTCGTCTCATTGACGAATTTGATTTGACTGTTGTATTAGATCAAAAACATCGCTACAAAATAAGTAGCATGTAGGTCATTTTTTCCCCTTTTTTGCTGCGAGGTTGCGCGGGTTCAGGCTATGCTGTCAAATATATGTTGGTATATTATTTTACACAATTGTATTTCTTTTAAGAGACTGCGCGTAGTATTCATTTTTTTTTTCACTAATGAATTGGCCTCTGTTCAATCCTTCATTTCTCCCCACTGAATATTGTCTTTCTCCTTCTTTTTTTCACCCTTACAATTCCTCTCTTGCTTCGCGAAAGCATATTGTTTTACTAGCTACACTAATTAATATATAAGAGAAACAACCTTAACGTCGTTTGAAGCACGAAAGAAGGCACTTATTCTGAATCGATAAAACGCCTACCAAATAAAAAAATATATATTTCAACCATGGCCACCAAGGCAATGAAAAGAGGAAACGAAAGTAAGAAGGATACAAACACGCAGACAGATGTCCGGCTGAGTAATATCACCTCTGCGCGTGCTGTAGCCGACTGCGTCCGCACCTCTCTTGGTCCACGCGGGATGGATAAAATGATTATCCAATCCAAGGGCGAGACCCTCATCAGTAACGATGGAGCCACGATTCTTTCAAAGCTGCAGGTTACTCACCCCTGTGCAAAGATGATAGTCGAACTATCCAAGGCACAGGATATTGAAGCTGGTGACGGCACAACATCGGTCGTGGTCATCTGTGGTGCTCTTTTGCACGCGGTTGAGAAGCTCCTGCTTCAAGGCATTCACCCCACTCAGATATCCGAATGCTTCAAAGAGTGCGGACATATGGCAGAGCAAGTGCTGGAGGAGATGAGCACAAAGATCGACATTGAGGATCGCAACACTCTCATTCAGGCCGCCATCACCTCTCTCAACTCTAAGGTGATTTCCCAGAATAGTGGCCTTCTGGCGCCCATGGCCGTGGACGCTGTGCGCAAGATTATCCGCCCTAATGGGGACGTCGACCTATGCGACATTCGCGTCACGTCCGCGCTCGGTGGCACCATAGACGACACGATCCTCATTGAGGACGGAATGGTCATCAAGCAAAAGGCCTCCCGCGTGGCGGGGGGACCGGTGCGCATTCAGAACGCTACTATCGCGCTCATACAGTTCCAGCTCTCGCCTCCAAAGACGGACATGGAGAGCACGGTCACGATCACCGACTACACGCAGATGGACCGTGCCTTAAAGGAGGAGCGGAAGTACTTGCTCACGCTCTGCAAGAAGATTAAGGATGCCGGGGTTAATGTGCTGCTCGTGCAGAAGTCCATCCTGCGCGACGCCGTCACGGCGCAATCTTTAGACTTCCTCGCCAAGATGAAGATTATGGTGGTTACAGAAATCGAGCGCAATGACATTGACTACATCACAAAGACCCTCGGCTGCCTGCCCGTCGTGAACGTCGACAACCTGACCCCGGATAAGTTCGCCCACGCGGCGTTGGTCGAGGAGGAGGGGACGTCGAACGGCAAGGTGGTTAGAATCACGGGCGTGCGGCCCCCGCCATCGGCCTGCAAGCACTTTGGTAAGACGGTTTGCTTCTTCCTGCGCGGCAGCAACGCGCTGATGCTCGAAGAGGCTGAGCGTGCCCTACACGACTCCCTCTGCGTTATACGATCCCTTGTGAAGAAGCGCGCGATTATGCCCGGTGGGGGAGCAGGTGAAATTGAGATCTGCATAAGACTTGGAAAGTACGCGCGGGAGCGGGCCGAGGGCATTCAGACTTTCTGCATGCGCGCCTACGCGGACGCGTTTGACATGATTCCGTACACGTTGGCCGAGAACGCCGGCATGCAGCCCATTTACATCGTAACGGAGCTGCGCAACGAACATGCCTCGGGCCACTACAATGCTGGGGTTAACGTGCGTGACGGGTGCGTGACGGATATGCTGGCCGAAAACGTCGTCCAGCCCCTACTGGTGTCCACCTCAGCGGTCCGTTTGGCAACTGAGTGTGTGATGATGTTGCTCAAGATTGATGACATTATCATGACTCGGATTTAGAACAAGGTAAGCGGTAGGTCGCATATATGGATGCGGCGCCCACAAAGTTTTATTATTGTTACTATATTTAAGAAGGGAAAAAATAATAATAATTCTGCGAACATATCTGTCTATATCTGAAATATATGGATAGATATGTGTGTTTCTCGGTAAGTATCAATCAGGAAAAAGTGATAAAAAAGGATAACAGGGTGGGGAAAATAGCTGGATTTTGGCGGACGCACCACGCGATTACTTCCACAAGCAGTTGGCTTAATTAAATGAGAACCAGGCTGGAGAAAAGAGTAATGGATTGGGCAGTAAGTAATCTCTCTTTGTGGCATATGGAATAGGAAGTGTACGCCATCTCAAAGTTTTTTTGTTTGCGTTCGCACACTACCCATATGAGTCTAACTCATTACCACCTCCATTTCCTCTTTCCAATCTTTTTTCTAAGTATTCAACCAACGAAACACATCACAGAGCATAGCATTTGGCTGACACAAGAAAAAATTAACAAGTCGGCTTTTACAGGAAAAAGCTATCTAAAAGAAAATAATGGTGTTCGAACAACTATGGAGGCTTGCCGCGGTGTTTCAATTGGAAAAAGGGGGATAACAATATAACATGGGCCTTGCGGGCAGCCCCTTGGCTGAATCACCGCGAGCCGCCCATGTCCAGCGCTTCGGGGCAGCTTCGCGGCTCGACGAGGGGGGGTTTGGGGGGGGTGGGTAATCCCAGGCGGTTATTCAGACACTGCTTTTTAATCTGCGAACTGCCAAGCGCGGATGGTCTAGGTGGTTATGACGTCGCTTTAACACGGCGAAGGTCTCGGGTTCGAGTCCCGATCTGCGTACTTTTCGCCTTTGACTGAATACACAAGCGAAATGAACTCTAACTGCCCAAATCAGTGGCATAGATCCGGTGTGGTATAGTGGCTAGAACAAGCGGCTCTCACCCGCTAGACCCGGGTTCGATCCCCGGCACCGGAACTTTTCCCGGCGGAGATTTTTTGTCACCCGGGGGTGCTTTTGCTGGAGAGACGAGGGGGGAAAGGGGAGGTGTGTGTAGGGAGGTGCAGGAGGCCCAGTATTCGTCTTTTTTCAGTGAAACATGCCCACCTGGGCTTTTTTAAAAATAAATTTGAATGGTTAGCAATTTCTTTTCTCCCTCATCTATTCATATTTATCATTTTCGTCATCCATCTCGGAAAGAGATGATCTTGAGAAAGAAGAGTTGATGCTGCTGACGGTGAGACTTTTTTGCTCGTCGCTGCTATTATCACAATCTTCATTTTCGTCCTCGCCACTTTCATTTCCCTCGTCATCGGGTGGCAGCTGCACGTGCCCACTGTTCAGTTTGCGCAAAAGCGGAATAACTTCGTTCTTCATAAAAAGGCTGAGCCTTTCAGTAAAGAGGTTCGTGATATGGAGGTAGGACGATTCACTCAGCCAGCCGTGGCGGCTCGGACGTCTCTCTAGAGGCATATGCTCCCCATTCATGCTGTGTAGCGCGATCTCTTGAATGGCCGCGTCGTCCATGACATCGATGAGTTGGAAAGGCGCCCAGAGCACACCGCTAGAAACTATACGGCACAACTGTTCCACTAGCGTTGTCTTGACGACTCCCTGCTCCTGCTTCTTGTACTCCGCGATGTGATAGTTATGGGCATCCAGAAGCTGCTTGATGACCTGCTCGATGTGAAGCGAGCGTGATAGGTCTCGCAGCTGCATCCCTATTTCGGACCGCCGCAGGAAGCGAAGCGCAAAACGCTGGTAGATAACGCTACTTGCGGAGGCATAGGGATTGAACCCCAGCCGCACACGCAAACGGTGGAAGGGACCGGTGGTGATGCTGTAAGTTAGCGCAAGAATAACTTGCTTGTTAAAGTACATACGCGGGCACCGACCTGTCTCCAGGACGGCTGCCATTAAATCCTTGATCATCCATACGGGGCGGTGCTGCAGCAGGGTCGCAATCGCCTGCACTTCAGAAGGGTCCCCTGTGGATAGCCCAGTCGGTGAGCAAGCGATTTCCGCGAGGTGCTGCCTCTGCGCGACAGACTGCTCCGGCGGCAGGTTCGGGTCATCAGGTTGCACTACCACATTGAGCACCATGGTGAAATTCCTCGCGTCTTCTAGAATCGACTCATCCACGGTGCCCGCGTCGTGCTGTTGCGTTTCGCCCAAGGCTGGTGTGACGGTGCGATTGGCGTGCCTTCCCATGAGATAAGACACCTCCATGCGTCCCTTGGCACCAAGGTAGCGCGATGGCGGAAATAGGTCACCGCTGCAAAACATGGGCGCCTGTTTCTGCTGTTCCGGAGTAAAAGGGAAAAAGTGAAGTCCGCAGGGCGCGGCAGGGTCACTTCCCGCGAGACTACGCCCACCACCTCGACGCGTGTACGACGCCCCTCACACGTCGGTAGCGCCATCGTTCTACCTTCCATGGCGTCGCTGTCATTGCTGTCCGACCACGGCAATTCCTCTTCGCGCTCGATTTCGCCTGTCGTGGCATGCCGATACCGTCGAACGCGCTTTGTGTGCCTCACACGACAGAGCAAATCGTTTCGGTAGTACCCATGCAACAACAGCTGCGGCTCGAGCGAAGGAAGTACATCCAGACGATGGAAGCGTGCATAGGGGGTGCTGGCATCACCACCACTCTTGTCTGCCACTTCACTGAGTCCGAGGGAGCTGGTGTAGCTTCCCCAGTTGGTGCTCCGCCAGCCACAAAAAACAGGCTCACTTTTGTACTCGTTTGGATCCCCAATCTTCAGGCTGATGCCTTGCCCAGACTCATCATTGTGGTTGCCAGTTTCTTTTATATGTTCTACTTCGGAGCATTTGGCATGATCTTGCGGCGGAAGAGTCATTCCCCTTTGACTGACCTCCGACAAAGCTTTCTGATTGCTGCTCTTTCTGCCGTTGCTTTTGCCGACATGTGGAGGCTTTGGTGCCGGCAGCGTGCAATCCAGGCAGGACCCTAGAAACAAAGGAGGAATAAACGCCTCTACCTCATGCTGGTTTTCTGCGATCGTACTCGGTGAGGTACGGCGTGGTATACAAAAAGGGAGTTCGACCGAAATAAATGAACGGTAAGGTGGCTCTGAAATCGTTTTGGACGGGTCTGCTGCACTTGCCATAGAAAAGAACGGGTGTTAGCCGGGATATTGGCACCAAAAAATAGACTCCCTTTGTGTGTCGTTACAACTCTATGATTCTATACTTGCTGCTTTCTTCTTTCCTTCTTCCCCACAGACAAAGGACTACACGGAGCGCATATATTGAAAAGTATTCGAGGTACAGAGAAGATATCCACTACATTAGGAATTGTAAAAAATGGAAGCAACTTACCTCAGAAGGAAAATGTGCCTGTGCTCGTATGCATAAATTCCGTTCTTCCTGAGCAGAAATTGATATTTACCTTTTATTTTGCTATACATACATAAATTTGCCTTCCTTCAAAAACAATCTAATCTAAATGGATAATATGCACGGCTTTTTTTTGTACATTTCATCCCTACGTGAGCCATAACACCAAAAGCATTTCAATAAAATGAAAAAAAACACTGACAAAGAACACGCACTTTTCTCCTTCCTTATGTTACTGGAAGATTGCTATCGTTGATGATGATGAACGCTATCCATGGATGGACAAGGCGACGTTGGAGGGCTCCTCGATAGGTTTTCAAAGGGCCTCCTCAGGTGGGCCCGGATGTGAGGGCGCGTTGCCATTGCAAAAGTTCCACGCCCTCGATTTTCCCGCTGGAAACCGCCGTAGATATGCCCGAAAGGCTCGCTGAATCATCGCAGCGGCCTCTTCATGGGAACGCCTTGACTTCTCCAACTCGCGCTGTGCGCGGAGATCCCTCACACGGCGACGCGCCAAAGTGCTTCTCCAGCCCGACTGAAGTGTCGTCGCGGCCATGTCGAGAACGTCCTCCAAGAGGATCCGCGCGCGGCGTTCTTCCCAGAGGCGATCGTGCTGTTGCTCCCAGGTGCGACGGACAAGCCATGCCCGTATGTGACTCTGGAGGAGGCGTGCCGCGGCTTCACGTCGTGCTGTCTCCTTGGCGAGGACCAGCCGACGGTGCGTGCGCCAGTAGCGCTGGATCGTGACTGCCACACCTTGCAGCATCTGCCTGGCCCGTCTTCCCCTCGACCCGCAGTAGGCGCGGTAAGCCCGCTGAATGACGGCGGCCACCTCGTGAAGGTGCGGAGGTATCTGAGCGAAAGGCACTGGGGCGCCATCGCCCTCGCGAGGACACAGCGCTCTTTTCGAGAACAACTCCCGCACCAGCACACTCGGATCTGTCGCAAAGCATGAGAAGTCTTGCCCACTTTCTTCGCTTGCCCCCCCTTGTTGGGTTTGCGCCGAAACGACGGCAGGTACAGCGGGTATCGATGGTTTCTGATGCTGTCCTGCATGGGCCCGATTTAAAAGACGACTTTTGGCTTCCTGCTCGGATAAAACACCACGAAGTGCCTTCTGGATACTAAGCACGGCGTTGAGCGCAGCTACAACTGCCCCAGGGCAGGGGAATTGATTTGGAGCAGAACCACAATGCTGAAGGGTTGTTTTGCTCTGTGGCTCCAACACTATAGAGGGCGTTTCGCCTTTGTCACAAGCACAGACCTCGGGATCTTCTAACTCCACTTTAACGTGCTCTTCTGCCTCCTCCCCCTCTAATTCAGGGCCAAAGGGATCGTCTTGCTGCAATATGTGCGACAGCACGTGACAAGGGAGGACAGCCGGGGCCTCGTCTTGCTGCATATCCAACTCCTTAGCGCCGCGATTTGCCAATATGTACCGCCACCAGCGTTGGATCTTTATTACTTTATTCAACCACGTTGCTTGTTTCGCCCGCAGGGCGGCAACCGCGTTCAGCCGCTATCATCTTGCGCCAGAAGCACTGAATCCGGACGGCGGCTTCGTTGAACCGCTGGCGCCGCCGGCACCGCAATCCTATCTCCTGTCTGAGCGAGAGCCGGAAGCGGCGACGCCGCCATGCCCGCTGGAGGTGTGTAGCAGCCTCAGCCTGGCGCCGCTGCTCGGCATAGATACCCTTCATGACCTGCCGTGTTACGTAGCCGTGCCAAACGGCCTGGATCGTGGTCGCAGCCTCGTGGGAACGCAGGCGGAGGATCTTTCTGCGCTGCTGGTTGCGGTAGTAGGCGATCATATCTTCCATCACACGACACTTGCGCATTCCGCGGTACGCCTGTTGAATTATCCTGGCCGCATTCTGCCGCCGCTGGAGCTCCTTCTCGTCACGCAGCTCCAAAAGCTGTTTTTTGGCAACATAAATGCGGTAGTTGCGGGCAATCAGGGAGGCCGCAAGGATCTTTTGCCGCCGTTGTTGAGCTTTCATATTCGCCAACGCGCACCGCCACGCGCGTTGCAGGACGCACGCGGCTGCTGTCTGCATCACCAGTTCCATCTCCTTGCGTATAAGAGAAGCATAAAGCTCCTTTTCACGAGCCATTTTTTTCCGAGTTATGTATCCTTCCGCTACACGTTGCCAAGTTCTGGCGACGGTATCATGTATTAAATAGGTTCTTAGCATACTTGCGACAATCAGTTGGCTCAGTCGTGCCCTGCCAAAGGCCTGAAGGACGATAATGGACTCCGCACGCAGCCTCTCCAGTTGCTGTTTTCGTAGCAATTCCCTGTGGTACTGTTCAAACTCACGTACTTTTCTTTCCTCCCAGCGGACTCGAATCCAGGTTTGAATTCTGCGCGCAGCGGTTCCCGACGATAGGCATCGCGGATAGTAATGTACTCCCTACGGATCAGGCACGTGCGATACCACCGCTGGATGACTCCCGCACGACGATCCAGGCGGGCTTTTTCGGCTCGTAGCCGCTCCAATCTGATGACGGCGACTCGGCGGCGCCAGAGACACTGTATGCGCGTCGCCTCTTTATTCAGCCGACGCTGGTGCGCTTCGTACAAGAGCTGCAAGCAGCGAGAACGACAGTGCTGAGCGGCAAGGAGTGCGCGGCATGCGGCTTGGATGATGGTCAGCCGACGCTGACTGATCGCGGACCGCTGGAACTGATCTCGGCAGTAAGCTCTGTAGTAGCGAAACCAAGCGCGCGTCAGCACGCCGCGCACATGAGCCTGAATGCGGACCGTCGCGTCGTGGCGACGCTGAAGCAGCGCACGCGCCTCTTCCTCGGCCTTTTTCGCGCGGTAGTTCGAAAAAGTGCGCCAAATACAGCGTACAGCGGTTTTACGTCGGAATTGACGAATTTCGTCCTCTCGTTGGTTGACCTCGGCAATCGCGGCGCGCATGACTTCACGCCGTCGGAGGTAGCCCCGGTAGCCTCGCTGAATCACCCGTGCCGCCATAAAATAGCGCCGCTTCTCGGCGAGAATGGTTCGCTGGATCGAAAGTCGACGTAGAAAAATCCGCGCGCGCGCCTGAATGATTGTGCAAGCGATCGTCTCGCGCTTCTTCTGTTCCGCCCGCAATTTCGCCTGTTCTTCGGCTAGGATCCGGTACCACTCGCGCTGTTTAACCAAAAACTCCCGTACGACCTTTTGGAGTGTCAGAACAGCCTTCACGACCGTTCTCAACCACACACGGGCCGTTACCCCACGCCACACGCGTTGGATCTGCACGGCTGCAATAGAGCAGCGCTGCAGTTCCTCCATTTTCGTCTTGTTTACCATTTCTTCATAGAGCTCTTCTGATAGCTTTGCATCGTGCTTGTTCTGTTCGCGAAGCTGGCGCCTTTGGGCATCCCTGCGTAGCTTTTCCTGCAAGCGCTTCGCACGCGCCGCCTGCGCTCGCTCCATTTCGCGCTTCAACGCAACTGTGGTTCCCCGCGAGGCGCCTTGTGAGAGGGAGACTCACTTATCAGACTCAAAGAGACGGAAATTTTGTTGGCCTTCGCCTGTTGGGTGCTTCCGAAGATGCGTCGGCCTAGAGGATCTCGCTTGTGTGTGTTAATATTGGGAGCGGTTACCGAGGCTTCAGTGAGGGAGCTCATGGGTATTGGTGAGGGGTTACTGCTGACGAGAGAATTCCCGAAATTGCTGCCCTTTTGCACTGACGTGGTTTTCGAAAGAACTGAGGGGCAACGTGGGCACTGACGAAGACGACAGCTGCATCGTCAACAAGGGAATGGCGGTGCCCTTGGTCGAGCTAAAAGAGGGGGATGAGACGCCAGTCAGGGGGCGAGCGTTGGCAGCGGGGCCGGAAGGCTCCGCGGGAGGGTCCGCCGCAGAAAATCGTTTTTTGGTGTCGAGTGCACAATCGGTTCAGGAAGAGTCACCCGATCGCGTACCGATCTCGCCTTGTCATCGTGGAGGGATTGGGATGGTAGCGAGGATTGGGAGTAGTATTTGATGGCTTGAGAAGATGACTGCAGAAGTGACAACTTTAGTTGCGAAACAGCAGCAGGCACACACGGGGGAGGAATTTCCACTACATTATCTTGCGTCGGGGTCAGTGCTTTTTGCGGCTCTTTTGGCGCAGCAGGGGGGCCAATATTGGCAGCGTTAAAGGATGTCGGGGATGTCTTTAGCGCGTCAGTGGTGTTCCTTGTACGTATGTTTGCATCTTTCCCAGTAGAATTCACGCTCGTCGCTGCTGTTTCCATAGCACGTTGTAAGCTCAGCCGGGTAGTGATTTTGGAAAATGAACTGGCGTCCTTCTTCAGTCCTTTTAGTGCGGCTTCAACGGTCGAGTATTCCTCGTTGACCAGCCCGTAATGCTTACACAGCTTGAAGGCTTCCGCGTCGGCGAGCTTGGCTGACTCAGCGTCGCCAGGCTCACCGCGACGGCGCAGCGACACGCCTAAATTATGAAGTGCGGTAATCTTCAGCACCACTGCTACTCGCATCTCCGAAACCAGGCCCGCGTTGGGCGGAGGATATGGTGAGCTCACGCTGGCAGATTTGGTGTAGGGGGCGTCGTACAGCTCCATCGGGAACACCCCTAGCGTCTGCACTGCGCGTTCGCATGCGAGCACCGCCTGCGTATACCGCCCCAAGATGTGCAGAACATTACAGGTGTTCAGGCACGTCGAGGCGACCGCGGTGCGGTAGGAAAGCACCTTCAAGTCTGATAGCGAGGAGATCGCGCGCAGAAACAACAAGCCGAGCTGTAGGTGAAGCGTGTGGTTAAAGTACTTGAGAGACTCCTCCAGCTGGCCGCGTTGGCGCTCCAGGCACCCCAGGTTGTTGAAGGTGGCGGCGCGCAGCCGGATCCGCTCATCGGCTTCGTCTTCTGTGAAAAGATTTGGCGGTGATGCAAGGGTGTTGACATTTTGTCTGTACTTTTTAACACGTTTCCCTTTTGCGCACGCTGCAACCTCTGTGGCGTTAGTCTTTTTCGCCCTATTCACAGCGCTCTCGGTGCCTTCTCCGGTCAATAAGACGCTGCTGCTGCGTTCTATTTCAGAGTCCGTAGATGCCGAAGACCCAGGGTCATCAACAAACTCCTTTAACGTAGCTTCGCGCACCTCAGCCTCATTCTCAGACGTCAGGAAGAGCGCCTTTCTCAAGAAAAAAAGTGCAGTGTCGTAACGGTAGCACTGGAACTCAGCCACAGCGTAGCGGTTGCAGCGAAGAATAACAGCTGTGGCGTGCTTGCTGAGGGTTGTAGGTAACCTATTCACTGACATTTGACTGTTGGAGGGTGTTACTGTCAACTCCTCCTTAAGCGCTTCCTGGGCGCTAGCCTGCTCATGCGCCTTGCGAAGCATCAAGGCGGTCTCATCGCTTTTTGCGCTTTCCGCAAGGTTCCCTTGCCTCTCAAACCTCTCCGCGGCATTCACAAGAAAAAGAATAGAATCGTGAATGCTGCAGTCGCTACTAGCACCCGCGACCCGGATGCTCTCGGCGTTATCATGCAGGTTACTGAGGCTTCCACTTGCAGAAATTGAGAACTCGGGATCGATGTGAGGCTGCGGGGCTCGAGGCGGTCGCACGGACATCAGTTTCTACGTCGCTATATAGATGCAGGAAGTTCCAACGCGCACTATAACACCTTACCGACAGGTTAGGATTCGCGTTTGTTCTTCTTCTTTTAAATGGCTTCACTTCGTGAGTTTGAAAGGAAAGGAAAAGTATGCAAGTAATACGAGGGAAGAAAAACAACAACATGCATGCAGTAGTTGAGTCCTTAGTTACAGATATATTATAGTTAAGAGAATCCAAACCGAGCAACAGCTAAAGGTGCGATAGATACTGAAAAACAGCTGTGTTTGAAGCCATAAGAAAGTTTATGGCTTCATTTTAATCCGTATAACCACAAATTCAGCAGATGAAATTAGTGTGTGTAAGTCTGGTCTATTTTATTTACGCAGAAGTGCCATTTCATCATCACTGCTCTCATCATTGCCCTTGAAATCTTCTGCTTTTTTTCCCCAACCGTACCTGTTTCCCCATTCCTTGGCTTTCGCATGAGATCCAGCATCTCTTCTTCGTCATCATCCTCTTTTTCCATAGAATTATCATGGTCCACCCCTAACGCTCCGCCGCTGTGTGAGGCATTAACGTGTGCGACAACAAGGCCCTCGAGATGCTGCGCCGCCACGGCGGACTCAGTGTCCTTCACTACCGCCTCGAAATTATTCTCGCACGACGCGCTGATAGCATCCCACAGAAACCAGTACTTGCTATGACCTACACCCAAAATGGTTGCTGCAGAGCACGCTTCGGAATTCCAGGCCTCCTTATTGCACCCTACGGCGCCGCGGTAGGGGCGGCAGTGCGCATAGAGTGGCACGCCAGCATCGAGGGTGTGTACGCAGAGCCCTGTATCCATATCCCACAGCCGTAACGTGTGGTCCAGCGAGGTCGAGACCAACGCCAGGGGTAGAAGGGGGCTGACACCGCCCGAGGTCCCTCCGCGGTTCGCGGAATATGGATTCGTATAGAAAGAAACTGAGGTGACGACGTCCTCATGTCCGAGAAGGGCAAAAGGCGCGGCGCTGCTGGAGTTGGGGGCGCTTTGTTTCAGTGCGGACGACGCCTGCTGCTGTTGTTCGCGGTAGAGCATCCGCACATCCCAAAGGTGGATGGCCGCGTCCGCGCCGCCCGAGGCAAGACGGGTGCCGCAGGGCGACCAGGCCACGCAGGTCGCGCGCCCGAGGTGCCCACCGTAGCGGCCGGCCGTTGTGAAGGCGTGGCGGCCCGTGCGCGTATCCCAGGCCACGACCCGTCCGCCGCAGTCCGCCGTTGCGACGAGCGCGCCGTCGGGGTGGAAGGCGACCCCGAGCACCCCCCCGACCCCCTCGTAGCCGTCCTGAATCTGCAGCAGCTTGCCCCAGCGGCGGATGTCCCACAGCCGCAGCGTCGCGTCGTCGCTGGCGCTCGCGAGAAGCGCACCACTAGGGTCCACCGCGAGGCGGTTGATGCTCGCGACGTGCGCCTCCTCCTCTGCAGCGGCCGCGCTAGGCGTGAGATTCACCAGGGCGAGCC
>JAHSUH010001204.1:0-17833 GCA_025388415.1 Cynanchum wilfordii | reverse complement strand
AAAGAATGAAAAATTAATGAATAAGAATGAGTAAAATTAAGGTTCCCAATAATCTTCAATCATCTAAAAAAGAGCGAAGTACCTATCATGTAGATAGTTACAAAGATAAGTATCAATATTTTAAATTTTATGCAATTGTTTTCCCCAAAATCTCGATTAAAAGATTAGGTGTAGGAAGGTATAATGATATCAACTATAATCATGTTTTGGAAGAATGAATCAATCTAAGTTTATTCAACCAAACATCCTATAAAGCTTTATAGTGAAATAAAGCAAAGTAAAAATGTTAAAGACTCAAAAAAATCATAGAAAAAGTGGAGGATACAAATCACAAAGGGCTAAAGAATCATGAATCAACCATTACAATTTAGTAAAAGTCAGTCTAAAGATGAATCTCCTGACACGAGTTCGTTTACCAAAAAAATTCATAGATTAAGAACAACTTGAATATATATTAGCACAATCAAATCTCCTAATAATCATCAGTTACGGTCATTAACAAGAAACTTAATCACACTAGTTTGGCACTAATCATATGTCCCAAGTTCCAGCCTAACAATTAGTGTTAACCAGAGGCTCTAATCTCAAATTAAAGCTCACAAAAATATAAATTCAAATCTAAAGCCATAGTTGGAATTGTAATCCAAGTTAAGTAAAACTATAACAATCAATCCCACAACAAAATATACCTGGCCCGGAAGTAACATAAAACCAACACTTCTACCACTAAAAAATAGAAGGCAGAAGTTCATGGGTTGGTAAAACTGGACACTTTTCATAGAAAAATAAACAAAAGTAATAGAAGAAGAGAGCAGAGAAGATGCCATTATCAATTGTCAAATGATGTGCCGATGATGTCCTCTTCTCTTCAACTTCTCTATAGGTCTTCTTCTTGCAACCTTGAAGCTCTTGAAGAATGATGTAGATGAAGCCCTCTTTGATGGATCTCCTTACGTGTCGAGGCAAACCCACAAGAAATATCGAGAGACACTTACAACTACAACAATCTAAGAAATGTTCTATGTAAAGATAAGAGAATTTCCTATGTCTAAACCAATATGCTCAAAATGATAATATAAGTATAAACAGAGAAACTATCCAATCCGAAATACGCTAAAAATTCTATTATTTATAGAAAGCCGAAAGTTATGGCAAAATGGTCATTTTCACGCATGAAAATAGTGCAGCTACGGCGTAGTGGACATCTCTGCTCACGGGCATGAAAACGTGCGATTCTTACGCCTTGATGACGTGCATAGTGGACATCTCGCCTTTCAGGGCGTAGGGGCGCGTGGCAGCTACGGGCTTAGTGTTCGGCTATGGGCGTAGTGACATCATCATGGCCACAACAACTCTTCTAAGGGCGTAGTGAACTTCTAGAAAATTACGGTTTCAACCCTTAATTTATTCTTTTCAATCAATTTAGTCTGAAAGTTACCTGAAACAGAAATAATGCAATTAAGCCCAAAATCAATCAATTTATCTCAATTTCATACAACAACGCTCAATAATTATGCACAAATAATGCTCCAAAACATGATCATATTTTACTACATGTAGCAAGTGGCATACTTCATGCTTATCCTCTCCCCATTTCACCTCTATAAATAGAGAAGTTTACTTCCCTTTTGTAATAGATATTGAGAATCATATTGAATGAGATATAATAATATTGTCTCTCTATTCTCTCTACATCTCTCTCTTTTACTTTTCACTTAGTTTGTTTGTCTTATATTTATATAATTTCATAATAAAGGAAATGTTTTTTTTTTAAAATTTTCTATATGGTGACTAACTTTCTTAATCATGTGGACCATTATTGTCTAAATCATACTTTATTATTTTCTTAATCCATCTAGCTAGATCAATTCATGTCCACTTTTTAAATATTATAAAAATCTTTCAATTGTTTTATGAGAAAAGTTGTGACTTACAACATATTTATAAGAAAAATAAAGATGTTGTGGACTGACATCATTAGAAAAAAAAACATCCTATTAGAAAAAATTCTAATAAACAAAAAGTAATTGAGAGAGAGAGAGAAACCAAGTGGACCGAAGTTGTAAAAACAAATGTTTCATAGACTACGAGGAAAGCCTTTTTTTTTTATATATGATTATTTATTTGTGTGATCTTGTGAACCATTAATGTCAAATTATAATTCATTACTTTCATAATTTGTCTAGATCCATTTATGTCCAATTTTCTATATTATGAACATTTTATAATGATCTTTCAATTTGAAATATTTTGTTTAACTTGTTATACAACAGCACATATGGCACTTTTTAAATGTTTTCTTTATTTATTAGAAAAATATATTTTATATGTGGAACAAATCTTAATTGATAGAAAATGGTATATGTCAACTTGTTTCATGGTTCAAGTTATTTAATGTGAACAAGGCAAATAATTTGTTACCTTAATCATTTAAAGAAGTTTTCATTTTAAATATTGTTCTTTTATACTGCTGAATATTTCATTACTCATTTTTTAATTTAAGTTCCATGTAAACTTTTTATCATTTATACATATTTTTTAATATTATCTATCTTTTAATAAAAATAATATAGACTATTTATGTCAAATTTTTCTTATGATCATGAAGCTAAATATATATATATATATATATATATATATATATATATATACATTTTTTCAATAGTATACTATCATAAATTTGTTACATAAAGTTGTAACAAAGAATATACATTGTGAGTCTTTGAGAATTACATAGTATTAGTAGAATTTTATGCAATATTCTATTTTTTTATTTGCATTTAATATATATATATATTTTATAATTATTTACATTTTATCGTTCACCAGTTATTAAAAAACTGTTATTTTTCATTAATTATTGTGTAAAATAAATTAAAAAATTACTAAAAGCTAGAAAGTCCATGCTCAACATATTCTTATATATTATATCCAGAAAAAAAAAATTCTTATACATAGAGGTTTAGAGTGGATTTATTATTCATCTTTGTAATTATACAAAACATGTATCCAAAATTATACTTTCATCCCAAAATATTAATAGGTCTATTTACAAACACAATGATAAATAGTCTTGTCACCTACCTCCATGTAAATATATCATCACTCAAAATCTTTAATACAATAGTGCAATATTTTCTATTAATTGATGGATTGTTTTTGTGCTCTTGACACAAGATCCATGTTTTGGATGATCTTTGCAACATGTGTCTCCATATATATTCTTGCAACCTGTTAATCGAAATAAGTGAAATGAATATCGATATAAATTAAAAAAAAATTAAAGTAACTGTCATTCAAATTTATTTGTATGTTTATACATACATGTGAATTGAAGCCTTTATATAAACTAGTAAAGAATTTTTATGTTTGATATTGATTGCATGATCAATTGCATATATAATTTGTTCAATTATCTTCCTCATTAAATAAAATATGAATGAATAATTATGTTTTAATTTTTACATGTTTTAGATTTTTTTTAATTTTTAATTTTTTTGTAAAGCCATATCAAATTAATGGTAGATTGATAATAGCACATTTTCATATAAACAAAAATAGAGTAATTAAGCAAATTTCCTTTAAAAATAATAACAATTAAAATGTCACTAAGCCATGAAAAGGGCAGAGTACCTATCATTGTATATAGCATGAAGGTGATATCAACAATTTAAATTTATTTAAAATCGTTCTACCCAAGAAAGTGTAATGGTTATTCCAACTAGGTGTTTTATGAGTTTCCAAAGCTTGAGAAGTAAAGTAAGGAGGACATCTAACCTAAAATGCAATTAAAAGAGCAATTAAAAGATAAAGAATCAACTAAGTTTTAGGATGAATAGAGAGATACAATCAACATGTTGAATCTAAGGCATTTGAGATTTAGTCAACCATTTTGCTATTTGTTCCCTAATTATCTTATTTGATTACCCCAACGCAGTTTGTTGCAAGCAATCATAAACCTCCTAGGTTCATTATTGAATTGTCAATTCAATAATTAGCACCCTAAGGTTTGCATTAAGATCAAATTAGGGATTATTAGAGAAATTAATCATTCCAAGGTCTAGCCATATCAATTACACAAATGCGGCATCTAGTTATTCATCCAACAACCAAATGTCAATCCAAAGTCATTCAAACAATTAATGCATTCAATTAAAGACAAGCCACAATCATATGCATTAATCATCAAAGCATCCTTTGAATTAAAATCATAAAACACTCGATATAATCGTCAAAGTAAATCCATCACCCATCCAACATGTAATTGTAAAAAATAACTATTCTAATATCCTAAAAGAAAGGTAGAAGTGAGATTCCTATGGAAGAGAACTTTGAAAGTTACAAAACAACTACTAGAGACATAATCTGGGCGAGAGAGAGTTTGCCAATTTTTGTTGAGCTAGTCTTTCTTCAAACTTCGATAGATCAAACTTTGAGAGAGGGTTCGAACCTTGAACCGTAAGAGAGAGCTCTATAGTATAGTTGAGAGGTGTGATGACTGAAGATCCGAAGATCAAGAAAAAAATTGGGACAACCAAGATTTATAAAGATCTGGCGGATGTGTGGTTTATTATATATAAAAATAATATAAATAATCGAATAAATAATACTAAAAATAATAGGAATTCTCAAGATTAAAATAGGATTGTCACTAATAAAATAAACTCAACTAGGCAGAGCACCTATCGAAATAGTTTAGTAAATAAGGTTGTATACATATTTTAATATTTATAAAATCGTTTTCCCCAGACGTCTATTAAATTCTAGTGTGAAAAATATAATTAAATCAATTGTGAATATGATTTGAAAGTATGAATCAATCATCAAGTAATCCAACCATATCAAGAATGATAAGATTGAATTCTAAATCCTAGAAAGCAAATTAAAAGAAAGCAAAGTAAAGAATATGGATGAGATAATATTGAATGTTTGAAGAACTCACTAAACACATTAGAGAGAGTGGAGGATACACTTCACAACAAAATCAAGTATCATGATTCATGATTCAACTATCACAATTTCACCAAATCCGAGTCTAAGGATGAACTTCCTCAATACGTGTCGTTGAAAGAAATTCATACGTGAAGAACAACTCGACTATATTAGTAAGATTAAATCCCTACTAATCATCCAAGGTCCGTACATCAATAGGAAGATAATCAAACTAATCTAGCACTAATCGTATATCCAAGGTCCGGCTTAACAATTAGTGTTAACCCGAACCACAAAATCGAATTAGAGCTCAACTCAAGATAGGAAATCAAATCAAAGCCATAATTGAAATTGCAATTCAAGTTAATGAAATCATAACAATCAACTCACAATAGATCAATCTCATAATGGAAGTGTAACATGAAACCAACCACTTCTACCATAAAGAAATGTAGAAGAAGAGAGTTCCTATTGGGTTGGTAAACTATATTACAAGAATTATCAACAAGAGTAATTGAAGAAGGTAAGAAAATAATTCCAAAACCAGTTGTCAATTGATACCGGAAAGATCTCTACACCTCAACTTTCTTCTTGAATCCTCTTCTTGTTCCTTGAAGCTTGAATGATTGAAGTAGATCAAATCCTCTTGATTAAGTTGCAAAACTCTACCTTATAGACCGAGGAGAGATTACACAACCTAACTAGAAATAATTATCACTAAAACAACCTAGGGAATTATCTAATTGAAAGTAGATCAACAAAGTAATAGAAAATTCCCTAAATTCTATACCAAAATATATGAAATTCAAGAAAACCCAATATGATATTCAATTTATGAAACAATGTGAAAAACTAGCCAATCTAACCTCTAAGCCAACCTCTAAATAATGGTAAAAATTCCAATATTTATAGATAACTGAAACAGGAGTAAAATCGTCATTTTACACAACAGGAAATTTCGCTCAACACGGCCGTAGTCCCTTTTGCACTACGGCGTAGTGAAGCAAAAAGGGCAACGGCGTAGAACAAAAAGGGCAACGAGCGTAAAATAAAAATTACAAAATCATCAACACGGGCGTGTTCATGGCCGTGTTCACCGTTGAGCCTTTGTTATTGGGCGTGTTTAGCCTTCTGCTTAGGTGTGTTCAACGACGAGCGCGTGTTCTTGGGCGTGTTTAGCGCTGTTTCAAGCAATTATTCTCTAAGGGCGTAGAAGACCTTCTAGGGGCGTAGTAAGGGTCTTCCAAAGGCGTAGTTGACCTTCTAGGGGCATAGTATACTTCCATTACATATTTAGTCCTGAACTTCACTCTTTTGATCAATTAGCCCCACGAACTTCCTAAAAACAGAAGTATCACAATTAAATTGTACAATTAACATATTTATCTCAATTTACTCTAATAATCCTCAACAATTATGCTCAATTACTCCTTCAACATTATAAAGATTGGCGGATTAAGCTACTCCTTTGAAGCAATGACAGAACAAACGACAACTTTCTCTTTCTTTATCTTTTCGTTCTTGTATTTCATTTCTTTTATCAATTTTAATTTTTGTCTCATACGATTTAATTTACATTTTGAATTACTTATTTTCTTGCGCTTTCAATTTGATTTCCTAATTGAGTTTATGTCATGAAACTTAAGTTCTTATCTAGTCGATGCATGAAACTGAATAATTAATTGAATTGACAATTTGTTAAGGAGATCAGACCTTGGAGAATCAATGAATTGCCAGATTAGGACTAATAACTTGCTCAAACAAGAAATGTTAGGTATCCTCATAATCTTGAGTTAGGAATTAATGTTGATCTTTGAGTTTAAGTTATTAAATCGATGACTTAATAACCAACTTAAAAGATTTAGAATTACATGCAACGACCCGTATTATGGTAATCACTTTAGATAACTCAAGTATGGTAGCAAAATAAATTGAATTCATAATTGCTTTAGATCCACTTTAAAGTTGCATCTTCGAATATTGGTCCTCCTAATTGAATCATCGGTGCTTAATTAAGATTCCTATTTGTTAATTCATGTTATTTACTCTTTTATTTATCTTATCCTTATAAACATCCCTATATAAACGAAACTTGTCCTAATTGATAGATACTAATAAGTTGTTAGCAATATTCTTGGGGAATACGATATTTGTAAATGTAAAATCGTTATGCTTTCATGTTACTATCTGCATGCGATAGGTACTCTGTCTTAATTGTGTTTGATACTATGACATCTTTATGTGAGTTGCTTAAATTGAATTATGCTATAATAATCACTCACCCAAAAACACACATCAGTTGTGGACCAACATCATAAGAAAAAAACACATCCTATTAGATAAATTCAAATCAAATAGAAAATAATGCATAAAAAAGAAGAGATTAAAAAACCCACAGTGGACCCAAGTTGCAAAAACTAATGTTTCATAGACTACAACACAAACTTTTCTATATTAATATGATTATTAGCTTGCGTAATATTGTGGACCATTGGTGTTAATATAATAACTAATTATTTTCTCAATATGTCTAGATCAATTGAGTCCACTTTTCTATACTATGAACATTTTATAAATTAAGTTACGTATACAAACTCTTTGAGTAAAAATACTTTTACTAGAAACTTCATTTCAATGCTAAAAACTATGATATCAAGATAAGAAGTGAATGTATTAATAAGTTTTAAATTTGATAAAACTTTTAACATAGAAAATTATTTTTAATCCACACTTTTATTTTTGTCACTATTCATTTATAAATCGATAAAAAATACATAAAACAATTAATCATGGAAAGTCACTTGCATAAATATATTTTAGAGAAATGAAATAAATATATATTATGTATGAAAATATATATATATATATATATATATATATATATTGAAGAATTATATGCCAAATACTATTCCATAATATTATAAGAGTGAAGTGAATTTTGTCTTTTAGGTATAACTTTTTTTTTTTTTTATTAACAAAGTGATATTAACTTAAAGGTAGATTTAGTTGATTTATAATTATAAAATAAATAAAACTTTAAAATTAAAAGAAAAAATTTTTTTTAAAAAAAAAATAATTCGATGTTACACAATAAATATCTCAAGGAATATGCATAAAATTTAAAAAAGATAATAATTATAAAGAGAAAAGTAGATTTATTTATCTTTGAAAAGATAGAGAACATGTATAACAAAATTATACTTTCATCATTATTAATTAATAGATCAACTAACAAGCGCAATGACGGACACTCTTGCCCCCTGCCTCCTTGCAAATACCTCCTCTCTCGCACTCTAAAACACAAAAATTCCAACACTTTCCACCATTTTCCGGATTATCATCTTTGCCCTTGACACAAGGTCCTTGTTCAGATGATCTTTGCAACATTTGCCTCCTTCTACGTTCTTGCAACCTTGTAAAGTGAATAAAACAAATAGGATAAGAATTATTAGGAAATTAAAAATAAATTACACTAAACTTTGTACCATATAGTTTTTGATATGCATAAAATCTTTCTTTTTTTTAGCAAATAGTATTCCTATATATATAAAGCTTTTTATGTTTTTCGTAATAGAGTACACTATGAAGATTTTATTTTCAATTTTAAATAGTAAAAAAGAATATGAAGGTGTACTAGTTAAATTATATAATATACAGGAAAAAAAATTAAAAAATATTGTTTCCTCCAAAACTAACCTATAATAAGAATAGAGTAAAAAAAAGAAATAGAACAACAAGTCTCTTTTCCATAGCCATTGTATTCTTAAAAAAATTTCTCAATTGTTTAATGAGAAAACTTGTGAGTTAAAACATATTTATAAGGAAAAATAGAGATTTTGTGGACCAACATTATAAGAAAAACACACACCCGATAAAATTCAAAAAAATAAAATAAAATGTACATAATGCATAAGGGAAAAAAAAAAAAAGAAGAGAAGGAAACCCATGTGGACCAAAGTTGCAGAAACTAATGTTTCATAGGCTGCAAGAGAGACATTAGTTTCTGCAACGTTGGTCCACATGGGAATGAAGTTTCTAGTAAAAGTATTTTTTACTCAAAGAGTTTGTATACGTAACTTAATTTATAAAAAAATGTTCATAGTATAGAAAAGTGGAATTGATCTAACCACTGGTTAAGAATGGATTAGGTAAGCTAATAATCATATAATACAGGCTATGAAACATTAGTTTTTGCAACTATGGGTTTTTATCTCTTTTTTTTATGCATTATTTTCTATTTGAGTAAAGTATAGAAAATAATATATAAAAATTTTTTTACTCAAACAGTTTGTAAAAATTGACTAAATTTCGTAATATGTGGATTTTTATTGTCTAAATCATAATTTATTATTTTCTTAATCCATCTAGATCAATTCATGTCCACTTTTCAAATCTTATAAAAATCTTTCAATAGTCTTATAAGAAAAGTTGTGAGTTACAACATATTTATAAGGAAAATAAAGATGTTGTTGATCGACATCATTAGAAAAAAACACATCCCATTCATTAAAATTCTAATAAAAAAAGGGTAACTAATGCATTAAAAAAAAAAAAAAACAAAAGAAAGAGAGGAGAGAGATAGAAACCGACAGTTAAAAAAACTAATGTTTGACTACAACTAAAACCTTATTTTTTTATATTTTATATGATATTTTTTTTGTGTGATCATGTGGACCATTAATGCCAATTTAATTAGATGCTATCATACATATTGCCATCAAATAAACATAGAGATGTTGTGGACCAACATCATAAGAAAAACACACATCCTATTAAATAAAATTGCAATAAACAAACAATAACTAATGCATTAAAAAAAAAAAAAAAAAAAAGAAGAAGAGAGAAGAGAGAGAGAGGGAGAAACCAAGTGGACCAAAGTTGTAAAAAAATAATTGTTTCATAAACTACAAGGAAACTTCTTCTTTTTTTTTGTATTATTATTTTATAAAAAAATAAAAGAAGGAGGAGGAGGAGGAGAGAGAGAGAAACCAAGTGGACCAAAGTTGTAGAAAATAATGTTTCATAAACTACAAGGAAATCTTTTTTTATTTTATTTTATGTATGATGATTACGAAAGACCATTATTGTCTAAATCATAATTTATTATTTTCTTAATCCATCTAGATAGATCAATTCATGTCCACTTTTCAAATCTTATAAAAATCTTTTAATTGCTTTATGAAAAAAGTTGTGAGTTACAACATATTTATAAGAAAATTAATGATGTTGTGGACTAATATCAGTAGAAAAACACACATCCTATAAGAAAATTCTAATAAACAAAGAGAAACTATAATGCATAAAGAGAGAGAGAGACCAAGTAGATGGAAGTTGTCAAAACTAATGTTTAATAGGCTACAACAAAAACTTTTTTTTTTTTTGTCTTATATATGATTATTAATTTGCGTAATCATGTGGACCATTAATTTCAAAATTATAATTCATTATTTTTTTAATCTGTTTGGATCAATTCATGTCCACTTTTCTATAGTATGAACATTTTATAAATTAAATTCCGCATACAAACTCTTTGAGTAAAAAAACTTTTACTAAAAACTTAATTTCAATGTTAAAAATTTTGATATGAAGAGACAAAGAGGATGTATTGAATAAAAAGTTTATCTTTAATTTCTAGACCAAGCAAAATAATAATCTTTCAATTTGAAATATTTGTTTTAACTAATACAGCAGCACAACTAACACTTTTTAATCTTTTTCTATATATATAATATATATTTTATATGTGGAATAAATCTTAATTGATAGAAAATGGTAGATCTCAACTTATAATGAATTTTAGAAAAAAGTGTCCAATTAAAGAAAAGACTAGGAAAAACTAATCGTACACCCGGATCCGGCAACACTATGGTCGAGTTGGATATCGAACTCCCGCCCTTTGGACAAGGAGTGTGGTTGCTGACCACTTGGCCACAACACACTTGACATATATAAAAACTTTCAATGTATGTTACCTCAATCATTTAAAAAAGTTTTCTTTTTAAATATTGTTCCTATACTACTAAATATTTCATTACTCAGCAGAAAGTATTGTTAAAGTGAAATCATTTGAAATAATTGAAATATATTTTTTATAAATATCTAAAACATATTTTTTCATTGAAATAATTGAATTAATTTTTGTATGCGATTATAATTTTTATTTAATTTTTTATATAAGTATTGATTTAAATGAAGATAACTACATTATTTTTTTTTTAACTAATTAAAGTGACACGTATTTTAATTCCTATAATATTTTTTAAAAAATTTGTGAACAATAAATTCGATTGCATCCGCAAAATAAATAATTGAAAATATATGTCAAAAGATAATAATATATATCTCCTCTTTTATTTATTTCATAATGGGCTTCAATCTTTGTATATTTTCACTTATTCTTTTCATCATGGATATGAGGGTTCTTTGGTTTGATCTCGATTTGTCAAATAATTTGATTTCTTCAAGAGTTGTGTGTTTGATCTCGGAATGGATTTAACTTCAAGGGTTTTTGCGCTTGATCTTGATCTCTTTGTATTTGATGATTTGATTTCTCTAAGGGTCGTAGGTTTGAAGTCGAAGAGAGGATGCGCCAAATTAAAGGATCGGATGTTGAAAATAGTTTAAAAGATTGATATTTTAATCATTAATAATAATAATAATAATAATAATAATCAAATAACTAAAAGCCAAACATTCTTCATTCACATTATGAAATAAAAAACTTTTTTTTTTTTGAGAGAAAATAAAGTCATTTACCTGTAACAACATAGTAAAAGAGAAATAGAAAAACAGTTTTTTATAAAAATCTTTCAATGTTTGTATGAGAAAACTTATGAGTTAAAACATATTTATATGGAAAAATAAAGATGTTGTGATAACTCGAATTTATATCATGTTTTAAGGGTTATTTGTTCTTCATTTAAGTCGATTTTGAAATTATTTGGACTTAATTAATTAAGAATAACACTAAATTGCTTTATTTTTGTTTCAGTGAAGTTTTAGGGGTTAAATTGAATGAATAGACAAAATGAAGGGCAAAATTGAAATTTCAAAAGATCAAAACTGCCATATACACAAAAAAAGGGCCGTGATTGAGTTTGGGCACCAACACGGCCATGTTACCTTTCAAAACGGCCATGTTGCCTCCTAGGGTACTAAAACGGCCATGTTGAAGTCCAAAACGGCCGTTATGACGTCATCAAGAGTGATTCCCGAGATTTTCAACTGAAAAATGTCCAAAATGCCCCCGAACTCACTCCTTTAAATAGAGTTGTCTTTTGCAAGTTTTTCCAAGCAAAATTACATAGAACACGTGGAATTTTGAGCTCTAAATCATAGATTTTATGTAATACCCCGTAGATCTTTTCTTTTTATTCTTTTATACTTTAGTATAGGATTCGAACCTCGAACCATAAGGAAGAGCTCTATAGTATAGTTGAGAGGTGTGATAATTGAAGATTTGAAAATCAAGACAAAAATTGGGTAAGCAAGGATTTGTAAAGATTTGGAAGATTAAGCTACTCCATTGAAGTAGTGACAACAAAACAACAATTAGGATTCTTATTTTCTATATGAATAATGAACAATTAGGGTTTATCTCAAATTCTCGGGAAGGATATGATTTAATTTACATTTTGAATTACTTATTTTCTTGCGCTTTCAATTTGATTTCACAATTGAGTTTATGCCATGAAGCTTAGATTTTTATCTAGTTAATGCATGAAACTGAATAGCTAATTAAATTGACAATTTGTTAAGGAGACTAAACCAAGAGAATTAATGAATTGGGAGATTAGGAATAATAACTTGTTCGGATTAGAAAGGTTAGGCATCCTAATAATCTTGAGTTTGAGATTAATGTTGATCTTAGGTTTAAGTTATTAAATTGACGACTTAATAACCAACCTAACGGATTTAGGATTACTTGTAACGAACCGTATTGAGGAAATCACCTTAGATAACTTAGGTATGGTAGTAAGATAATTTGAATTCATAATTTCCTTAGATCCGCTTTAAAGTTGCATATTTGAATATTGGTCTTCCTAATTGAATCATTGGTACTTAATTGAGATTCCTATTTACACTTTTGTTTTCCCTTTCATTTCCAATCACTCGAATTGTTGGTACCCGGGACTAATTCCCAGTAATCAAAGCCTTGTCATAATTGATAGATGGTAATAGACTATTATCAACGTCCTTGGGGAATATGATATTTATAAATGTAAAATCGTGATGCTTCCATGTTACTATCTGTATACGATAGATACTCTGCCTTAATTGTGTTTGATATTGTGACATATTTATGTATATAAGTTGCTTACATAGAAGTATGCTATAATAATCATTCACTCAAAACGCACATCGGTTGTGGACCAACCTCATAAGAAAAACACATATCCTGTTGGATAAATTCAAATATAAGAGAAAATAATGCATAAAAAAGAAGAGATAAGAAACCCAAGTGACCCAAGTTGCAAAAACTAATGTTTCATAGACTACAACGGAAACTTTTCTTTCTATATTATATATGATTATTAGTTTGCGTAATCTTATGGACCATTAGTGTCAAAATCATAATTAATTATTTTCTTAATCTGTCTAGATCAATTCAGTCCACTTTTCTATTCTATGAGCATTTTATAAATTAAGTTATGTATACAAACTCTTTGAGTAAAAAATACTTTTACTAGAAACTTCATTTCAATGCTAAAAAATATGATATCAAGATAAGAAGTGGATGTATTGAATGGAAGTGGATGTATTAATAAGTCTGAAATGTGATAAAAATTTTGACGTAGAAATTTATTTTTAATCCACAGTTTTTTTCTTTGTCACTATTCCATTATAAATTGATTAAAATAAAAGAATTACTGCGGAAAGTCAGTTAGATAAATTTTATATAAATAAAATAAATATATAAATATATATTATGTATGTAACAGTTTTTCTATATGAATAATGAACAATTAGGGTGTATCTCACATTCCCGGGAAGGATATGATTTAATTTACATTTTGAATTACTTATTTTCTTGCGCTTTTAGTTTGGTTTCCTAATTGAGTTTATGTCATGAACCTTAGATTTTTATCTAGTTAATGCATGAAACTAAATAGCTAATTAAGTTTACAATTTGTAAAGGAGACCAAACTAGGAGAATTAATGAATATCCAGA
Organism: Cynanchum wilfordii; assembly: GCA_025388415.1. NCBI lineage: Eukaryota > Viridiplantae > Streptophyta > Magnoliopsida > Gentianales > Apocynaceae > Cynanchum > Cynanchum wilfordii. Next base: position 3,729 of record JAHSUH010001204.1, on the reverse strand, counting down.
TTAGGACTAATAACTTGTTCATACCGGAAAGGTTCGACATCCTAATAATCTTGAGTTTGGAATTAATGTTGATCTTAGGGTTTAAGTTATTAAATTAACCACTTAATAACCAACCTAACGGATTTATGATTACTTGCAAATAACCGTATTGACATGTATGATAGTAAGCTAATTTGAATTCACAATTGCCTTAGATCCATTTTAAAGTTGCATCTTCGAATATTGATGTTCTTAATTGAATCATTGGTGCTTAATTGAGATTCCTATTTACCCTTTTGTTTTCCCTTTCGTTTCCAATCCCTCAAATTATATTGGTACCTATGACTAATAATTCCCAGTAATCAAAGCCTTGTCGTAATTGATAGATGCTAATAGACTATTATCAACGTTCTTAGGAAATACGGTATTTTTAAATGTAAAATCGTGATGCTTCCATGTTATTATCTCGCATACGATAGGTACCCTGCCTTAGTTGTGTTTGATACAGTGACATCTTTATGTAAGTTGCTTAAATTGAAGTATGTTATAATAATTACTCACTCAAAATGCACATCAGTTGTGGACCAACATCATAAGAAAAACACACATCCTATTAGATAAATTCAAATCAAATAGAAAATAATGCATAAAAAAGAAGAGATAAAAAACCCAAGTGGACCCACGTTGCAAAAACTAATGTTTCATAGACTACAACACAAACTTTTCTATATTATATATGATTATTAGCTTGCGTAATCTTGTGGACCATTGGTGTTAATATCGTACCTAATTATTTTCTCAATCTGTCTAGATCAATTGAGTCCACTTTTCTATACTATGAACATTTTATAAATTAAGTTACGTATACAAACTCTTTTGAGTAAAAAATAATTTTACTAGAAACTTCATTTCAATGCTAAAAACTATGATATCAAGATAAGAAGTGAATGTATTAATAAGTTTTAAATTTGATAAAACTTTTCGGATAGAAAATTATTTTTAATCCACAATTTTATCTTTGTCACTATTGATTTATAAATCGATAAAAATACATAAAACAATTAACTGCGGAAAGTCACTTGCATAGATAAATTTTAGAGAAATGAAATAAATATATATTATGTATGTAAATATATACATTGAAGAATTATAAGCCAGATACTATTCCATAATATTATAAGAGTAAAGTGAATTTTGTCTTTTAGTTATAACTTTTTATTTTTATTTTTATTTTTTTTCAAAGTGATATTAACTTAAAGGTAGATTTAGTTGATTTATAATTATAAAAAAAAAACTTTAAAATTAAAAGAAAAATCATTTTTTAAAAAAAAAAATTTAATTCGATGTTACACAATAAATTTCTCAAGGAATATGCATAAAATTTAAAAAGATAATAATTATAAAGAGAAAAGTAGATTTATTTATCTTTGAAAAGATAGAGAACATATATAACAAAATTATACTTTCATCATTACTAATTAATAGATCAACTAACAAGCGCAATGACAGACACTCTTGCCCCCTACCTCCTTGCAAATACCTCCTCTCTCGCACTCTGAAATACAAAAATTCTAACAGTTTCCACCATTTTCCGGATTATCATCTTTGCCCTTGACACCAGGTCCTTGTTCAAGATGATCTTTGCAACATTTGCCTCCTTCTACGTTCTTGCAACCTATAAAGTGAATAAATCAAACAGGATAAAAATTATTAGGAAATTAAAAATAAATTGTACTAAACTTTGTACCATATAGTTTTTAATATGCATAAAAACTTTCTCTTTCTCTTTCAAACGACAACTTTCTCTTTCTTTATCTTTTCGTTCTTTTATTTCATTTCTTTTATCGGTTTTAATTCTGTCTCATAGGATTCATATTTTCTATATGAATAATGAACAATTAGGGTTTATCTCACATTCCCGGGAAGGATATGATTTAATTTACATTTTGAATTACTTTTTTTCTTGCGCTTTAAATTTGGTTACTTTTTTATCTGCATACGATAGGTACCCTGCCTTAGTTGTGTTTGATACAGTGACATCTTTATGTAAGTTGCTTAAATTGAAGTATGTTATAATAATCACTCACTCAAAACGCACATCAATTGTGGACCAACATCATAAGAAAAACACACATCCAATTAGATAAATTCAAATCAAATAGAAAATAATGCATAAAAAAGAAGAGATAAAAAACCCAAGTGGACCCCAAGTTGCAAAAACTAATGTTTCATAGACTACAACACAAACTTTTCTATATTATATATGATTATTAGCTTGTGTAATATTGTGGACCATTGTTGTTAATATCATAACTAATTATTTTCTCAATCTGTCTAGATCAATTGAGTCCACTTTTCTATACTATGAACATTTTATAAATTAAGTTACGTATACAAACTCCTTGAGTAAAAAATACTTTTACTAGAAACTTCATTTCAATGCTAAAAACTATGATATCAAGATAAGAAGTGAATGTATTAATAAGTTTTAAATTTGATAAAACTTTTAACATAGAAAATTATTTTTAATCCACAATTTTATCTTTGTCACTATTCATTTATAAATCGATAAAAATACATAAAAAAATTAATTGCGGAAAGTCACTTGCATAAATATATTTTAGAGAAATGAAATAAATAAATAAATATATATATATATATATATATATATATATATATTGAAGAATTATAGGCCAAATACTATTCCATAATATTATAAGAGTGAAGTGAATTTTGTCTTTTAGGTATAACTTTTTTTTTTTTTTTTTTCATAGTGATATTAACTTAAAGGTAGATTTAGTTGATTTATACTTATAAAAGAAATAAAACTTTAAAATTAAAACAAAAATCTTTTTTTAAAAAAAAAAAATTAATTCGATGTTACACAATAAATTTCTCAAGGAATATGCATAAAATTTAAAAAGATAATAATTATAAAGAGAAAAGTAGATTTATTTATCTTTGAAAAGATAGAGAACATGTATAACAAAATTATACTTTCATCATTACTAATTAATAGATCAACTAACAAGCGCAATGACAGACACTCTTGCCCCCTGCCTCCTTGCAAATACCTCCTCTCTCGCACTCTGAAATACAAAAATTCCAACACTTTCCACCATTTTCTGGATTATCATCTTTGCCCTTAACACAAGGTCCTTGTTCAGGATGATCTTTGCAACATTTGTCTCCTTCTACGTTCTTGCAACCTGTAAAGTGAATAAATCAAACAGGATAAAAATTATTATGAAATTAAAAATAAATTGTACTAAACTTTGTACCATATAGTTTTTGATATGCATAAAATCTTTCTTTTTTTGTAGTAATGGTATCCATATATATATAAAGCTTTTATGTTGTTCGTAATGGGTATAAGGTTGAAGATTTTATTTTGAACTTTAAATACATGAAAAAGAATATAATATACGAGAAAAATTTAAAAATTTTGTTTTCTCCAAAACAAACCTATAATAAGAACAGAGTAAAAAAGAAATAGAACAACAAGTCTCTTTTCCATAGCCATTGTATTCTTAAAAAAAATTTCTCAATTGTTTAATGAGAAAACTTTGAGTTAAAACATATTTATAAGGAAAAATAGAGATTTTGTGGACCAATATTATAAGAAAAACACACACTCGATAAAATTGAAAAATAAAAAAAATGTACATAATGCATAAGGGAAAGGAAAAAGAAGAGGAAACCCATGTGGACCAAAGTTGCAGAGACTAATGTTTCATAGGCTGCAAGAGA
>JAHSUH010001203.1:0-39482 GCA_025388415.1 Cynanchum wilfordii | reverse complement strand
GAGCACCACCTGTTCTATTTTTTTTTATGTTTCTTTATTTATCATTCCATGCATGTGGAACATGAGCTTTTGAATCATTTATCTGCAGTATCTTGCTTGAATTTTTTTTTTCGATGTTAATGATAAAGGTGTTAATCCACTTTCAATATTTCGCACTTCAACATTTAACACTTTTTAAAACGATTCGATTGTTTTGGGAGATTTATCTCCTCTCAAGGAATAAACTAAAATCTGTGAGAAAAGGTGGATTGGAAACTGCATCTTTTTCGTTCCCGCCCCTTTTCTATGCTTACTTCTGAGATAGTACTTTCAGAAGCTCATTTCCTTTAAAATGGGAAAATAGTTTTTACAAGCCAAAATTTGTGAAAAATTTGTATGCTAAGTTTCAAGCAAGTGAGGCCGAATTTTTAACAAACCTAACGGCAAAGTTCACAAAATGGCTTCTATGTATGTAAAGAATTTTCCTTCCTTTTTTCCTTTCATCTATCATTGCTTTATAGTCATATTAGCACATACAGCACACAAATTAACTTTCCACTAAACATTTTTTTTACAGTTTAGAAGATTATTAGGAACTTCGGATTGCGGCCTTGATAGCCTCTTTCGAGTTATGTGGCATACTGGGCTCCCGCGAAAGGATGTTGGCTAGAACATTAATACAGTATTCTTCACTGTCTCCTTATATTTCTTAAATCGTTACGGCGTATTGCAGTCTTGCATCGGCCATGTTATAATCTGGTTCTTTTGTGACCGGTTATGTATGCAGCTCGGGATGAAATTTGCCAAATCTAATCTCTCTTTTCCTGTCAATAGTAAAATATTTTAAACGTAAATTTATCCAGAACCATACTATCTGCACAATCTTTTCCTAAAACTCTTATCGCTCTTGTTTTTCTGAACTTTTTTTTACAGATCCTTATATGACTCCAAATATAAAATAGGATTCAGGTTGATAGTGGGTTCATATTTTCCCAGGGATATATTGGCTCTCCGGCCCGTGAAGAACTATTTTTGTTGAAGATTTTTCACTGTAGTTTCTTCTTTTAAATTTTTCTTCTACTGAAATTTCTTCTCGTTGCGTGAACTGAGGGTATGCTCCTTGGAATTCAGTTGTATAGTTTTCATCGGTGTGGCTTTTTTCTTTTTGCAAACTTTAGAGATCGTGATAAAAGAACTTAGGTAAATTTTTGAGTAAATATCTCTTTTTTTAAGATTTGAGCTCTCATTTTTTTATTTGTATTGTGAAGGAGGATTGTAAAAATTAACATCAGCTGCTCAGCTGTCTATGAGTTTGAAGTTCTTTGGCCTTAAGCTTCTATAGTAGATTGGTAAGTCTTCAGAAAGGACTGGTGCTTACTGATGAAGTATAGTTTTAACCTGAAAAGCAGATGGCATTTATAAATGCATATGATTTTATTTTACCTTGATTTATTCTTACCTAAAGTCATATGAATATTTTCATCCGTTACCTGATATTAATATCGCTACGAGCAAGCTCTTTAAGGAGAAATATATACTCTTCATGGATACAGCTGGAACGACAATAAATTTCAGTTGTGAAAACTCTTATACACTTTGTATTACCTAAAATGTTGCGACACCTACAGTTTATTTTTATAGTGATAAACATTATCGTACTTCAGCATTTTTCTGTTTTATTCATTTCAATTATTTTCACCCTATCTTATCTCTGAATACAAAAAAGTATGCGGATTTCAATTCTTTAGTGAACTATTCAGGCTTCTCGGTATTATGTACAATATAAACGTATCATAGGAACTTCAAGGGGTGTTTTTTCTTGATAAGGTTTTGATTCCCCGAGACTATTTTAGGAGAATAAATGTTTAACAGTCTTAATTCGAGTGTATTATATATTGACTGCTTGTCTTTTTTCTTGCAATAAATGTACTCTATTTGACTAGAAAACTCATTGAAATCTCTATACGAAGAGCTCGGACAACAGTTAGAAATAGACAAGCCACACATAGGATCTATTTACTCACACCCACACAAGGAAGAAATTACTGCGATTTTCTCTTTTGCTAATGCAAATGGTGCCATTTTCTAGTCTATTTGTTTTAGTATCTTCATAAAATGCTCATTATTTTTGTAAATAAAGGTCGACCTTTCGAGGCATGCCTGAGGAAAGAACTACTTTTCATGTAGCCAAACATGATTCCAAAAGATAATATGTAAATTCAATATTTAATGGTACCTTTCTATAAGTAAACAACATTATGAATCCATTTGATTTATAAACTGGTTTCAAGATTACAGTGCAGCCAACTTCGTCTTACAAACAACTTTTATGAGACAATGTGACGAATAAAATGTTATCAACGGTTTATGACTGCCAATATCTCAAACATCCCACTCGAAAAATATGGGCGACCGATGCGAATCGCAACATTTAGATCCATTTTAGAGTTGATACTTAAAGTACGGCCTTTAAAATAATAATAAGAACAGATGCTTGTTAATAATTTTTTTAAAAATAAATTTGACAGCATCCAAACTGGTGGCCTGAGGTAGGTCACAAAGAAGATTTCTATAGTTAGAAAGTGTAATGTACATTACTCTTAATAATAATTCTATTTTATGGTTGTGACTGGCTGATTATTTATATTCGTGTCCTTTTTTTCGATGCCCTTTTAGTTATACCATTGCCATATTTTTATATATAAATTGAAGCATTCTCGACGAGATTCCGCATGTTTTCAAATATAACCTCTGCTACCGCATGCGCATCGCTATTTCCCAAAACTGTATCTGAATGTCGTGAGCTTGTTTTCTTGGCAAAGAAGCGTGCTCTGGCAGCTCTTAAAGATATTTATGATGTTTATCCAAAACATCGTACGTTCACAAACACAGCTGAATGTGTTGATATTGCCATTACGGAATTGAACACTTCTATAAGTCTCCTTTCCGTCATAACAAATGTTTTTCCAAATAGAAAGATACGGGATGAGTCTAGAGAACAAATGAAAGAATTAAAGACATTTTTCATTGATCACTTTGCATTAAATCGACAACTATATTATGCTCTAAAGGATCTCAGAGCGAGTAAATCATATCAAATTGAGTACATGGAGAAGAAGGGTCGAGATGCAGAGTATGGATACTGGCTAGAGGAGACATTAGATGACTATAAGCTCAGGGGGATGGAATTACCAGAACCTGAATTTCAGAATGTAACAAAGTTACAAAAGGAGCTTATGGAGCTATCCACAATATTTCAAAAAAATATCAATGAAGATGCGACAGAGCTTCAATTCTCGGCAGATGCTTTGACGGGTGTACCAGAAAATGTTGTATCTTCTTTAAAAAAAGCGGATAACCATAAGTATATTTTGAAAATGGATTACCCAACTTTCTTCGAGTTAATGAGGAATTGTGAAGTTGCATCTACGCGCCAAGCTATGTATACTGCCTTCAATAACAGGGCATATCCACTAAACGAGAGTGTTTTGTGTGATATCATCCATAAGCGACATCAGCTTTCTACCTTACTTGGTTATCCTTCTTACGCTCATCTCAATTTGGCGGACAAAATGGCGAGGTCACCCGATATTGCTCAGGGATTTGTGGATGGACTAATTACGAAGTTGCAAAGAAAGTGGGCAGATGAAGCTGAACTCATCAAGAAGAATCTGCACCCAAGTTGCTCTCTTGCTGAGGGAAACATCAAGCCTTGTGACATTGCTTTCATGAAGAATCAAATAGGAAAAGCACTTTTCAACGTAGATGAAGCTAAAATTCAGGAATACTTCCCCATGGATTCCACTGTGCAAGCCCTTTTCAGTATTTATCAGGCCTTTTTTGATCTTTCATTCAGTCGAATTGACAACTGCAGCGAGTTGTGGCACAAGGACGTCTTTACACTTGAAGTGAAGGATAATCGGACTAAGAAACTGCTTGGGTATATCATCCTCGACTTGTTTCCCCGCGAAGGAAAATACAATCATGCTTGCTGTCACTCTGTGGTACAGCCAGTGCGTCTCCGCGTCAGCAAGGATGAATTTTACCCAGCACTTTCGGTGGTCATTGCGAACTTCCCACCGGCAACCAATGACCGGCCCTCACTATTTTTACATGGGGATGCAGAAACATTTTTTCATGAATTTGGACATGCTATTCATAGCCTCATGGGTCGCAGCCAAATGTCAACGTTCGCAGGGCTTCAAGTCAAGCGTGACTTTGTGGAATTGCCCTCCCAAATGCTTGAGGAATGGTTGTGGGACGCAGAAATCTTACAAATGATTACGTGCCACTATCAGACTAAGGAATCTTTACCGAAGGAACTTATAGAGGCTAAAATTCGTTCCAAAAGCTCCTTCAGCGGCTATGATTCGTTGCGTCAGTTGAGCTTTGCGTCCTACTCCCTTAATATTTTTGGTATTCCCTTTTCAGCCCAACCGACCGACAGGCTTGATACCTCTGAGCTTTTCCACGCAATTCTGTCTCGCACTACTCCAGGTTTGAGTCACATCGAGGGCACTCACTTCGAAAATTCTTTTGGACATCTAATCGCATATGGAGCCGCCTACTATGGGTACATGTGGTCAAAGGTTTTCGCGTTGGATGTATTTGAATACATAAAATCCCATAACGGCTTGCTGGATCCTAAAATAGGTCGCCAGTATGTGGACAGCATTATTGGAGTTGGGGGTGGCCGAGATCCAAACGAATCACTCCGTGAGTTCTGGGTCGTGAGCCAAGCGATGAAGCCTTTCTTCGAAATATTGGAATTTAACTGTACCTTTTTTAATAGACTTCATCAGATTCTGAGACCGTTTCTTGTTTTTAAAATAACGACACTTCATGTTATCGAAGTAGTTATTTTATTTAAGCTGTTTCTTCTAGACATTTGATACTTTTCTTCTTTTAAAATTATTATTATTCATCCCTCCGGGCGTAGTGATAGTACTTTTTCCTCGTTTTTCTGTATGCTTTCGGAGCTTTCTGTTTTTAAACTAGTCCTTCCCATTTGTAAAGATTACTATGTTGAGTGAACCAGGCGTGTTATTTAGTTGACAACGATTTATGAAGGAGGTGGGTGCATTGGAGAGATCGAAGTAACTATTACTCTGTATTTTTCCTGTTCACGTAAAGATATGGAACCGCGTTGTTGTACCGAGGTAGCAGGCGTCTTTATGTTTCACACACTTCATCGTCGTCCACATGGGGTATTTTTTACGGAAGAGACCCATCAGAATCCCCACTTTGTAGGTGTAACTTCTCACAAGCATAGAATATAATAACAAGTAACTTGTGTGTAAATTCGGCCAGATTGGTAAATCCGGATTATGATGTTATGCCTCTTCTAAAAGTCCCATTTCTGGTTTTAGTAGAAGTAAGCTCAAGGGACCTATTTGTATTTTTCTATTTATATACACGAGTGAGATATGCCTCCTATTATATTCTTATTTTTGAAAATAGGTAACTTCTTAAGTTTTTAGTAATCCAAATGAGTCGAACTGGAGGGCTAAAAACAGTAGAGTTTTCATCGTCTGACGACGATGAGTTAGAGCAGCAACTGCACCAACGAATGAAACACGCCACTCAAAGGCAGATGGGAATTATTCCAGCACATCCAGTTCAAAGGAAAGGGGTGGCATTCATGCAGGGCGGACAAACGCTGTGCGCGCGAAAAGGGACAATTTTTTTACCAGTGCGCGAGCGTTACATACACATCTTAGATGCAAAGTCTCGTCCGGAGCATTTTTTTGGGGATCCCGGTCTGCGTTTCCATCATCGAGCACCACTCTCACCTGATGCCGTAGAGCTATTTGAGATGACTGATTCTGATAGTAAAAGTGGTCACACTGTCACGTTGGCGGACGCAAAGTCAAATGAATTTTACGTGTTTAAAAGCCTCAGAAAAGAGGATGTCGAAGTCAGTAAAGAATATGCATCCATACAACAGACTAAGGGAAGTGTCTTGGCAGAGCCACGTTATCAGCGTATTATAGACCACGCGCGTTGGAAGAGATCATGCATACATCCTACCCGGTTGAGCGATTGTAGTGCAGAGCGATTGGATGCTAATATAAAGCTATTCGAGGTCATCCGTACGGATGCACGCGATCGAATGTGGTGGTACGATGGTACCAGCTCCCTTTTCGGTACTCTTCAGTACGAAGCTGCCATATGCAACTTTACAAAAAGAACTTGCTTTTCTGGGCTATCCTCACAGAAAGCTATCGGGATCGGCCACATCCAGCCTGTTTACAGTGTAAATGGTGAGCTTGAAGGGGCACTTCTAGTCGGGGAGAAAAACTTCGCGTTGGTACTTCTTCAAAACCAGCATGAAGACGAAGCACCTTTGATACATAACCATTTTTACGCTGCATCGGCTGCTCAGAACCAACACTTTCGGAATTATTATTGCTCTGAAAAGGCATCATCATCACCTTGGTTGGTTGTATCGACAGATAGCACCGTGATGGAGGGAAGACTCAACCTAGAGGTTGGGAAGTGGGAAATGCGCAAAGTAAGTAGCTATTCTGTTCGCCATCCCGTGACTTCACTATGTGCTATTGACTACGGCTATGATGGGCCTCGTGTTGTTCTCAGTGGTTTGCGCAACGGAACGATACAGGTTCTTCCATTACAAGGTAAATGCATATCTTACGATAGAACTTCCAGGCATCACAACGCAGAAGTGTCACTTTTGTACCCTCTTCTTTACACAGAATATCAGTTTATTTCAGTTGCTTCTAATGTAGAGACTAAATTATGGGATTTGCGCTATTACTCCTGTAAACAGCCCGTCGCTACATTGCATCAGGGGGATCGCTTTGGAGTGCATGGTGATGTGAGCGCATCGGTTCGCAATGGCCTTGTTGCCATCTCTTCGCCTACTTTAGGAATCCGTTGCATTGATGTCAACACCAGGAGTATACTTTTCGAGACTTCTGGTAATGTTCCTACAAATTCCACCATTCTGCTTCGTCAGCTTGGTATCGACTATGAATTAGTCTTGTTCAGTCCTAACTACTCACAAAGGTACTTTTTACGAAATGAAACCTAACTGATGTGATACCATTTTATTACTAATCTACAGTTCCGACAACACAACATTTTTGGATTTAGCTTAAGGTTTCTGATTCTGTTATTTTTGTGATTATGTGGCCTGCCAGTGTACATGGGATTCACCTTGTGGGGAACAGCTGTAAGCAGAGTTTGTGTATAAATGTTGCTAGTTTTCGAAAACTCACTGTGTTCATGGCGAAGGCCATAACTTCTTTGCAGGCTATTACGAAATTAAATGGTCACAAGTTTTTTGTGTGACAGGATGACTACTTTGCCAATGATGTTTGTATCAGATTAACACAGCGACGAGGGCAGTATTAAATAACGAATCTCTCGTGTTTATTATACATGCACAATCGCAACATTTTTCTCTGCATAGAATTTTACTTCACCTTTGCGAGTGGCATTTTTTTCTTTTAGAGTTGTAAAGATCTACTTTTTTTACCATTCACGTTTAATTCCCATAGAAAAAAATCAAAGATTTAGACTGAGATTTTGAATCCTTCCCACCTTACAAAAAAATGCTGTTAGGATGGACTAACAGTTTTAGCTCTTATATAGTCTAGATTATTACAGGAAGATGCCGCCCGATATTGATAAAAGATAGAGTCGATAACAAGCAGCAAAATTTTTATTTTTCACATAATTTCATGTTTTGTTTTCATTTTTTTTGAAAAACGTTCATGCTTGCCTTTGCTACTACTACTGTGAATTTACCGATGGGCCAATAATTTTCTGCGGGTTTTGCGCCCTCGTAGTCTTTACATTGTGCCGATCTGTAGCTACCCTCTGCACTAGTTGGTCTAGAACGCAGTTCCATTGTGACGAATGTAAGGTATCTTCAGCTTTCATACTATGCCACTAGCTCGGGTAACTCAGAGAAATCACATTCTTTTTGCTGATTCTAAGTTTGCTTTTTTTTTTCTCTCTAGAATGTAGACATAAGACTGAGAAGAGTTTTGAGGGCTTGCCCTTTAGCAATTTTCATTACTTTTCTTGTTTAACTCTTTTAAATACACCTTTCACTAGACAGATAGAAAATGAACTATGCCAATGCTATTCTCTGACAAATTTCATCACATTTCCAGATCATTATTTGCTCTGATTGTCATTTTCTGGGACAATAGTATAGCTCGTTTTTAATAACGATTTATTGATCTATTTTTAGGGGTTGTATTTTAAGTCAACTTTCTGAGAGGGAGATCGACACCATTTGATCAAAGCCATTGTATTTCAGCCAAACAATTATTGTTCTTTGAAAGCATCTGGATCACTCATAAGGACTCTTAGATGAAGATCAAGGACGAGTTGTGCATCTGTCTGAGGCAACTTTATTCAAAGTCACTCTAACTCCTTACGTATTTTTAATGTAGGCTACTTTTACATTTTCCTTATCTACAGTTACTGCTTTCTACTGCGAGTGGAGTGCCAAACAAGGAGCTCAGCCTTTGGATACTTGCTTTCTAAAGGAGGTTCAAATTGTTCATGCAGAACTTCTGACTTCGACAGGGTTGGTGTTTGGTGTCTCAAAATTTTTCGATTTTAGATCGCAGTGTTAAGCTGTTACAAACATGATGCGCTCTATATCAATGCACCAATCAAGTTCTTTCCTACAAAGTTGCAGAATCTATTGGTCAATAAAATACTTTAGATTCATATTTTGTGTGAGAAATTCCTTGTGTAGCGTTTTGTTTTCACGTGTAAATTCTGACTTATCCTGTCATACTTAAATTGTGATTTTTTGTGCTCATGAAGTCCCACAAATGTATTTTGTGGTGAATGTGTACTTGTTTAATAAATTGCTTTGTGAAGCGCTGTTATTGACAGGAAGCTTAGTCGCTTTCACACATCAGTTTAACACTTAGTCGATATATTAGTTCGTTGTGTTTCAGGTGTATGTATATATTTTCCTTTCCAGTTTCCTAGGCTTATGACCGAAGAGGATTTGCTTTGTATGAGTATAAAAATGCTATTTGTATTATTCCTTCGTGCTGCGCTCTTAGAGAGCATCGAAGCTTACTGCAGACCGCATAGGCTCACTTTGGAGCAGCGTGGGTTAGTCTATCATTGGATCAAGTAATTGTTACATTAGAAAAAGTATGTTGTAGCTAGTCCGATTGTTTTAAACTCCGAACGTTCAATGGCGTTGTGCAGTCATTTTGTATCAAGGATGAAGTCCTTGACTACATGAGCGGTGACGACACACGCTCGCTGTTCAAGTGCTAATCGAGATTCTGAGTACCATGGAATTAGCAAGTTGAACTGACAATTGTTATGAATTTTGCATTTTTGTTGAGCATGAATGTTACAAAGGAATTTTTAACAAGGCGGTACATTTAGCCTGTAAAACTTCCTCGAGGTTAAACTCCGTGGAGAAAATAATTCAAAGTGAGATGAGGAGGTTTCATATGGTCCCTTCTATATGTCTCAGTCCTGCCTGCATTGGTGATAAAGATAGCTGAAATCATTAGTTATTGGCCATCTTATAGGCTGGAGGGTGGCATTCTGCGTCAACTGAGCTGCAATTTCGATAGCATTAGAGACCTAATACCTCTGGCACAAGGGTCTTCCGTCATCAGGGATGTCTATTCAGTTCATTTGTGTCATGTCACACCATATTTTCACCTTAAAATTATTTGTGCCACTACAAGATTGTAGCTTTGTCCAAACAACCTTACTCAGTAGTGCATTGAAGTTGCCAAACACACGACCTAGCTGATTACTAGGGAGCTATCATCGTTGAACGATATTTTGGCAGTTTCCATTCTAGGCTTGGATTTGCCAAGCACTGAGAAGATGCTTTTACTTCGTTTAATGCCATATTACACCATTCACCTTTACCTTTTTAAAATCTTTTTTGCCCTTTACTCACTTCGCAAATTGCGCCTTATTTTGTATAGTTATCTACCTTGAAATCTAATGTACGTAGTCCTGTAACCTACGAGACGGTACAACATTCAACATAGTGTTTGAAAGTATTTACATCTTTTTTCCTTCAAATTAAGGAATATGTACACTGAGTTAACCAGGCGTGTTATTTAGTTGACAACGATTTATGAAGGAGGTGGGTGCATTGGAGAGATCGAAGTAACTATTACTCTGTATTTTTCCTGTTCACGTAAAGATATGGAACCGCGTTGTTGTACCGAGGTAGCAGGCGTCTTTATGTTTCACACACTTCATCGTCGTCGACATGGGGTATTTTTTACGGAAGAGACCCATCAGAATCCCCACTTTGTAGGTGTAACTTCTCACAAGCATAGAATATAATAACAAGTAACTTGTGTGTAAATTCGGCCAGATTGGTAAATCTGGATTATGATGTTATGCCTCTTCTAAAAGTCCCATTTCTGGTTTTAGTAGAAGTAAGCTCAAGGTAACTATTAAGACTTACCCTTTAATAAATATATAAAAAAAATTATTGCTTTTTTTCCACACTCTTCCCATGCAGCGTTTCGTTTCCAGGTTTAGCAGGCCTCTCGGTCTGCTTGTCAATTCCAAATTTTACAAAACAACTTCTCCGACCCTCGAGACTGACTTGAAAGTCGTGAATTTTGAGGACACCTCGGCATATAAGCATAAAAGCACTTGGAAACTTCTAAAGTACTTTTTTATTTTGAAGTTGTGCAGTTACGAAAGGGTAACTACCAACTCAATAAAGTACATGCGATTTTTCGAGAGGGTCCTTGGAAGTAAAATAACATATGACTTTTTCGTGCGCAAAACTATTTACGACTGCTTCTGTGCCGGAGAGAATGATTATGAACTCAGGAAAACCATTCGCGCACTTGATAAGTCGCGTATTGGCGTTGTTCTTGATTATGCTGTTGAGGCTGATTGTGAGGGGTTTACCCCTGCACCTGGAATCTCAGAAGCTCCCGACCTTTCGATGAGTAGCCTCGTGAACAAGGACAACATTCAATATCTGATGGATGAGAACGCCTTCGATGAGAACATGAAGCTCTATATGGTCAGCATCATGCACGCCTCCCTGCACTGCCCTGTAGGGAACCACGGTCTGGCTGCTATAAAGGTAACGGGCATATGCGACCCACAACTGTTGGCACGTGTGTCAGCTATTCTCATGTCCCTTCATCAAAGCTGGTACACATGCTTTACTAGGGAAAAAGCACCCAAACTTGAGGAATGCCGTGTGGTAATGGGTGTGGGCCGTGAGCACCAGGTGAATATCACCTATGAACAACTGCGAGACGGATTCAAGCGATTGGGTGATGGAGTCCCGCTGTCCGACGAGGAATTTAGTGAAATAATCGCGCTCCTCGATCCCAATGGAGTGGAAAAAATAAACTATTTTCGGTACAAGGAAGTTCTTACAGAGGCCATTACCACACCGGAACCCAACGCGGCCCAGCTCATTCTCATTAAAAGGTTGCCTCAAATGTACAGCGTGGAGAAGAAATTATGGCGAATTCTTGTAAAGCGACTTGATCACATCGTAGGCGTTGCCCAGGGGTTGGGAGTTCGAGCCCTCATTGATGCTGAACAAACCTTTTATCAGATTGCCATCGATGCCCTTGTTGTGTATTTACAAAAACGCTACAACAAGGAGTTACCAGTAGTTTACAACACGTACCAATGCTATCTAACCTATGCGGAGGATCGTGTCGCCAATGATTTGATTCGTGCAAAGTGTCTTGGATTTCAATGGTGTGGTAAGATTGTGCGTGGCGCGTACATTGTGCAAGAGTTGGCGACCGCCAAGCAGTATGGTTACACCAGTCCCATTTGGCCCACTTACGAACAGACAAACAAGTGTTATGAAAGAGTGGCTAAGCGGATTGTGGAGTGCATTCTAGAAAATCCCGGAATGAAATATGAGGTGTTTTTTGGTACTCACAACCGTGATTCACTAGAGGCAATCACCAGTATGGTTTTGAAGAACCCTGAATTGTCTAAACACGTGTCGTTCGGTCAGTTATTTGGTATGCGGGATAACCTTACAATTCCACTTGCTCGGGCAAATTTCAAAGTCTACAAGTACCTGCCATACGGTCCAGTCAAGGATTCTGTGCATTACTTGATTCGCCGTGCAATTGAAAATTCATCTGTGTTGTCTAACCCGAACAACCAAGAAGGCAAACTGATCAGGAAGGAGATACGGCGCAGATTTCTTTTACCTTAAATTTTACAGGGGAAGTAACTATATTACATCAGGAGAAACTACTTTTATTTTCCCAAAAACGAACATTTCTTTCTTAATTATTCTCTGAAACAACACAATTTATTCATTAAAGTGACTTTAATTATTGGTACTCACTATTGTTGATTTTTTTTTCATTCCTTTGTGAGTTCCAGAAAATACGTTAGCTGTGATTTTTATAAAGATATTATAAACATTAGTTTCAAATGCATTATTATTTTCCCTTCAATTTTCAGGAAAACGGTGTTAATAATTACAGGTAATATTTATAAATGACTATGCTTTGGAAACTAAGCTTCATATTATTTGCTAGCCATTTTTTCGCAATTATGTAGATATAAAGGGACAAGAGAAGTAACTTCGAATCAATTATGTAATTAGGGGAAAACTTAGATTTCTGTTCAGGGATAGTATCGGGGAAACTGTTATTATTGATATATGTAGCCAGACGTTATGTGAGCGTTTATAATCAGAGGTAGCGACATAATTATAATTATTTTTAGCTCAAGCCTCTCTAATGAGCATCAAATCCATGTTTTTGTGAAAATGATACTCACATGTTCGGGAAATTTTCTACTTTGGAAAAGCTAGACTCTCTTTATCAGTCCGATCTAAAGTTCTCCGTACTATATATTAAGATGAAAGATACATCAGATAGGGGTGTTTTTGCGCCGTTGATAGATGCCAATGGTATGCGCAGTAGTAGTTCCTTTCTGACCCCTCCCTCGCCCATCCTGAGGCCAAGTCAGTTCAATTCTTCAACCACGACCGTGCCGACAGAGGAAAAGAAGGGAAACCAGTACACTAATTTTATAAATCGAACTATTTTCACCATTCTTATGGCTTATATATTCCTTGCTTTTATTTCACTAGGCGTTCTATGTGGCGTCCCACTTATCCTCACTATATCTGTTACTATGTTCTATGAAATTGCACGAATAAATCAGAGGGTTCGCAAGGAACGTCGACTTCCGTCAGTTCAAATTCTGAAATGGTACTCCTTGTTCGTTTGCATGATCTACGTGACGCTCTCCAACTTGCGTCAGCCCCTACTGAACACCTTTCCATCCTTGTTGCCACTTTATGGCAAGTTGTCATTTTTGGGTTTCATCTTCTTTGTGATGGGTATCGTGGTTTTTGTGCTCAGCTTGCGCAAGGGGATGTACCGATATCAGTTTATTCAGCTCACCTGGACAGCAATGACGCTCATGTTTGTTGCGGGACCGTGCATCGGGGCGTTTCAAAATATGATACGAGGCATGGTATGGTTTCTTCTCCCGGTCACCTGTGTTATTAACAATGATATTTGGGCCTACGTCTTTGGCAAACTCTTTGGCCGCACCAAGCTGCTTGCACTTTCCCCCAAGAAAACCCTGGAGGGTTTCATAGGTTCCTTCTTATTCACCGTTATTTGGTCTTTTTGGTTCTGTGGGTTTATCAGCTACTTCCCCGAAATGTACTGCCCGGCTGTTAGCTTCAGCAGCATCAACTCAGCATGTGAAAAGGATCCGCTGTTTGTACAGGTCGATGTGCAGCTGCCATCGTGGGCCCAGTGGATGTCCAGAAACTATTTGCACGGCTTGAAGGTGTCGCCTGCACAAAAGCATGCTATTGTGCTGGGGGCCTTCGCATCACTTCTAGCCCCTTTCGGGGGCTTCTTTGCTAGCGGTCTAAAGCGGGCCTTTAAGCTGAAGGACTTTAGCGACCTTATCCCTGGCCATGGTGGAATGACGGATCGAATGGATTGCCAGGGTATCATGAGTCTTTTCACTTATTTTTACTTGCGAACCTACATTTATGGTGAAACCAAATGTCCTGTTCCCAGCGAAATTACTCGTTGCGCGTTGAACATGGGCACTGATAGTCGCATGAGGCTTTTCAAAGAATTGGAGCGCTCGTTCCAGGGCTAACCAGCTTGCTTGTTTGGTGTACAAAATTGAGAAGCTTGGCAACAAGTAGGTGAAATAACAGGATAAATCGGGAATATTTTCAACCCCTTAGAAGCATAGGTCGTCTAAACGATCTAACTATTGATGCCCACCGTTTATGCACATTCCTTCAATTGATTTCCACGTAATTTGATGACAAGAAGTCCTCCCATGGAGTCACGTATCCATTGAAGACTGTAATAGTTCACTGTGGACATGTATGCACAACAGTTAATCCACATCTTCTGGGAGTTTTTTTCGTCTTAAAGGATCCTCTTCAGTTTCTTCACTTCATTTTCTATTCTAATAGTTCTTTGCAATTTAGGGGAAACATGACTGATGTGAAGAAGGATAACAAGAAGGCCGAGGACGTCATCGCCCAGGCTGATGAGGCCCAGGTCGGGCTTGTGATCAAGGTTCTTGGTCGCACCGGCTCCCGTGGCAACGTGACTCAGGTTCGCGTTCGTCTCATGGCCCCTGCTGGCTCTCCCGATGCGAACCGCACGATTGTGCGCAACGTGAAGGGCCCGTGCAAGGAGAACGACATGCTGTCCCTCATGGAGACCGAGCGCGAGGCGCGCCGTTTGAGATAACAGATTCGTTTTGCTCTAGTTCAACACCTACTCCGGCTTCACAGAACTTTTTTTTTACTTTCTGAACAATAAAAATGTTATCATTACTTGACTGTTACTGTTCCCATTGTGAGTCGGATCCCATATTCTCATTTGATATTTACTCTTTTTTACCCCCACTACTCTTCTCTTTTCTTTTCTGAAAGCCGTTATTCTCATGACTGACGTGAAGAAGGATAACAAGAAGGCCGAGGACGTCATCGCCCAGGCTGATGAGGCCCAGGTCGGGCTTGTGATCAAGGTTCTTGGTCGCACCGGCTCCCGTGGCAACGTGACTCAGGTTCGCGTTCGTCTCATGGCCCCTGCTGGCTCTCCCGATGCGAACCGCACGATTGTGCGCAACGTGAAGGGCCCGTGCAAGGAGAACGACATGCTGTCCCTCATGGAGACCGAGCGCGAGGCGCGCCGTTTGAGATAAAGGCATACTGCTTCTTTGAGTTTAGGGCAATTTTTCTGTACGTTTTATTTAGCATTCAGCTGATAATATGAATTTCCCGTAAATGTCTTTAACATTTTGCGAGTTTCTATGTAAGAATTTTTTTCCTAATTTAATTTCGCTTAATTTCGATGTTTCGCTCTACCCTCACTTTATTATTATTTCCAGCGCATGCACGTTACAGACACTTTTGATTAATCGATTGTTAATTGAATTCATAATAGTATCATGGATCTTTTAGCGGAGGAACTAATCCAGGACCTGACCATACTTCAGCAGGCAACGTCGCTAAATCATGCGGACAAGAACAACGAGGCTGTGAAGATGTATAAAGTGGCCATGATTCGTCTTGATGCGCTGATGCCTGACCTCCCGCCTCAACTAGCGCTTCTTGTGCGCCGAAATACTGAGGATGTGGGACGGATAATTGACCTGCCGCAGGGCCCGAACAGCAATCAAGAGAAAGTTAGTCTATACCCTACCTTTCCCATTCAATTTTCACCCGTTTCCATACCACTAAAGGACTACAAAGTCCCAGAGCAGCCTGTTTCCCGAGTTTACTGGCTCATGCGCTTGCTCATGCGATCCATTCAAAGTGAGGCCTTCTTAACGCCTGATTTGTACATCTTCAGGGAGGTGTGGTATCAAGATGGTGCTGCTGCTTCGTTAAGGTTTATCGGTGCAAAGACATGCTACTTTTCATCGCTATGTAGCGCGATGGAACCATTGACCTCAATGAGCACCCCTGGGGATGTGCCAAAGGTTTTACAAGCGCTCCAAAAGTTTCTATCCTGTGAGCGTGAACTGCGCGACACCCTTAACGGCAGCATGGAAAAGTGCGGGAATGCTAAGCCAGGCCGGAAAATGATGTGGGGCTTCTTTTCCAGGATGAAAAAGTGGAGACATCAAGAGGGGGATATCGAAGTGGCTCTCTCGTGGGCTTGCAATGTGCTTGAACAGGCCCAGCTGTTTGAACATTGGTATATTTACTTCACGCAAGCCACTCTTTTCCGAAAGCATATGTCACATCAAGTAGAAGAAATAATAAAAACCATACAATGCATCACTACGCAGCTATATAAAGGTCCGTGCAGTTTGCTGCTGCAGGACATGACTATACTCGTACAACGTTTCCAATGTAAATGTCGTAAGAGTATTGTGCATTTGCTACCAGTTGGAATAGAGCTGGATGGAAGTGGCCTATAGGGCGTGGTGATTTCCCACAAGTTGCTGCAAGCGCGACCCCGGGACAACGACAGGGCTGAGACGGCCACTTTGGCAAGGTCTATGGGGTTCGGAAATGCCATTAGCAGCTTGTTTTTTTTTTGAATCTTGTCAGCTTCAGTTGGATTTGGCCTGGCTCCAAACTGGTTGCAGACTGCTAAAATACACTCTCTTTTTTACCTCACCAATCGATTATCATGAATCATTGCTCGCGTCATCGGGGAAAAATAGGCTTATGAAGTATGAAAATGCTCTTAAATGCGGTGTATGCTAAGAATGGACTCTTGAGACGAGGGCTTTCCAGTTTTTAATTTATTTTTGTTTTTCCAAACACAGCCTTTTTTTAGACTTTCCACAACGGAGCCCTCGGCTGAGAATCGAAATCTTCTTCTTGGTTGCCTCCTACCCCTCTCTCTAAACTTGTGGGCGAATCTTTTTGGGAATGGGGGGCTCCTTCCTCTCTTTCGGGAAGGCTCACCCTGCCGGCCGGCGGGCCCCCCCCAAGTGCCGTTAAAAGCCAGTGTTAAATAAGCTGCGCGAATGGGAGGGCCCAAGGGCCTTACAGAAATCCGCCGATTTTATTCAGTATGTGCCGCGGAATCCGCGACCCTGGAGCATGTCTTACGAAAAGCACTTCTCCAATATAGCTGAAACATCGCTCAGCGGTTGTTATTGCCACCACATCCCAAGATGAATGCCTTTTTTTTTGCCTTTCGTATGTAAAAGTATTCGATGCCGAACGCTAATCCCTGACCAGGCTGGGGGCTCCATCGTGCTGCCAGAGCGCAGTGCCTCGTATTGATGGTGAGGGTTGGGGATGGGCCGAGCTAAGTCTTCGCAGTTTTCTTATGAGTTAGGTTGTGGGACGGTGGCTACGACAGGCGGGCCAGGGCTAGAGCCCCGTATGCGGGACTTTGGGGCATACTTCTCCTTCAGCCACCCCTCCACCGATATTATTACACGCATGGCCCAAGGATTGATTTGTTATAATGGGAAAAGTTCGTACTAATAATTGTAGTCAAATTGATTCGACAGGTAATACCAAGGGTTCTAAGAGGTAAGCGAAATAGTGCTATTTATCTGAAGAGTGAGGAAAATATACCGATAGAGATGCGTTATCAATGGGGAAAAAGGAAGGAAAAGTGTTAATTTAAATTTTCAAGCACAAATAGCTAAACCAGAAGTTTGTGCTACATGAATTTAAGCATAGAAGGGAAGGCAAAAACTTTGTACTGAGATACTGTTCACTAGGTTACATTTAACAGGGGGGAATATTGGGCTCGCACTCTTGAGAAACACACTCTGCAATATGTTATGCAAGATGCTCATTGTTGGTCCGCTATCTCTTCTACCGAATGCTGGTCTGTTACCAGGCACTGGTTCCAACGACCTGATGGCCGACTCCCGGTAAGCGCACCGCAGAATGAGATCCCGGCAGGGCTCGGCGGGCGCCCTACTGCGTCCGTGGGTAAGTTTTCCAGCTTTTCCAGCACCGAGAGACCAGTCACAATTTTCCCAAACACTACCTGACGAAAGTCCATACTCGGCGACGGTCCGAGCGTGACACCGAAGGCGTAGTTTGCGGTGTGCGGTCCGTGGGAGATCATCGTCAGCAGACCACGCTCCGCGTGTCGCAGGGCGAAATTCTCGTCGGCGATGGGGTCCACCCATGCCACATTGCGCTCCCCGAAGACCAGCAAGTTGTGTTCCCTATCAATGAAACTGAGAGGACAATGTAGGTAGTCCTTCTTAATCCCGGTGGCGGCATCGGTGCCGGCACTTCCCGTGACCAAGGAGCAGAAATGCGACACGGTTGCGGGCACCACTTGATCGAACAGCTCCACGACAAGGCGGCCGGTCAGAACGTCACCGATACTGATGTCGAGAAACGCACGGCTGCAGTTTCGCATTTCAGGGGACCGGTTGCTTCGCTGATAGTTCTCCCATTCCTTTAAGCGGCGTTCCTCGATATCCTGGTACTGCTGTTGACGCACTGCATCCGTCGCGGCGGCAGCGAGCGGCTCCAGAGACTCTTTTTTCGCCTTCGCTTGCTTGAGCGGCATAAACGAACGGCTACACCGGACACGATTCCTTTGGGAAAAAAATCTAAAGAAAATCGACGCACAAGAGCCATGGGAAAAGAATATTTAAATGCTATGATTATCACCAGTGTAATTCGTGAAGCAGTATCGAAATTACCTAGAATGTGCTTGTGCAGTAATTAGAAAATTTTCTGAACCCTCACGATCAAACCTCGCACTCAATGGGTGTGTGTGGTGGGGAACACAGCTCATCGAGAAGATGTGCTGAAGCAATAAGTTCTTCATGCGCTTTATTTTTTTTTACTTCTTTTTATTTTCCGATTCCACAACTCGAAGCCAGGCGGCGTATGTCTCATTCACGTGCATGTTGGACCCCTGGTGGGACAGGAATCTTTTCTCGAACTCCATAAATTTTTTTCGAGTGATTTTGCCGTACTGCGGCATTCCGACCGTCTGCTGTGCCAGCATTTCACGCGTCACATACTTAGCCGAGTCCTCAGAGAAGCGATCGTTCATCCAGTTATCCTCCATGTGCCGCTTACGGAGGTGGGAGTATGGGTCGACGCGGAGTGACGGCGGGATCAGCGCTTCTTCCAGAAGTTTCATCGCCTCGTACGATATAAACTTAGCGACGGTATCGTCGCTGGGCCTGTAGCGACGGTACCACGGCGTCCGCTGGAATTCCTCCACGGTGGACCATGTGTTGAGAGATGCGTGGCTACCAAGCGCTTTACGTTCAAAGATCTGGTTTAGTTCGCGCTGTATTTCAGCCTCGCTCCATTTTTTTTTTGTAAAAGATCTCGGATCACAAATTCCATACGATCGGAGAGTTTGTAGGCGCAGTGCCAGGCATCTTCACACGCCACAGGACGAGGATTGCCAGTGAGCACAGGGATGTCCTGCATCTTATGCCCAAGCCCTAATTCTTTCCCGAACCGCTGTGACGAGTCGAATGCCCGCACGGCAACGATGTTGAGCAACTTGTTAAGATGTATTCGACGCATTATATTTTCATGATAAAAGTGAACTAAGCAAAACAATCAGTCAAATTTTAATTGGGCTGGTTACTATTCTTTTCCTATTCATCCTTCAAACCGGTGGAAGGAGCGATATATTTTATGTTACTGTGCTTCGCTAAAAAGTTGACATAAACACTATTATACCCTGCCGTTGGCACTTTTTTCTATTGTATCCATTTTTTTTTCCCAGTATCTATCCATCCATATATATATATATCACCATAACTGTGTATATCAAGTTTAATATTGTAGAAATTATCGAATTTTTTTAAAAAAGTATGTCAAGCAACACTACGCTTCAGCAGTACATATCTACCAATCATTGCCACTATCAGCGCTTCGACTCCACCACAGTATGGAGCCTGCTAAGGGAACAATACCTGTAAACATAGCCAGCTCAACACCAGGCGCGGTCCGTTCCCAATTTTTCTGAATCCGATAGAATAAAAATACGACTGTTAAAGCTGCTAAACTGGAGCTTAACATGCATAGCCACGAAATAAAGAGAACAACCTTGGCTTTGCCTCGATCTTCCCTGATATCAGAGGGTGTGACCAGCATAAACAGCAGAAAGCCCACAACGGAGAAAATCGGTGGAACACAGATGGAAAACAACCCGTTTGCAGAACCTGTTTCTTGTTGGGCAAGGATGATGCCATCAATTAAGAGCATACATGCGATACCAAAGATGATGCCGGCGATGGCAGCTGGCGAAACGAGCTTTAAAAGGGCCATCTTCCGTACGAATCACTCCCCAAAAAATACGAATCTAAAGAAGTTGCCAAAACGAGTAAGACAGATGAAAAAAGGGTGAGTCGGAACAAGTAAAATCGAACAGTTTCGAACGAAATAATGAAGATGAGCGCTCAGCACTGTGCGCATAAGAGGTATACACTTTTTTTTTCATTAAGTTATAGATGCAAATACTTATTGCCTTACACACAATAGAAAACCAGAACCAAAGAATCACCACTTCTTTATTTATAGTCCGCTCCTTCGAAATTAAGATTTTTTTTGGCCTTGTGAGCACGAAAAATGAAAAATAAAGCATCAACCAAACGTCTGAAACAAGGGAGAAGTAAAAACAGAAAAAACCAAAAGCATACACCCACAAATTACATGTCCACTGTCATTTCATCAATAAGTCGCGTGAGA
Source organism: Cynanchum wilfordii (assembly GCA_025388415.1). NCBI lineage: Eukaryota > Viridiplantae > Streptophyta > Magnoliopsida > Gentianales > Apocynaceae > Cynanchum > Cynanchum wilfordii. Next base: position 18,850 of record JAHSUH010001203.1, on the reverse strand, counting down.
TTATCATTTATGAAGCCGGTTTCATCCTCTTCTGAGGGGCTTGGCGTGACAGATCCTTCGGCGGCAAGGTTTTGATAACAAGCCCTGACTGATTCGATCTTCTTTTCCTGTGCTTTCACCTTCTGCTGAGCAGACTGCACCTTATCCATGAGTCCTTTGAGCTCCTGGTTGAGCTTTTCTGTCTTGTTCTTCGCTTCCTTTGCTTCATGTGTGAGCTGCTGTTTCTCCTGATTGAGCTCGATATTCTCTTTCTTCAGCTTTTCAAGCTTCTTCATCATTTCAGCGGTTTGCTCCTGGGCATGTCGAATTTTTTCGATTTCCATGTGTCGTTCCTGCTCTTCACGTCGCTCACGGTCCGCCAGCTCCTTCAGAACCCGCTTCGTTTCCTGCCTTGAGCGCTCTGTCAAATCATGGAACGCTTTATTACTTCGTTGGGTGATATCCTTTCGGGTCCTTTCCTCCTCCTTGATGGTCTTATTGATTTCTTGCCTTATCTTCTTTCGGATAATCTCGGTTTTCTCGTCCTCGAGAAGCTGACGCACTGCATCTGCATCTACAATGGGTGCGGGCGCCTTTTTCTCTTTCTGTGGTGCCGACTTCTCCCGCGCCACGGCTGGCTTAAGGGGCTCCACGAGGAACGATGCCGACCTGGATTAGGATGCTGTCCGTCTCAGGATTGACAAAACCTTGTTCCAGATTCATGAGGTCATTGAACTTGATCACGTTGTTAAAGCCCCAGTCATTTTCTTGCGACACCGCGGAGAAGCTCTGCGTACCCTCGTTGCATATGGAATCATCTTGGTTGTTTTGGTTGATGACAGTAATGAGAAACTTGCAGTGGACGCTGCCGGTCTGGCAAAGATACAGCGCAAGAGACTCCTTGTTCGTCATGCATAGCAAACTCCACTTTAATTGGGCGAAACTGAATTCGGGCGAGTAGTGCCGCTCCGACTCACGTGACAACATTGAGATGTTAAGAACTTCAAACGAAATGAACCCCATGTCGCCCTTCGTGTACATGCCGTCTACTGGAACCGCAAATTTAACCCTTTTTTGCTTTGCTTTAGACATTTTTGCGCGAAGACACTCACGCGGAAACGCGGAGAACACGATTGCCTCACAGAATGTCTCTGTGGAGTTCGACTCCGGAAGATCGATGTTCAACTCAGTGGCAATCTTCTTCAGCGGCTTTAGCCGCAAATTTATCAGCACTGACAAAAATCCCATAGCCACTATGCGTTCCCACATATCCACCACCGGTGGCTTCTCCTCCGGCAGGCCAAGTATACTACCAAGAGACTGCTTGAGGCTGTCAGGGAGTGTGTTCAGAAAGTCGATGCTGGCGGTAGTGGGCAATGTACCGGTTTGCACATGTGTGGTCACGTCATCAATGATTTTTTGACGATCCATCAATGCGCAGGCCTTTTCACAGCCCAGCCGCACAGCTGTTTTGGCAATTTGTGCGACAAACTCGTCGTGCGGCGACGAGGGCCGCAGCTTTGCCTTGGCACTCTCACCAACCTTTTTGAGCGAATCGACCGATAAAGGCTTTAGGAACTCTACTAAATGGTCGACCGCGTCTCCACACTCAGAAGAACTACCCAAGGGAGGAAGCTCTACGTCCTTACCTTCGTCATCCGACGACGACGACGGCGATGGGGTTTCCACCGTGGTGCGGTGCTGCAGTGCCTTGCGGCTAGGAAATATGCTGTGCACAGACCGTACTGTCAGCCGAGGAGCCGGGAACGGCCCAATAGTCCTGTACACGTTGTTCTTTTCATCCAGCACTTTTTTTTCGTTGAGCAGCATTTCCTCCTCCTCTCTTCGTTTCTTTTTCACCTCCTCACGTTTGCGTTGTTTCGGATCTGAGTCTCTGACGTTTGAACGGCTGTTGCTGCTGGTGTTGGTCTCGATGTCATCATCATCCTCAGCGTAGATATCGTCCTGCATAAGTTGGTATTCCTCTTCGTCTGTCGCGATGCAAAAATCGCTTCCGCTACAGTTGATCAGTTCATGCGGCGCGTTTCGATGTGCGGCGGAAACCAGGCTGTCCGTCACAACCTTGTAGAGCTCGCCAAGCACTGCGGTGTATTCCGGGAACTCTGTGTTTTTCATTGAGCGGATCAATTCCTCCCGCAACGTATGCATCATCTCCACACCAGGCTTGGAGCCGATGGACCCACCCAGTATTTGCTGGTACAACACAGACCGGTAGAAAATAAGGTCCTGTGGAGCTAACTCATTTGTGGTCGGCATTTCTAGAGGCTGTGAAAACAAAAAAGGCGCGCCTTCAATATATAGTCGCTATCAAAAATAGCCACAGTACAACTTCTAATAGACAGAAACGTGTATTGCCCAATACACATAAAAGTGTTACTATTTTGAGCTTCTTAAATCCTTCGCTTTCACTAACCATAATTGTCGATAATGTTATTTCGAAATAAATAAATAGCAAATTGAAAACAAACAACCCAAAAAACATCTCAATTACTGCAATGCACGATGAAAGTTGAAAGGCAAGATATCGATGAATTTACCATTCTAAACCAAATGCACTTTTTGTGAAGTCTAAGCCCTAAATCATCTTTTCTTAGTCTTTCATTACACAGGCAGTAAGGCAAAAGTCTACGCACACGCGGAATAACAATATCACTTTCCGTGCGCAACATTAAAGTCACTCTTGAACATTTTCCATCTCTAGATACGCTCTACTGTTGCTTTAGGGTGCTATTCATCCAATTGCCCGCCAATGGCCTCGTACGAAGGCGGAAGCGCTGCCTTTGTGTCTACCGTTTCGTACCACCACATGAAGTTCACCTTACCGTTAAGATCCGTGTAGGGGAGATAGTCAATTTCCGTTCGTTGGAAACGCCTAAGGTGGGCCGCCACTTCGGCGACTTGCTCTGTGAGCAGGTGCAGGTGCTTTTTTTTGATCTCCGGATCCATTTCTTTAAAACTCGTGGAGAGACTGACTGTCTCGTCTGAAGAGGGTTTCAGGCGTAGGCTCTGCTCGATTGCCTCATTCCTCGCTCCTACAAGGCGCCGTACATCCTCGTAGCGCTCCCGCGTAAGGTGGCACAACCAATGATGCGTAACTGGGTCCATCTCGAAGCTAATGAAACCCTCGCTTCTGGCCTGTTGGAGCACGTCGCGGAGGTGGCGCTTACTGTCCAGGACAATCTGAGGGTCATCCATGCAGTACGTCCAGAGTGCACTCACTTCGCACGGCTGGTGTCGGTAAAGAACGGACAGAACGAAGTCCCTGGGTATCTTGCCTATGTCTCTGGGCATGGCTTTGGCCCTGAGGCGTTGCTCTTGGGTGAACGTGAAGTTTTCTGGCACCTTCTGAGAGGGCCAATGCTTCATCTTTGCCGCGTTGTATTGAACCCCGAAGGGGACGTTGACGCCTGTTTGGAAACAACACTGAATGGATCGCCGCATTTTTTTCTTTTCAGCAAGCACAGTTAGTGGTCTATAGAAAAATCGTGAGGATGGGATCAAAGAAGTTAAGGGCAAGAATAAACGAAAGTATCATGTGGAATATCTCAACCAACCACTTCGCCTTGAGGGCTACTAACGCTAGACTTTTGTTATTTTTCGAAAAAAACATCAACAGGCATATATTTATATCAAGTGTATGAAAGAAAAATGGAAAAAAAGGAGGTAAACAAAATAAAAGGGAACGTGTTTATTGAGAAAACACGTCACACCCATTTTTCCCATATAGAGACACGAGACAATTTTTCGCGTCACTGCATTCATGAAAGCCGCCGATCAAAGCAAAAAGCGAGTCGCTTTCGTATGTCATCCGTCGGTACCAACAGAGAAGGACAGTGTGGCAGAGAGCCTATTATGTCTATGCACTTGGTGCACAGGAGATCCGCAGCGGCCAAAGCTTGAGTGGAAGATATTTTGAGCGTCTTTACAATATGCTGAATAACGGTCTTTTTCTCTTCTATTTCACCGGAACTCGAGAGGCACAACGCGAGACCGAGTACCCCGAGAGCATTGACATGGCTCCGTAATCTGAGAAATTCGACGTGCAAGACGATGTTTTGCATCAAGAAATTGCACAAATCTAGAAAATTATGGTTAACCAGACGCAGAAAAATGTATCCATCATTTTCTACGAAAATCGATGCCATTTGGGAAGTTGTCAGGGACAGGTAGAGGCGGACCTCGCCGTTTCCATCACCTGGAAGTTCCTCAATTTTTGTACCCCACTTCACGCGCTGTGCAAGCAAAAGGTCGACTCCGAACAATTGGTAAACCTCAAGCGAAGACGTCAGCGATAGCCTGTCCACCATACAGAGCTGTGGCAACACCTCCTTGATCGTAGAATTTGTGTTAAGAACAAGACTACTCCAGACCCACTGGTGATTTTGGTCTATGCTGAGAAGCTTCACTAGCACCGAGTTTGGACTCGGTTTGCACTTCTCACTTACTTCACCCCGGACGACTAGTGAAGCATTATTCATCATATGTATCTGCAGAAATAGATGATTGACGATGGTTGTGTGAGGAAGGCACCATTTTAAAAAGTGGAGGACGCTCTCCTCCATGTTCAGCACCTGTTCAGCACTGTATGCTCCGTCGCAAACTCCTACAATCTTGGAGATTCCTGGCAGGTCCGTATCCACCTCCTCAAACTTCGCCGCCACCCACAGACACGTCACTGCTGCGAGCTGACAGCTACCGATCCCAATACTACGCATGTTTCCTAACAAGTAGATGTCAGTCAGTTGTATAGATAGACACAGTGTCGTGCTTTTTAGATGGAACGCAGCACACACATCGCGCAGCCAATGCGTAATGATCTTTCGATTCTTATAACTGTAAATAGAAGACTTCATGACACTAAGGTCCTCCACGGGATCAGCTTCAGTGGTTTTCATGGACTCGAAAACCGTGAGATCATCACGTGCCCATGCCCCAGGGTGAGAGCGATAGTCAATTGCATCTGGTGGACCAAAGTGCTGCTTGTTAGAGTCCAAAGTAAGTGTCGTTCGTATGTATAAGTCTGTCATTATCGTATAAAGATTGAATCGCTTCCTCCAATCGAAAGAAGTCCGTGGTATTTAGTGAAATCTATTTATTTTGCTTGTTTAAATTTTGCACCGCATAATAGGGGTCCAAACAGGGGATGATTTGATAGCCGCCAATCCTCACACAACACGTGCCGCTAATTTTATAAAGCAGATAAGTGGTGTATTTTTTTCTTTTTATTTACACAGTACTGCAGAGAGGAATTTGGCCAAACAAAAGGAGAATATCCAGCATCATTATAATAAGAGAAATGACAAAAGGGTTGGAAAAAAAGGCTCATATATGCATATTTATGCAAAAGAAGGTATCTAATATATTTGTGATTCCCATCTAGACGAGCAAAGTTTTGTGCCCCGAGTTGAATGAATTCTGCCGCCCTTAGTACATTTCAATTATAATAGGGTAAACCACATTAGTGTGTGGACAGCCTTTTGGAAGATTAATAATCCATGAGCGTATATAATGGGAAGCATGTACACACATGCAGACAATGATAGATTGATCTGAATCGAGCACTACGCGGGAAAGGAAGCAGCCTGTAAAGATATTCTGATTACCACATCATAAATTATTCAGTCAGAGAGAGCGAGAAATGCGCAAGGACTTCTTTCGATTTGATTTATAAACGAATACGTCGTGCCAAAGTGGGGACATTACCTCCCGGAATAGCGTGCATCGCACAGAATTAGGATAAAGGAAATAATCCGACATTTTTTGATGAAAGAGCAAGAAAACAATGGTGACTCATGTAGAAGTGCAGTGATAACGAAATAACAACGAAAAAGTAATGAAGTTGCTTATTGTTTTTCTATGGGATGCTGAAGAGGGGAGTCTTGAGTGCCTAACTGCATCATGCGAACGATAAAGTCCCCGCACATGTGCAGATAAATGCATGGCAACATCAGCGAGAAGGAATCACAGGGTAACAGAATAACTAAAGGAGGCCAGCCTCTGGAATCGCATCTGCCGTGGTATGCAAGGCGTAATGGCCCTCTTATCTTTCTGTTGCTGCACTGCGTTTACCAACGTTCACACCGCATGCTACTCAAAAAGGACCACTGGATAGCAAAGAAACATAAAAAAGAGGAAAAGAAGGCGCAGCATAGATTTTAACGTTTGGGACTCGAAAAAAAGAAAAGGTGGCAAACGCACTGGCGATAGATCCGTGCAGAACCGGTTCTCGAGCAGGGGTACACCGCCTTCCAAAGGTTGGATTACCCATTTCATAGGAGTATTGCAGTAATACATAAGTGCCGTACCTAATCGACTCTAGATAGGGTTTTTTTTTCCTTATATATATATATATATATTTCTCGGTCTTTTTTTTCATTTATCTTTTTACGAATCAAGACTTAACATGTTGCCCGGCCTCAAATTGAATCTCTATACATATACCTATCTAAATAGGTATATGCCCCTATATTGTATATGCATATACATGCCTTTTTAATTTTTTCGCCATGTCTTCACGGCAGACAACAGTAGTCAAACTGCAAACTCCTGTCCTCTTATATTATCTGATAAATCATCACAACATACTACTATCACGCATTGTACTAGTTCGCTCGAAATCTGTCTAGCTGGGCGTCCAGTTGTTCACGTGTGGGAACCTTTTCGCGCGCAGGACGCCCTCTCCTCTGGTTTTGACCATCCGGGTTGTTTGCGATCCCGCGCCCCTTGGTCTGGCGCTGGTCCTGACGTCGGCGGAGCCGCAGACGGCTGCGCGCAGCCCTCTTGAAGCGCCCACGCTCAGTGCTCATGGGACCGCGACCACCCCCTCGGCGGTTGTCCTGGAAGCGATCCCTCATGATCTCGCGCTCCTCGTCGTCGTAACGCCGGAAGCGATCGCGGTTGCTGCGACGAAAGATCGCCTGACTGCGGAACATCTGCCGCGGCGGTAGTCGTGTGATGCGGCGGGTGACCTGGCGCACTTGCACGCCACCGCGGCCGAAGCCCTCGATTCGCGAGCGGTGCTCGCTGACGATGTACCGCCGCGGAGCGTAAACGTCGCTGTCGCCGCCACGACGGCGGTCTCTGGCGTCCGCCAACGCCGTTACGCGGCGTTTGTTACGTTCGTATAGGCCTCTGAGGCGCCGACGGTTCAAATCATCACGTGCCATTTTCCTTTTTTTTTAAAAATGTAGGGAGTTAGAAGAATGGTAGTTTTTCTTTTTTTTGATTCGTCTCCAATCGTATAAATCGTACTAACTGGTAAAATAGAGGTGTAAAAACAAACGGGATGGTAAAGGAAGATTAATACGTGAAAACAAAATCATGTGTTGTTTATCAGACGCTTGTTAATAGGTTGTCCCACGATCATGTGAAGTCTATATCTTACAGATTATTTTCTTCACCATCTTCATCATTATGTTGTTTTTATTCTTGAGGATACGAGCTCACAACAAGTAATTTAATTTTGAGGAAGTAAAATAAATAATAATGAAAAAGGCATCTACTGAAGAATGAGGACAGAGCTAGTTTAGCTTCTGTATCTATATGACGTTGCGATCTAAAAGATAAACAAACCAAAATGAAATTCTTATCTATGAAGAAAATAGTGTGTAAATCCGGAATGAAGGAGAAATGGCTAATCGGATTGCCCGGATAGTCCTGGTAAAAACAACGCCTTCCAGGATTGCAATAAAAATAGTCAATTGCAAAAAATAAAATAAACCCAAAGTTCAGCAGAAGCCACACACTTCTAGAAGAAAAACTGATATATATGTCTATGCTTTTGAGGCTTCTCTCATGGAGCCAAATGGAGAGGCCGTTGGTCAAGTCGAGCGAAGAATTCGTTTAGCTCACGTTGCCACTGCGTAGCTTCGGGGTCTATGTCATTAGAAGGTGCAACGTCACAGTTGTCATTGCACTGCTGATGCTTGTAGTGCAGGCCTTTCCCGGTACCAATATCTAAAATAAATACACTATCATCTGAAAGACCCTCGGTCCCACCTGTGCATACGGACACCGAGCGTGAGCAATAGGCCGCACATGGCGTCTGTGCCGTCAAATGATCTAGGCTAATCGGACGGCAAGGTGTTGCCATAGAGGGTGGGTAGGCAGGAGACCCATTATGCGGCAGCGGACTTGTTTCACTTCTTTGCCGCTTGAAAATGCTGGTGCGTTTTCTATTCATATTATTTTTATAATTACACCACAATATCTTGTGTTTATTAACTTTTAAAAAGGGAAGCATATGAATATGGAAGAAGAGTATACAGATAGTTCTTCGTGTTTTATATTTTCAAATACATATGCCAGAGTAATGTATTTCCCACATTTATAATGGAATAAAGTCAAATCAACTATTCTGCAACATATGTCGGTATGACTTAGTAATCCAAATCCTTCTCTAGAAAAAAAAGAAAACCGTGTGAGAGCCACATATACATGTATATTAAAGTAGCAATAAAGTTTACATTTAATTACCTGGAATGGGAAAAAAATTATTACTGTGAGACTTAACCATAAAAGATCCAATTTTGCTTGTTGTTTCAATGTGGGAACAAGCCACAGTAAGCAACATATAAGAGAACATGCTTTAGATTTTTGTCTCCACAACACGATAGAAAAGTAGGCGCCCATCCGTGAATCCGATAACAAGCACTTCCTCGTTTTTTTTCACTCCGATACTAATGCAACTAATCCCGTGTATCGGTGTTTCGTGCAACGCATCATCACGATTCACTGTTGTGATGCCAAGCCGAATCCCTCTTTCGCCACTTCCAGCACTCAGGAGGACGATGCTTTCCTTTATACATGCCATGACGTGCACAAAGTGGAGAGGGTAGTGGCTGCGGAGATTCGGGCGTTCAATCTTTGTGAGAACAAAGCTAGCTTGCGTAGAGGATGAAATGTTATGAACACCTACACAATACATTGTCTCAGTACTATCGAGACACAATATCGCATCCTTATTCCCCCTGTACTCTGCCGCCGCTATTATAGAGTGAGGATGCTGATATGACGTTCGTTCAAGCCCTTTTGAGAGGTTCCACAACCGTACCGATTGACCCTGGTCGACAGTATAGGCGAATTGTTCTAGAAAAGAGGCAAAAATAATTTCCCCCCCACTAATAAACTGAAAACACAGGCTGGGGGTGTCAGTTTTGTACACAATCATTCGGCTTCTAGCGCGGTAAGTATACGCCAGTCCTACATACGACGGCTCGCTATGGGAGGAGTACAGATGCGCATTCACATCCGGTCCCCATAACAGTTCTCTCGGAAGTGGGCGAGATGTGACGGTCGCCGGCGTCGCAAAGGGTGGGGCATCTTCAGGGAGGCTGAGGAAAGACACGCACGGGCTGGCATAGGAGACGTAAGCAACGGCTCTCGTTCCTACCACCACCGCTGTATGAACGGGTGTGTCTTGCTGCAGGGGCTCCACTGCGCGGTCAAGGCGCGCTCCAGACTCCGTCGAAAAGACGTAGAGCCTCCCATTTTGATCGACACACACGACAAGCTGAGACCCCGGAAAGGGACACATGGAAACGGTTTTGATGCCGCAGGCGGATACCCGACCATTCCAGAGGCAGTCGCTGTCGACCACCCCGCTCTTCACCTCCCGTACAGCTGGCAGCGGGTTCATGACTGGATCCAACACTTTGACCCCACCACCACTGCTGAGGGAGGTGTAAATCACATTGTTGTGTTCGCACATCTGCGTAAAGATGCCATCTTGGGCTGTGAGGGCACCCAGCGGTGCCCCGCTTTCAGCGTGCCACACGACTGCGTACCGGCCGACGCGGCCCATCAGGAGGTTGCTGTTGCCACCGAACCAAACACCAGGGCTCACTGTGCTGCGTTCCTCTTCAAAGGGGCTCAAGAGCCGTGAAAGGGGTGTCCCTGTGACGGTTTGCCACACCGTGGCACTGTCCGCTCGCTCTACTACCAACATGAAGCCCGTGATATTGAAGAAGAGGCGCGTGATCCGGTTAAGCGAGGTGTCAATACGATGCATCAGCACGCCGGTGCTCTTCCACAGCCAGAGCACATTGCCCACCGCCGACGCCACTAGTTGACCGTCGGCTGAGCAGTCCACGGCCCCGACAAGACCATCATGTGCCAGCGAGACCTCCTGAGAATCAGAGAATATGCGTACTGTGCTACTTTCCACAACCATCGGGTAGGGTCCACAGAATCGGGCACGACGAGATTGCCCAGGAAGTTGGGCCGGGGGAAGTTCGCGAATCTTCTGCCTTTGACTGACGCTAACAATCGAGAAAGAGCTACAATTCTTTAGCTGAAATACGATGAGAGAGTCACCAAATATGTCTAGGGAGTGGGGTGCTACTGTCACCGATGTATTCTCAAGTAGAAGGGAGACGTTGGCGCCAAAGTTCCAGAGCAAGACTTGCGTGGACGCCAAAACTACTACTCGCGGCCCGATGCCCACGAACGAGCCCAGGATGGCATCGTCTACCGACCCTTTGAAAGGCGAGTCCATATGCGTGAGCTCAGCAAGTGTCTGTGTGTGGTACACTGCCACGTCGCTCGAAGTGGATGCGACAAGATAGTCACCGCGACAGTGAAGGTGTATGATCGGTAGCATGGAGGCACTGGACAGCGTTGCCAAGCTTTGGTCTTCAGCGTAAGCTTTTAGGGGAACAAGCACGGAATAGGGCACGCCGCTACCATCACAATCCAGCCCCTGGAAAGCATTTTGGTGCAACGGGGATTCGCTATGCGACAGTAGGCAGCGCTGGAAGAATCCCGGACCCCGAGCTAGCTGTACATCTCTCATAGAGTATTCAATTTTTTCGCGATCGAGCGTAATGCCGTCGAGAAACTGACCGGCGGCGGCTAGTTTATCCACTAAGCCAAACGCACTGATCAAGCGGAAAAAGGCTTCCATCGTGTAGAAAAATCCCTCATTTTTGTGTCTAAGCACGCGATCTATTAGACCAGCATCAGACAGCACCTTCATCGCGGCATTGAAGTTACCATTGGTTAGCATAAGAAGAATTAGGTGACGGAAGTTATGGAGGATATCCATATCTTGACCAATCATGAGATGCAAATGCGTTTCTACGGCCACACTAATACGATCCAATTCAAAAGAATATAGATGAAGTACAATTGGAGCACATATCGCGTAATGAGAGAGGCGTGCATTTGCCCTACTATCAAAGTCAACCAAACCAAACTCAGCTAGATGCAGAAGGGCTGGAACGGAAGTCTGCGCTGGGCAACGCCCTAGTCGTTCGCACACCTCTTCGATATTCATCGTGGTTAAAGGACAGATTGTGAGAGACAACAAAACCCATGAAACAGTGGTTTGCCCGTACTCCACGGCAACGTGCAGGCAAACAGAGCATATAAGCTCTTCCAGACTTCCTGGAAGCTGTTCTTGAATGAGAAGGGCGATCTCCTCTTCGCTTTCCGCAGCATTAGTTTTCAATAGATGTTCTGTGTAATCAGCAGCTAGACGACTATAATACATCCGATGCGAATCTGTTTTTTGTGCGTAGTTTTTCTCCACCACACTAAGAGAATCCTTTGTTCGACCCGGCTTCAACCCTGGTACGGAAAGACCTTTTTGCGTCATCATGCTACAGTAGGCATCAACACCTTCAACATCGCCAGCGAGGTAGACTAAACACTCCCACGGTTGCGGTGAGCGTTTTCGGAAGTACTCAAGTAAGCTGGGGTTGGTATCAAGGGATAACACGACGCGCAGCCTCGGCGGCAGAAGTGAAGGCACCCAGTCGACACACGTCACGTCCTCCATCCCACAAAGCTCAAGTTGATCCACGTGGGAAACGATCATAGCGACTCGTTTCGACCCATTGTACGCCGCGACGGCTTCCTTGACGGCCAGTTGAAGCGCCTTGGCACTGTAGTAGTGCTGCTGGGAGGCTGCCGGACTGAGAAGCTGGAGCACGCGATATAAAAACGCCACCACACCGCCATTGGGGCTGTCGATTTCAATAAAGAACACACTAAACTCATCCGAGTTAACTCGCAGGCTCTGTGCTAGGTATCGCAAAAGCTTCCCCTTGCCAGCCCCCGCCACACCGTGAATCAGCAGCGGAGTCCCTGTTTCTTCAGGGGCTGACTGGATATATTGAAACACGGTTTTCGACAAACGCTTAGCGCTAGCCGAGTCTGGGCTCAAAATAGTCGACATCGGAGCTGATTCCACATCGACTGTCTGAGATGCTTGACCAGAAAGACCTGTAACCTCAGTGCGAATGCTTTGATCCTCGTCTCTGTGAGCTAGATACACGCTTCGCAACGCGCTAAGAAGATCGCTCTGACATCGAAGCTTATATATTTCAGGCGTCAGCACATATGCATCACGTTGAGTAATGGAGGCCCACTCTACGCGCTGTTTCTCATCACAACCCGTCAAAGCCAACCAAGTGGTAGGGGAGAGGGCCAAGCTAGTGATTGGTTCTAAATCATTGACGGGTTTATCCTGTATAGGGTAATACACAAACAAACTTTCCGTCACATCTGGACGCTCCTTTTTATTAAGCGCTTGGACTGTAAGGACCATATCCAGAGCCAGTCGCTGAAGATTAGTGAAAGGCGTACCATCTAGCAGTACCACACACCACAAACGTCTTTGGGGATGCTCTTCACAGCAGTACTGCACCTTTTTCTGTATATGCTCCTCCGTTTCATCTGCTCCTACCATGATCGAAGCGAAGCGGCGCCGCAGTGCCGCTGCCGGATGCGATAGTATCTGAAGAACATGTCGGCTGTAAAGCTCCATCTGTCTATCACTGGCACTAATTAATAAAACAAACGTCGTATGCCATTTAGAGACCAAATCAATTGAGTTGTACACCAAGCGACGCGAGGCGGCCAGTCTCTCCTGCAGGTCACGGTTTTTTGCGAGTTGCTGGGCTAATCGTTCGGCCCAGTCTTGTGGGAGGTCGCTGTTATCCAAGCGCACCTCCATAAGGGTGTTCACAGACCTAGCCGCCTCCCACAGAGCTCGCATTGCAGGCACGGAGAGGCTGCTATATGATAAATCGACACTTCGCAGTGACGAATGGCCACCTTTGAGAATCGTGCAGAGGTGCTCCACGCAGGCCGTGTCGACGTCGTTTTGTGGTAACATTAGTCTCGTCAAGCAACGATGCTGTGAAGCGAAGTCCAGTATAGCAAGCACACCAGCGCGGCCGATAAACGTGTGGGAGGCGTCGATCACGTCCGTAAGAACGACATCTGGTCCGTCTACCTGGGCGATGATCTCTTTGTTTGGCTTTGCCTTGCGTCGAAGACAACACTGAATATAAAGTTCCTTCCCATAGTGCAATGCCTCTTCCATGAAGTAGAGTTTCTATGAATTGGAAATCTAACCTATGTATGTGCTTACCGCGTTCTGGGTTGTTTATTTCGAATTCAATACACTCTGATTGCAGAGAAAGAAACATCAAGGGAGGAAGGGGTTCTAATTAAGATTAAGTGCGTCCTAAATCACACTGTGGGGAGCAACACACAACGCAAACAAGACAATGGGGACATAAGTGGATAGATAAAAGTTGATGTGGATAATAAAAAAAGAGAGAGGGCTGGTTCTCGAGGTGAAAAAGACCTGCATACTGCGTTTCGTCGTGGCTACGACAGCCGCGACCCCAAAGTGGCACTACAAGTGAGTTCCGTAACAGAATCCTTGCTAAGCATGGAAAAGCTACGGCTAAGGGCTACCTTCAAGTCCTTTCAGAATATGAGACGAACTCCAGATCAGAATCTGCAAGACATCATAGTAGTCTTCTTTTCCCAGATCTCTAGATACTGTCCGCATGGCTTTGAACGTAAACGAATAGTCTTTCCCTCCTCCAGAGGTTCTTTCACACAGTTTCTATTAAGAAGTTCAACGATGCATGCGAAGCCAAAGGTAATCTGAAAAAATATTGACAAACACAAACGTCTTTGTGGTGGAAAAGGAATCCAGAAGCATCATTCGAAGCTGCGTCACAATGAAAAATAAGAACAGTGACTTCCCATCAAGCATGATCAAACTAAAGGAGTGAGTCGTTGGAGACCACCAGGCACAGCGAAGCCGTGAGTTCCAGACCCACAGCGTAGGGATATTACTAACAGCATGGAGAACTCGCCTGGTGCACTTATTAAGTTGAACGCGCTTGAAAACTTGCACATTTACTAATAATGTGCCTGTAACGCGATGCAATAATATTAGTAGTCGTCATAAGGCATTCAAATTACCGCAGCTTAGCTTTAAAACTCCGCAAGTTACTCATTATTATTGAACTAGTGATGGTGGCGACAACCACCACATATGTACACAAAACTTTTCTTGTTTACTTTTTCATAAGATATGAATTGGTTTTTATTTAGAGATACACACATAAAGGTCTGTACTCATATTCCACTCCTCCCTGAACTCCACGTGAAGTGGGAGGCTAAACATCAGGGTTTATCAGATAAACACACACAAAACAATTTTTTTTTTAATAGAGTAAGCTTAACACTACAGGATTCATTAGGTCACCATTTTAAAGTATATTTTGCATAAATTCATATTCGACAACTTCATTATGCCCCTTGAAATATAAGTCACGAAACACGACAATATTGCACTCTCATCCGTCGTTTGTCTAAAGTAACTATTTTCATCTATTCGTACTAAAATCTAGCATTAAGATTCGATACGAAGTAAATAAATATATAACCCTCTACTTTCGTAAAAAAAAAAACTTTTGCCTCGTCTTCATCGCAACCGTACGCTATGTAAGTGTTGCATGCAATCGAAATGGTGTAAAATTATGAACATACATGAAGTACATATTCCACAGATTCACTGCCATCTATCATTTTTATTATTCTAACTAGATTTTCCACCAATTTGGAATTCACCGCCTAGGGCGTCACACAAGAGAGAAGGGTTATGACATATTCACCCTTTACAATGCAACCCCCCTTCCCCAATGGAAGCTAAAAAAATAAAAATGTAAATTACTTTATTCCATAATAAAAAATACCTTAAAGATTAGACTTTATTGCACCAGGGACACCCATCTTATCAAACATCATTTCTCGTTCTTGACGGGCCTTTAATTGTGCTTCCGTTTCGTTGTTTTGCGGCACCGAAGGAAGTAGCTTCCCAGGGTTGCAGATATTCTTCGGATCCAGCTTCTTCTTGATTGACATAAGAAGGCCCATGCAGCCGTTTCCCATGAAGCGGCACATCCATGGCACATGTTCGTAGCCAATGCCGTGGTGGTGCGTCAGGTTACCTGTGAACTTGAGCATTGCTTCCATAGCGCGCGTTTTGATTTGCAAGAAAATCTTCATGTCGTTATCGTCCCTCTGTGAACTGGCAAAAGTAAAATACAAACAACATCCGTGCTTATACTGGTGCGCAGTGTGACACCCAATCCACCCATGCTGAGAGTTTTCCTTCCAAACCTGCCTCACGGCCTCCTTCACAGCACGCCAGCAGGGGATCGCCTGGGAGTACAAGACGCTGGTTTCAAACACATCCGCCCAATGCGTAAGAGAGAGGCTGAAATCCCGAACATAGGGCAGATCGTATTTCTTCTCTTGCCACGAATCCCCCGCGCTCCTGCCAACCCCGAAACCGCTGAACTTTTTGAACACGGCTGCCGTCTCCTTGCGCTGGAACCGCACCCGCTGTTTAGTGCCCTCGAAGCCCAGGATAACAAGGCTCACCTTGCGCATATCCCACCCCTTTACAGACTCAAGGTACGCTTTGATGCCCTTGAGCGTTAGCGTCCCAAGCGGGCCGTGCGCTGCGGTACTCATGGCGCTGTTCAGACGGAAGTCGTCCTCATCATACAGACGCATTGTACATGGTCTTATTCCTTTGGTGTTGCATTCTAGGAAGGCACAAAAGGCGGCTTCGAAAGTAGGGAAAAGATAGCCTTCATAGTATTTCTCTTCCGGGATGTCCTCTACCTTTATGGTGGCCTCAGTTATGATACCAAAGGCACCCTCAGAGCCGATGAAAAGATCGTTAAGACCGACTCCACACGTCCGGGAAGTTACCGGTGTCTCAATTACGCCTGCTGGAGTGGCCACTTTCAGGGCTATCACCATGTTTTCAATATCTCCGTATTGATTTGACATCGCCCCACTACCCCGTGCCGCAATCCATCCTCCAAGCGTCGAGTGCGTATAGCTATCCGGATCATGGCCACACATAAGACCGTAGCCAAACAGCTGCTTATCGAGGTCTGGCCCTAGCACACCAACCTCAAACGTGGCCATGTGAGATGCCTTGTTGACCATCAACATGCGGTTCATGCGGCGCATGTCGACAGAAACAATCATGCGCTTCTGCTCCATCGGGTTCGCCTCGACACCACCCGTGACGTTGGTGCCGCCACCAAAGGGGATGACCACCACGTTGTGTTTGTGCGCCAGCTGCACGATCTTGACACAGTCGTTGTGGTTGTTGGGCAGAAGAATGCAGTCCGGGGCCCTCTCCACCATTCCTTTGCGTATTCGCCAAAGGTCACGGTAGTTTTTCCCCGCGATGTGACACAAGCGACTCATGCCATCGGGCCGTATCTGGCTGAGGTCTAGCGCAGCGGAAATTTCCTTCATAAAGGCCTCGTTGATATATGATGGGTTGAGCTTTGCGATGGCCTCCTTAACCGTAATGCTTGGCGAAAGAGGAGGCACCTCCTTCGGCCCAACGCCGCCTCTTATCTCCTCATGAAGGAAGTCAAGAATTTTTTTGATCGGCTTGCCATTTATGTGGCGAGCCCAGAAGGCATGATCAGGGTCTAACTTCATCTCAACACCGATGTCACCCCAGCCATTCCACTTTACTTTTTCATATATTTCCGGCTTCTGATAAGATTTATTGCCTGAGTTCGCCTCGGGTATAGAGATACTTTCTTCTACCATCTTCCTTTTCTTTTTCGCTTTAAGAAAATGCCCAAGTTTTTCCATGAAAATGGGAAAATCACGTTGTATGACCGAAAAAGAGAGAAAGTAATGTAGATAAAACATAGAAAGTACTGCGTTTACTGTTGGAAAATCATTTGAGTTATATATCAACGTTACACTACAGAGAAGAGGGCATCGTATCGTCCTGAAAGTCGAGTCCGAAGCGAAATTCGACTTCGAAAGAAAGTGACAACGATAAAAAGCAATTCTTCTTTCCTCCCCCAAATGAAATAAAATAATCCTATACGCTGTGCCTGTGTGAAGAAAGTCCATGGTATAGTAAAGCAATCCTGGGCCGCTCAATACAGGACAGCTCCCATACGCCTGAAAAGCAAAGAGATTAATACCTACCAATTGTTATGTCCACAAACAATTTTTAGTATCTTCATGGCAGCCTCATAGCGCCAACCATTCATCGAATACTGAGTCATCGCCTCGACGGAATCCACCGCGTCGCGTCGTGCAACCGCGCTCATGGAGTGAATGCACTTGCGCAGCTGCCTGACCTTTTCTGAAAAATCCCGCGGCACGCTGCACTTTATCATTTCATCCTCGAGTGCGCTTAGACAGAAGAGCGTCAAGTGCGAGTTAAAGCCAAAGTAAGACGCCGTTTTACGCCGCTGCTTGGTGTCTCGCGAATCAGCATCTTTTCTCAGAAGTGGAAAGATAATCTCCTCTCGAATGCTAGAGGAACCGTTAAGCAGCATCATCACGCGGTCGATGCCCATGCCCCAGCCCGCCGTCGGCGGTAGACCTACCTGTAGAGCCTTTAGGAATACAGCATCCAATGGCATTGACTCCTCATCACCCTGCTGCCTGTCTAAAAGCTGCTGCTGAAAGCGGTAATATTGCTCTTGTGGGTTGTTCAGTTCACTATAGGCGTTGCAGATCTCCATTCCGTTGATAAACAGCTCGAACCGCTCCGACAACCCCGGACGCGAGTCGTGCTCCTTCGCCAGGGGGCTCATAAACAAGGGGTGATCCACCACGAAGGTCGGCTCCACGACTCGATTAACTATAAAGAAATCAATGAGCTTGCCGAACATCTGCGCCGCAGTGCGCACAGGTGGAAGGGGAATGTTATGCCTAAGCATAATAGCCGACAGGTAGGCGAGGCCTCGCGGCGTGTTGAGCTCGGAGGGCGGCGGCAGCTCCACCCCCGCTGCACGCTGGATCTCTTCGTAGGCGCTCACGCGGAGAAAAGGCCGCGCCAGATCCAACGTGATCGGCTCTCGATCGACGCACGAGGGGACGGTGAGTTTGGTCGTTCCGTTCGCCGCGCGTGCCATGTGCGGCAGAATCGCCTCTGTCATCCCCATCAAGTCTTCATAGGAGTGGTAGGCCGCGTAGAGCTCGCAGCTGGTGAACTCGGGGTTGTGACTACGGTCGGCGTCCTCGTTGCGGAAGACACGGCCGATCTCGTAGACGCGCTCCATCCCGCCCACAACGCACTGCTTCAAATGAAGCTCCGGGGCCACGCGGAGAAACAGGTTGTCGTTGTTATTGTGGTAGTAAGTAATAAAGGGCTTCGCGTTGGCACCTGAGGGCACCTCGTGCAGTACAGGAGTCTCCACCTCAACAAAACCCTGATCGTCTAGGCAGTTGCGCAGGGCTTTGATGGCGTTATGTCGCTTGTGGAGGTTCTGTCGGACTTTGGGGTTCGTCATCATGTCTAGGAATCGGTAACGGTACTTGATTTCGTTGCTTGCGATCGGTAGAAATCCTTTGAGGTTTGGACAGATGGACTGGTCCGTACATACATAGGGTGCCAAGATGACAAGCTCCTTCGCATACAGAGAAAGCTCCCCCTTTTCCGTTCTGCCAGCAGTCCCCACGGCGCCGATGATATCCCCGACACGGAGTGTAGTTTTCAGCTTTTTAAGGTCTTCCTTATGAAAGTCTTCGTCTA
>JAHSUH010001202.1:0-229186 GCA_025388415.1 Cynanchum wilfordii | reverse complement strand
TTTAATTATAACACAACTTGGCTGTATATATATATATACATCTCATATTCTATAAAGAAACCAACTTTTTGAGTTGTTATGACTTTTGTGGATTGAAGCCAAAAAATATTACAAATAGACGGAGGACCACCACCGACGGTCGTCTCTCCACCGGAAATAACGGTGGAGGATCTTCACTATTAAATTACTATATATATATATATATATGTAAATGATACCAAAATTTAATTAATTACAACATTTATATGTATAGATACAATTTGCCTCGGCTTCCTTTTGGTATTAATTATGTTTGCGAAATGATCAAATTTAGGTCAATTGTTTATGCGATGCACAATATAAATATATATATATATATATAGGTAATGGAATGGGGTACGGTTTGCTAGATTTGATGGTTGTTTTGAAAATTGATTTATTAATTTAGAGAGTCAATACCTAATCTGGCCAAGATCCACTTAATTTAGTTAATGTTTTGATCCCTCCCTCTCTCTGCTTGTTTTAATATATATATATATATATATATATACGTATATATATAGTAATGTATGATTACTACTATATGTATATATATATATATATATGAGCGATTTCCAATATGTACAACTTGCATTAAAGATAATTAATATACCATATGATGAGTTTCCGGGAAAACGGCATTTTGATCTGCATGGAAATATGGGTATATATAACGACCTTGGTGTTTTTATAAGGATGTGAAATTAAGGAGAAGTATTTCTAGGATCCTGTCCATTACTATAATCAAAATACATATTGGAGTGGTTATTTTTCCCCAAAATGATGAATAATATGGTTTTTGAATAAAGATTTATTAGTTTTAGAAATTCTCAAGACATCATATCAAAAAAACAGTGTTTTTTTGTTTGACCATCTAGTATTCGAACTCATCAAGGCTTTAACTAATCCAAATTTGATTTGAGTTGCGTCTGTATAGTCCAACTCTTACTCGGGAGAAGACTTTTTCATGGCTCTTAAATGACGCTCATTTGTGAGTGTTGAACCCTCGACCTCTTGTAACATATATATTTAAAAATTTCGAAACTTTTGTAATCTTATAATACGTTTTATAAGTGAAGATGTTGTAGTTCATTTGATAACCGACTTGCTTATAATCAAGAAGTTATAAATTTTAGACATACATTGTAGATATACGAAATACATATAAAAATTATTTTAAAATTTTATTCTGAAAAATTACATTAATCTTAATATTTGACATGAACAATAAAGCGTTATTGAGATCAAAGTAGTTTCACCTATAACCGCAAAAAGCCTACGATTATAAAATATAATTTATTTTTTAAAACAAAAAAAAAAAGGAAAAAAAGTATTGGGCATGAAAATACAAAATGTAATTTATTTTTTTTTTTTTTTCAGGAATTCAGTTTATAGTATGTTGTAACATTATCATCCCACATACCACCAGACAAGAAATCACAATCAAAATCATCTAAAATAATTAAAATTTTGAGAGAAAAGTCACCATTAACTTTTAAAATAAATTCAAATCCTTAAACTTTGCTAGTCATCATATGTATAAACAAAGTCGAATAAATTTCTTGTCTTAAAAACTGTAATCAATTGAAGTGACTGAGTGCTTAATTACGTACGTAATTGGAAACGACAAAGTGAATGACACATAACTATATTTTTTAAGACGTTTAAATTTATAATAATTTTTTTTTCTTATTAAAAAAATATTAAAAAATTAATAAAACTTGACTTGTTAAAAATGTGTAATTTAATTAGTAACAATCTTATTTATGATTATGAGTTTCAAATAAATTAATTTACAATTTTAAGTGCTAAATTAGTTATTTTCTCATTGTGCTATCAAATCAAAGCTATTCAATTTATTTTAATTAAGAAAAAAATAGAGATTGATCTTGTTTTAGTATATGAATTCAAATTTATATGTTTTTTTTCAAAATAACTAAATTAAAAGTGTTATAAAACTATTGATAACAAAATAAATATAGAACAAATGTAAGATATAAATCAAATGAAAAGAAGAGGAAGAGAGAGATCCTTGTATTTCATATATCTTCTTATGTATTAATCTCATTTACAAAACTACACATTTCACCCCTATTTATAGGGATGAAGAGGTAGTAGAGATAATGTAAATAATAAAAATAATGGAGTTAATTAGGTATGAAGATAGTGAAAGTAGTTATGTATGAAAATAGTGAAAGTAATTAGGTATGGAAATAGTGAAAGTAATGGAGATAATTTAGGTATGGAGATAGTGAAGGTGATGAAGATATTGAAGGTAGTTGACATACAAATATTCATAATACTCCCTTTTTTTTGTATGTCCATTGTAAATAAATATGTCTCATGAAAACCTTATCACTTCCATTCAATGTGATGAATCTTCAGGGTTCACTTCTCCTTGGATATCCATTACATAAAGAATATGCCTCGTTAAAAACCTTATCAGATAAAAACCCGGTGGGAAAAAATTCGTTTAAGGAAAAAAGAGTACAATATTCTTTTATGTACGCATAACTTCAACTCCATTATTTACGACTTCTATGTCGTGACCCAACCGCTTCATCATCGATTTCGTTACCATCACATTAATTTTATTGTCTTCCACAAGAAGAATCTTAAGGAAGATTTTACTTCGCAGAAATCTTGTTGCTAGAGGAACATTCCGAACTTCGTTCGATTGTAGTAATAATTTCGTCGGATGCGCAGTGAGAAACCGTAATTTCTGAAATTACGCCTCCTTCATTGGTCATTCTCGAGGAATATGAAGAATCCATACATCGACGGGTATTAATCTCAACACTCCCCCTGTTGAGATGAACTCTTGAAATCTTTGAACCGACGCAAACCAATTTTATATCTCAATTTCTCAAATGTTGCAGTCGGAAGAGCCTTAGTGAATAAATCTGCAAGATTATCACATGACCGGATTTGAAGTACATCAATATCACCCTTCTTTTGAAGTTCATGAGTAAAGAAAAATTTGGGTGAAATGTGTTTTGTCCTATCTCCTTTGATATACCCTCCTTTCAATTGAGCTATACAAGCTGCATTATCTTCATATAGAGGAGTTGGAATCTCACTTTTGGGAGATAAACCACAATTCTCTCTAATATAATGTATTATTGACCTCAACCATACACATTCTCGACTTGCTTCATGAATGGCTATTATCTCAACATGATTAGAAGAAGTTGTTGTTATAGTTTGCTTTGTAGAGCGCCATGATATAGCAGGTATTGCCATATGTAAATAAATAGCCAGTTTGAGAACGTGCCTTATGCGGATCGGAAAGATAACCGGCATCCGCATACCCAATTAATATTGGATCATTTTTATTTGAATAAAATAATCCGAGGTCAATAGTTCCTTGGAGGTATCTAAGGACATGTTTAACACCATTCCAATGTCGTCGTGTTGGTGAAGAACTAAATCTTGCCAATAGATTTATAGCAAATGCTATATCAGGTCGAGTGCTATTTGCTAGATACATTAATGCACCAATAGCACTTAAATATGGTACTTCAGGACCAAGTAGTTCTTCATCATTATCTCGAGGTCTAAAAATATCCTTATTTACATCCAGTGACCTCACAACCATTGGAATACTTAATGGATATGCTTTGTCCATGAAAAATCTTTTCAAAACTTTTAGCTGTATATGTTGACTGATGAATAAAAATTCCATCTTCCACATGTTCAATTTGAAGCCCAAGACAAAACTTGGTTTTCCCAAAATCTTTAACTTCAAATTCTCGCTCCAAACAATCTATAGCTTCTCGGAGCTCTTCCGGAGTTCCGATGAGATTAATATCGTCAACATATATAGCAAGAATCACAAAACCAAAATCTGATTTCTTAATAAATACGCATGGACAGATTTGGTTATTTTTATATCCTGAATTCAATAAGAATTCACTAAGGCGATTGTACCACATGCGTCCAGATTGTTTGAGCCCATATAATGATTTCTGTAATTTTATAGAATAGTTCTCACGAGGGCCATTAGAAGCCTTTGGTAATTTTAATCCTTCAGGATTTTCATATAAATTTCCTTTTCAAGGCTTCCATATAGATAAGTCAGTAACAACATCCATTAGACGCATATCCACCTTTTCATGAACTGCCAAACTTATAAGATATCGGAGTGTAATAGCATCAATAACAGGTGAATAAGTTTGGTCATAATCAATTCCCGGCTTTTGTGAAAAGCCTTGTGCGACGAGTCGTGCTTTATATCTTACGACTTCATTATTCTCATTTCGTTTTCGCACAAACACCCATTTATAGCCAACAGGTTTTACACCACTGGCGTTTGGACTACAGGTCCAAATACTTCTCGTTTTGCAAGAGAATTTAACTCCGATTGAATCGCATCTTTCCATTGAGGCCAATCAATTCTATGCCGACATTCTACAACTTATGAAGGATCTAAATCCTCATTATCCTTGACAATATCAAGGGCTACATTATATGCAAAAGCATTATCAATAGCAATTTTACTTCGATCCCAACTTTTATTCGAAGTTGTATAATTAATAGAGATTTCACGAATTCTCTTCATCATTTGTAGTTGGAATCTTTTCATCGGTTGTCCCTTGATTTTTATCATGATCTTCCGGATCATTTAATCCTCTTTTCTTTCGAGGATTTTTATTTTTAGAACCAAGGGGTCGGCCACGCTTCTGGCGTGCCTTTGATTCAATAGCTATAGGATTTACTTTTTGTTCTTCAGGAACTTCTATTCGTATAGGAGCATCTATAGCTGGAATATGCGATTTAGTGACTCTTCCGGGCGTCAAAAAAAGGCCGGCGTTGATTTGCAATTTGTTGCAAATGAATAATCTTTTGAACTTCCAGTTCACTCACATTTGTGCGTGGATCTAAATGATTCAATGATGTTCTCCACGCAAGTTCAATTCTATGCCATTTATTCTCTCCCCCTAATTTGGGAAACAAATTCTCATCAAAATGATAATCAACAAATCTTGTTGTAAAACCCGCCCTCGCAAAGGTTCAAGATACCTTATAATAGA
Organism: Cynanchum wilfordii; assembly: GCA_025388415.1. Lineage (NCBI taxonomy): Eukaryota > Viridiplantae > Streptophyta > Magnoliopsida > Gentianales > Apocynaceae > Cynanchum > Cynanchum wilfordii. Next base: position 224,135 of record JAHSUH010001202.1, on the reverse strand, counting down.
CGGGAGAGTCATACCCAACATATATCCCCAATCTTCTTTGAGGACCCATTTTTGTTCGTTGGGTTGGTTCAATAGGAACATATACAAGACACCCAAAAATTCTCAAATAAGAAATATTAGGCTCAAAACCAAAAGCCAATCGTAGTGGAGAAAATTTATGATAACTCGATGGCCTTAAACGCACAAGTGCTGCAACATGTAAAATAGCATGCCCCCAGGCTGCTGTAGGGAGATTTGTTTTCATCAATAACGGTCTAGCAATTAACTGTAGCCTTTTGATAAATGATTCAGCTAGACCATTCTGTGTGTGAACATGAGCTACAGGATGTTCCACAATTATGCCAATCGACATGCAATAAGAATCAAATGCATGCGAAGAAAATTCACCAAAGCATTATCTAGACGGATTCGTTTAATAGGATAATCGGGAAATTGCGCTCTTAAGCGAATTATTAGGGCAAGTAATCTCGCAAACGCCAGGTTGCGAGTAGATAATAAACAAACATGCGACCATCGGGTCGATGCATCAATCAATACCATAAAATATCGAAATTGCCCACAAGGTGGACTAATCGGTCCACATATATCTCCATGAATCCGTTCTAGAAATGTAGGACTTTCAGCTCCTACCTTTAATGGTGATGGCCTTATAATCAATTTCCCTTTGGAACATGCAACACATGAAAGCTTATCGGCAGTCAAAACCCTTTGATTCTTCAAAGGATGACCGTGCGTTGTCTCGATAATTTTTCGCATCATAATTGATCCCGGATGACCCAAACGATCATGCCAAATTTTAAAAATAACGGGATTAGTAAACCTGGTTTACTAAATGATGCGCCTCAATGTCATTAATTTTAGCATAATATAGGCCAGGAGGATAAAGATGGTAGCTTTTCCAACAAATGCTTATTACTCGGGAGGTCATTTTCGTAATAGCCAAATATTTATGACCGTTATCTTCCATAGTCTCAATATGATATCCATTATGTCGGATATCCTTAAAACTCAATAGATTTCTTCGAGACTTTGAGGAAAATAGTGCTTTATCAATAGCAATCATAGTTCCTCCCGGTAATATTATATTAGCTCTTCCGGAGCCTTCAATAAGTTTTACACTACCATTTATTGTGGTAACACTTGTTTCTCCCACATTCAAATGAGAAAAATATTTCTCGTATTTCAGTATGGTGTGTGTAGTTCCACTGTCAATTAGACATACACTTTCAATGTCATCATTCAACCCATAAAAAGGGATCATAGCCATTTGGTAATCTCACAAACTTCAGGTTGTGAGTTAATAATATTCAATGTAAATAATCTCACAAACTTCTGGTTGTGAATTAAACAAATAATCTCACAAACTTCGGTTGTGAATTAAGCAAATAATCTCACAAACTTCCGGTTGTGAATTAAGCAAATAATTTCACAAACTTCCGGTTGTGAATTAAGTAAATAATTTCACAAACTTCCGGTTGTGAATTAAACAAATAATCTCACAAACTTCAGGTTGTGAGTTAATAATAAGCAATCATAAGACCATCATAATAATAACAAAACAAAAACATTAAATATAAGACAACTAAAATATTAAATAACCAAAGATAATATATTACATAAACATATAATATATAATATAATGTTCTAATTCTTTTGGCCACTTCGGGTGGTCATCAACATTTTTGGTACATGAATTATCATCCCGATAATTATGATTATAATGGCCAAATTTATCACGAGTACATAACCATGATCATAATTATAACCAAAACTACGATCTCTTCCGGGATCATGAGTTATAACATCATTCACTTCGGGAATGGAATAGAACTCGTTGGTCAAGTATCGTGATTTTCATCAACAACTCATTGTTTTGTTAGATTTAAAATCTTGCAACTTCAGGTGCAACCAATTATACCGTGTTTTAGGGAGGACGACCATCTTCGGTGGTCGAACCTTTCTTTCAAAATTTTCCCACAAAACAAGGGGATCTTTCACGGTAAGATATTCTCTTTTCAAATCATCATGAAGATGATGACGGAGATCGCAAATTCAAGTTTAGTAAGATTTATCATAATGGTAAATAACGCACCTTATAATTCTTCAAATAAACTTCAAAAATATTTTACTCGGTAGTAGAGCCTCGTGCTAGTCTCGGTTGGTTAGAGACTCGTGCTGATAATGTGTTATAAAATTATTGATAACAAAATAAATATAGAACAAATGTAAGATATAAATCAAATGAAAAGAAGAGGAAGAGAGAGATCCTTGTATTTCATATATCTTCTTATGTATTAATCTCATTTACAAAACTACACATTTCACCCCTATTTATAGGGATGAAAAGGTAGTAGAGATAATGTAAATAATAAAAATAATGGAGTTAATTAGGTATGAAGATAGTGAAAGTAGTTAGGTATGGAAATAGTGAAAGTAATTAGGTATGAAAATAGTGAAAGTAATGGAGATAATTTAGGTATAGAGATAGTGAAGGTGATGAAGATATTGAAGGTAGTTGACATACAAATATTCATAATAAAAAGAGTATATATATATATATATATATATATATATATATATATATATATAAAATTGGGATTGCTGGTTTATAAAAATTATAAAAAAAAAAAAAAAAGGGGAGAAATAGTAAGAAACAAGAAATGAAGGCAATAATTAAGTGCACCGCACCCTTTGGTACATTGTTATACAAGACGGCAGACACGTCATCTGCGGGTTTACTCACGCCGACACGGAAAAGCTGAGAGAACTGGACCCACGTGTCCACAAGCTATCCAAAGAAAAAAAAAATTTAAATAAGAGTCGCAAACTGCATGTGCCGCCTCTCTATTCTTTTCTCTCTCTTACATTAAAAAGCGTAATCATTCTCTAAATTTATCCCATTCCTTTTTTTTTTTTTTTTTTTTCCATCCCCAAAAAAAAAAACACTATCCTTTGTTTTTCATCCCAATATAAATATTATTTTTTTTCTCATTTAATATATACTCTTCCTTTTTAATTTTTATTTTTTGTAATTAAAATACTATAAAAATTGAACTTAAATCCGAAAAGTATAATTCTTTTAATTTTTATTCTTTCTTGGGAAATATATATATAATTCTAATTAATGAAAAGTATTTGGCTTTTTTTTTTAAAAAAAAAAAAAGGAAAAAATTGAAGATCAAGCCTTTAATAATATTTACCCAAAGAGAAAGCTGATGGAATGATTAGCGCGAATTAATTCTGGTCGAAACCTGTCCGTTTTATTGTCCCTTTTTAATCATTATAAAAAAAAAGTAATTAGCATCTCCAGCTTATATATATATATATATATTTTGTAATTGTAAATCAAAAAATAAATTAGTCTAAATTCTATAAATATATATATATATTAAAGAAAAAGAATTTAAAATAATTATTGGTCGGGCAGAGACACATGAAAATTAAGAAGGAAGATTGATGATGGATCCAGCATCTGCAAGCTGAAAGGAGAGGACAGACAAATTCACATTCTGAAAAATGTACAATTATTTATTCTTTTTTGTTTTATATATATATATATATATATATATATATTTTCCAGTAGTTTTTGTAACTTACTATAGTTTCAGAATTCTGCTTATTAATGGTTGTGGCGGCCGGAAGGGTGGTGGACTGGTGGTGGAGCCCGAGCCTGACTTGACATTTGAGCTCAGCACTTGTCATCCCCACCGTCAACATGTATATATCCCTTCTGCTCTTTCACACATATAGATATCCAATGAAGCAGACGAATTTGTTATTTTGAAGTTCGAGATTTTCATTAACTTAATAATATTGTAGTTAAGCAGCAGCAATATTTTATATAATATATATACATATACATACATATCATAATTAATATTATTATTTTAATGTAGTGGAAGAACTGTAGAAGAAGCTGGTAATTCCATCCACACTACCGACATATACATACGATATTGGTATACTTTCACCCACTCGGAAGAAAAAAAAAAAGGAAAGAAAGAATTCCATTAAAATTAAAATTTATATGATAATATATATGCAGGTCAATTTCAGGCAAAATTTATACTTTCATATATATATATATATTTATTTATATATTAAATATCATAAATAAAGTTATATATTTATTACGTGTCCATTATTTATTTTATTTTATTTGGATACGTTATTACGTGTCCCTTAACTAAATGGAGTACAAATTTTTCTATAATATATCAAACACATACATCATGAATAATCAAGTGCAATTAAATAGTAATCCAGTTGGATTAATGATAAGATTCTAAAATGAACTGTAAACTCGCATATCTTAGAATTGAATCTTGACACCAACTTTTCTCGGGGCCATCGAACTTGAGGTTAACCTCTTGAATTACTAGTAAAACACTTGCGGGAAACTCCTTGCTGAGGGTCTGTGTACCTTCGGAATTAGTCGCGGTGCGTGTTTTCAATTGTACTTAACCTGGATAAAAAAGAAATTCACATCCTTTAAATAAATTGAAAATTGGTAATGGTCATACTTTAAAGAAATTTTGACGAATAAGATTTTTTGATGTTGAACGTTTATTAACAAAAATTTATTAAAAAAATTATAAATTTTGCAAATGAGATCTAAATAGCTTTAAATCACTCCTTATATATATATATATATATATATATATATATACCATATTAGACCTAACATATTTTTGGAAATTAATTTCAAGATATAAAGTTTAAAATTTTAAATCGAAGTGATAATTTATAGTTTCAATTTAAGAAATTTATATTAGACAAAAATAATATAATTGTTATAAATAATTCAATGATACTGTCTGTTTTTGTCCACTTCAAGTAGACCTTTATATGTTTAAAATGTGTCATTGAGTAAAAGATTAGATAAATCTTAAACTATGAGAGGATCTTTAAGTCAAATCTACATCCAAACTAATCCCGTTTGAGTTGAATTTGTCTCCGTCTGACCTCAAATTTTAAACAGCTATATGAGTAAAAATTTGAATCTCTAACCTCACTTAAAACTCACTTACAAGATTTCATCAAGGTTTTAAATGGACGATTATACATTTAATTTTATCCATCCATTTTGCCTCCTTTATATGAATTAATGTAATATATAGATATATATTTACTTTGTCACGGCAATTTCGGGACAAGTTGCCGTAGACTTGAAATTGATTAATCAAGAAAAGGAAACAAAAAAATTCAAGTCATTTTCCGAGTACACAGTATCTTCTCTCATGTTCTCACACAGATCTACGCGGTGTTCTAAGAAAAATGTATTATTAGTAAAACAATTAAGCAAAAAAATACAGTTGCTGATCCAACAGTTCTAAAGATTCTCACATGGGAGATTTATGCAATTAATTCTGAGCTAATACTTCTCCTATGACAATTGACAAGAAGTTCTTGAAAAATGAACATCTGTAATTTATTTAATTGCTGTGATTAATTCTTCTGTCTCTTTAAATATTGGTGTAATTAGCATAATTTACTGCCCAAATCTACTGTTTCATGGATACTTCAAGAAAAAGGACAGCAATTTAATGATTTAATTATTTAAGGGTACAGTAAAATACAAAACAATATATATAATAATAATCTTAACACGCTTTAATAATGTCTGTATCTGTACATATAATGTATATATTATCATCATATGGTTGAGATGGCTATGGTGGTGGGTAATGTTTTTTTTTGTATGCTTATAATAGTCTTTCACCTCCTTGGTCACGAGCTAGCTATGTTGTTTGTGTGACTCGTGATTGGATCCATTTCTAGACACAGTGAGCTTGTCTTTCTTTCCTTCCCTATCTATTTCTTGAAACTTTCTCTTTCTCTCTCTAGAATTCCTTACCCCGCGTTAGCTAAATCCTCTGTTCTTGCAGTCATTGGGAGTGGGAGAGACAAATAGATAGAAACAACAATCACTGCTGAGAGTGCGTTCTTCGGGGAGGGAAGTGGAAAAGGAAAAAAAAGAAAAGAGGGGTAATGGAATGGAAGTGGCAAGTGTGAGGTAAGGAAAAGGTTAAAGACAGACCTGGGATTGAGGCAATTCGAGAATCAAGAAAAGAAAGGGAAAAAGAAAAAGAAGAGAAAAGAGGCTGAAATTTAGGTGTTTTGCTCACTTGTGCAACTACTAAATTCATTCATTTGGTGTTCTTTCATACACTAAGGTATTTAAAACACTCTTACTTCCACTGTAACTAATTCTGATACACTTTTGGGACGTGGGTTTTGCATTTTCTGTCTAAAAGATGAAATTTTTCTTGAAAAATGAAGAAAGTATTAGCTAATGATTTGATGGGTAGAAATTGGTCTGAGGTTTAGTTTCTGGGTTGTGTTTTAAACTGTTTTGGGTGGGGAGTGTTGAACTTAAATTTCATTATATCTCAATCTGCTACTTTTTTTTGCTTGTTGGGTTAGGCAAGATCTAATTTTAGCAGGAAAATTTATGTTCAAAGAAATTCTATTCCTGTTAATTGTACTCTACTATTGATTTTTGCTGTAGTTGTGGTTTTCAGTTTAAGTATATTTTAATAGTTTTCTGTTAGTGGATCTATTGTGAAAATTAGGGGAAAATAGATCTTCTCCTGCCCGGTGCTATTGTTTTCTTTTCTTTTCTAATGATGCTTTTTAATAGTATGGTGTTTTCTTGGGAATTTTTTCAGGATTGAAGATGAGGCCGCTCCATCGTGGTGTATTTGGTGGGGGGCGGCTTTCAGGAAACAGCCATGATTTGTGGAATGATTCTCAAATGAAAGAAAAAATAGATAAGGAAGATATTGAAAGGAAAAGTTCATCTCCTGATCAAACTTATTTATCCATTAGGTTCCCTTTTCGATTTCTCTTTTCAGATAATTCACCTTCTAAAAATGGCCTTATTGAGAATGGTTTCTCTGATCCTTTTGCTCCTGGGAGCTTAAGAAATCGGAATAAGTTTATTTTGCTTCTACTCAAGTTCAGCCTAGTACTTATTGCAATACTTGCTCTTACTGGATCCTTTTGGTGGACAATCTCAATAGCATCCTCGTCAAGGGGTCAAGTATATCATGGATATAGGCGCCTTCAGGAGCAGCTAGTATCAGACTTGGTGGACATTGGAAAACTCTCTCTTGGTTCAACAAAATTGAAAGAATTGGATTACTGTTCCCCTGAGTCTGAAAATTTTGTTCCATGCTTCAATGTTTCGGAGAATCTTGCTTTGGGTTTTAAAGATGGCCAAGAATATAATCGCCATTGTGGACCAGGTTCTAGGCAAAGTTGCTTGGTTCCTCCGCCTATGAACTACAAAATCCCTCTAAGGTGGCCTTGGGGTAGAGATCTTATCTGGGTGGCAAACATTAACATAACTGCGCAGGAAGTACGATCATCTGGAAGTTTAACCAAAAGGTGTCTTGAAAGTTCTTTATTTGATGATTGCTTATGCTTATGTTTCCTCTTAATGAGTTTCTGAACCATTTGTTTTGATTTGAATTTGTTATCTCCCATTACACAGGATGATGATGTATGATGAAGATCAAATCTCCTTCCGTTCTGCATCTCCAGGGTACGATGACATAGAAGATTACTCGCATCAAATTGCAGAAATGATTGGGCTAAGGAATGAGTCCAACTTTATACAAGCTGGAGTAAGTAAATTGTTCCTCGATAAATGAGCTTTCTTGCATTAGAGAAGCATTCACTTCGTGACAAATTGCAATTGTTGATGTGATATAGTTTGTACTGAATCTTTGATGCAATTTCAGTTTCTTAGGAGTGTGCATTTGGTCTCTATTTTTATAACTTCTTAGAGTAAATTCTCGAACTAGACTTTGTCTGCTTCTTAGACTTGATCTCTTTCTATCCTGAACTACAATTTCCAACTTGGTGGAGTTTACCATCTTCTTCTACTATCTCAGATATTCAGAGTCTAATTTCATGATATCTCAATTCATTTTTCAGGTTCGAACTATACTAGACATAGGTTGTGGTTATGGAAACCTCGGGGCACATCTCTTTTCAAACCAGTTACTGACAATGTGTATTGCAAATTATGAGGCTTCTGGTAGTCAAGTACAATTAACTCTGGAAAGAGGTCTTCCCGCGATGATTGGTTCTTTTACTTCACAGCAGTTGCCATATCCATCTCTTTCCTTTGACATGATACATTGTGCTGGCTGTGGTGTTGACTGGGATCAGAAAGGTATTGTTTCTTTCCCAAACTCTTTCGGCCTACACCCACAGAAAACCTGAAAATTTGAAAAGATTAGGCCATCCATAATTAGTTCTTCTTTCTGATTCTTAGTTGAACATAATTTAATTGAGAAAAGATGTCTTGTCATGTGATGCAGATGGAATTCTTTTGATTGAAGTTGATAGAGTATTGAGACCTGGTGGATACTTTGTCTGGACTTCACAACTGACAAGTTCTCAACGATTCCTACGTAAGAAAGAGAACCAAAAAGAATGGGACTTTGTTCATAGTTTTGCAGAAAAGCTATGTTGGGAGATGTTGTCACAACAAGATGTTACTGTTGTCTGGAAAAAGACTAGTAAGAAAAAGTGTTATTCTGGAAGGTGAGGCATTATTATGATTTTTCATGAATACTGGTCTTCCCCCAAAAATCTCCCAAAAGAAAAAAATACTGATCTTAGATGTTAACAGGAAATCTGGTTCTAGTCCTGCTCTTTGTGGCAAGAGCCAAGATCTTGAATCTCCATATTATAGGCCACTTCAAGGATGTATTGGAGGAACTCAGAGCCAAAGATGGATTCCCATGGAAGAAAAGACAAAATGGCCAGCACGGGCTAGATTAAGCTTGAAGGAGCTTGCAGTTCATGGTAATATTCTTTATATTAAGATAGACGGTTTTCTTTAATCTCATGTCCTTGTTTGTCATGGAAATGACTTTTTATATGGCAGGTCTCAATTCAGATGATCTTGCTGAGGATACAGTAAACTGGAATGCAGCAGTCCGTAATTATTGGTCTCTACTCTCACCTATTATATTTTCCGACCACCCAAAGAGACCTGGCGAAGAAGATCCCTCTCCACCTTATAACATGGTCAGAAATGTCCTAGATATGAATGCCCACTTTGGTGGATTTAATGCAGCATTATTGGAAGCTGGGAAATCTGTTTGGGTTATGAATGTGATTCCCACTAGTGCTAACAACTACCTTCCCTTGATTCTGGATAGAGGACTTGTTGGTGTTTTACATGACTGGTAAGTTTCACTTTAGACCTCTTGGCAGCATTAGCTTGTTGGTATGGATATATCTCGTAAAAATATACATTAATATAGTACTAGTGTACAACATGTTATACGAGGTGTAGAAACTATGAACAATTGTCCTCTATAGCAATGCCACAAGTCTAGTTTCAGTTAAGCGACTTAGCCGGAAAATTAGCTTCTTCTCCAAATCCTCATTGTACTTACTCTTTTTTCTTTGCATAAGGTGTGAAGCATTTCCGACGTATCCAAGAACTTATGACCTGGTGCATGGTGAAGGACTCCTAACACTTGAATTTGGGGAGAAACAACGTTGTGAGATGCTCGATATATTCGCAGAAATTGACCGTATACTTCGTCCAGAGGTATATCTCACTTTCTTACTTAATAGACATATTACTTGCAATCCTATTAAATAACGAATGGAATATCAGAGATCATTTTTATATATATATATATCATCCTAGATGGGTTGGTAAAGCTTCTATTTACATGAATCTTCTCCGGAATTGTGAGATTAGTTTGAACTATAAAGCATGAGGACTACATTAGTTAGTGTGGGAGGAGTAGTGTTTTTGAGAGCTGAACAAATATTACAGCATTCATACAATAATTTCAAATTTGTCTAGTGTTTCTGGCCTTTTATGTTATTTTCCCGAAAGTTTACTGATGTAGAGAGGCAACAATGCAGGGGTGGGTTATACTGCGAGATTCTGCTCCTCTCATAGATATGGCAAGAGCTCTGACAGGACGACTGAAATGGGATGCTCGAGTAGTAGAGATCGAGAACAACAGTGATGAAGCTCTCCTGATCTGCCAGAAACCTTCTGTAAAAAGGCAAGCAATCTGATTCTTGATTTCCAGGAAGCCGAAGCTTGTAGAGTTAACAAGAATCAAACATATCATTAAAAAGAAATCCAAATATAAAGAAAGAAACAGTTCCACAAAAATTGGGTGGAAATGAAAGTTTTGAACAGCAGCAAGAAAAGACAGAAAGCAGAACACAGGAAACAAGATCCTCAGTCTCTGCATAGAATGAACAAAAACAAAAAAACAGACCACAAAATTCCTATGGAGCCGCAAGGTAATCCTTAGGACCATGTAATTACAAAAGTGAGGCAATCCTCATTGAGAGAGAAAAGTATAGGATTATTAAGTTTTTTCTTTGTGATGTCTCTTTTTAGTCATACAACCACCACATCATAAGTTAAAAATTTGTGAAGATATTTCAGAATAATCAAAAGGAATTCTTTTTTTTTTTTTTTTTTTTGTGGTTCTTGTTTTTGTAATGTATGTATAGCAGCATCATGCTCAGCAACAGGTTGAGCCAGGAACATTTCCTCTCTATTTGATTCTTTCATGTCTACTGTTATATTTGCCAATTTTGATAATTCTTTGGTTTACCTGACTTTTGGTTCTTGAATTTGAGCTCACAGCAGAAAGGTAATTGAATTCCATGGTATAAAAATCAGTGAGTGACTGATCTGAATTTGGGAAGTGTGAGATAAAACAGAACATATACTTCTTGAGTTACATGGATCAAATTGACATCTTTGGTTGTACACTTCTTTTTTCAGTTAGACCATTTAGTAGTCATACTAGTTTTAATTAATTTAGATTTTTTGACGACTTTATATTGTTTAGTTAATTAAATAAAAGAGTATATAAAAAAAAATAATTAAACAAGGAATTTTATATGAATTTTATGCCCTTTTACACACTTTTTCTTTTGTAGTTCCCTAAATTCTTTCTTTATCTATCTATTTTTGTTGACTTTCACCCTTGTTTCTTGAGGATGATGTTTTCCCGGAGGGAACATTGTTGAAAAAAGGAACAAAGGTGGTTTATGCCATTTATATAATGTGGAGGATGGAAGCAATATGGAGCAAAGATTGCAGAGAGTATAAACTAGAAAGATTTCTTTTTTATTTTTTTATTTTGGCGCGATGGTGAAGAAGAGGAACCGATCTGGTTCAAATTCGAGCGGAAATTCAAAGAGAACCGAAGGTTTCTCTGGACAAGACAAAAACTTATTTTAAGAAGAAGTTAGCACAGAAGGAGAAGGTTCGTGTGAAGTCTGTGATGACAAGTCCATATTGTGATTTTGTGGAGCATGTCATGGTGATGGAAGATGTAGATGTTGGGAATTAGAACACTACTAATCCCGCCCAAGATCTGTGAGACTCAAAATAATAATATGGGACGAGAAAATAATAGATGCTAAAATAAGCTCAAAAATGAAACACCGAGATTTAACGTGGTTCGGCCAACCTGCCTACGTCCACGGACCCACACCAAATATATTATCACACAATCTCAAAATGAGGAGTACAAGAAACACCGTATTGTATTTCTATTTGCCTACACAAAGGCCTATCACTCGACTCAATTTTTCCTCTCGTGTATATCTTCTAAACATGAAGCTTTTTTCTCTCACAAAGATCTCTCTCTTTCTTTGTTGTTTTGGTGTATTTTTGTGTGTTTGAAGAAGCTAAATAACCCCTCTATTTATAGCAAAATAGAGGGGACATTTTTCTTCAAAATTTGGCCACCAATCAAGCCTCTATCCTTGACCAATTTTGGCCACCAACCAAGCTTCTATCCTTGACCAATTTCTCAACAATCTCCCACTTGAAGACTGATTTCAATTTGTCTTCACAACTTGGTTTTACTTCGTCTTTGCAGCTTCGTGAAATCTGATGTGGGTCATCTCCGTCTTCATTGTAGAAGACCAACTAAAGTTGAGCACAATTTCAGCTTTTCAATGGTTACTGTTTTTGTCATCATGTCGGCTGGATTCTTGCTTCCTTCAATCTTCACAAGTGATAACACTTCATCTTCCAATAAATTTCTAATGAAGTGATACCTCAATGCAATATGTTTGGTCCTCGAATGAAACGCCGCATTCTTGGCCAAGTGAATTACGCTCCGACTATCGGAGTATAGTCCGCTCTGAAGTCTTGTGAAACCAAGCTCATTCAACAAGCCTTGTAACCATATCATCTCCTTGCTTGCTTCCGTAATCGCCATACTACTCGCCTCTGTAGTGGATAGCGTAACTATTTTCCTGCGGTTTAGAAACCCAGGTGATTGATGTCTTGCCCAACGTGAAAACATATCATGTGGTACTTTTTCGTGTCGACGACATCTCCAAGGAAAATCAACATCCACAAATCCTTGAAGCCGCAGGTTAGATCTCCGAAAACACAAGCAATAGTCGGTAGTATTCTTCAAATACCCGAGAATCCACTTAACTTCGCCGGCTGTCGCTTCCCTGGATTTGACATAAATCTCACAACTCCCGCATTGCATGAGCAATATCCTGGGTCTCGTGCATACCATGCCGTACATTAGACTCCCAATGGCGGAGGCGTAAGGAACCTTAGCCATGAAGTCTAACTCCTCGTCGGTCTTGGGACTCTGTTCCTTCGATAAATTGAAGTGGCTTGCAAGAAGTGTGTTGACTCCTTTAGCATCTGCCATGCTGAACCTTTGCAAGACCTTGTGAACATACTCCTTTTGTGACAACCGCAAAAGTGTCACTCCCGGAATCTCCGATGATCCTCATCCCAAGAATCGTGCTTTGGACCTAGGTCTTTCATCTCAAACTCCTTTGAGAGTTGTCTCTTCAAGAGTTTGATTTCCTCCATATCTGCTCCCGCCACTAACATGTCATCAACATAAAGTAACAATATAATGAAACTTGAATCAAACCTCTTGACATAACAACAATGGTCAGTACATCTGTTGTACCCATTCATCTCGCATGAAACGGTCGAACTTCGTATACCATTATCTCGATTGCCTGCTTTAAGCCGTACAAGCTTTTAACCAGTCTGCATACCTGGTTCTCCTTACCTTTGACAACAAAACCCTCCGATGTTGCATGTAAATCTCCTCCTTCAAGTCACCATGAAGGAACGCCGTCTTTACATCTAACTGCTCTAGATGTAAGCTCTGTGCTGCAACAATACTCAACAATGCTCGTATGGTGGTTAGTTTAACAACCGGGAGAGAAAATATCGGTGTAATCAATACCCTCCTTTTGCTGAAAGCCTTTGACTACAAGTCTTGCTTTGTATCGCCTCGAACCGTCAAGCTCCTGCTTGATCCGATAGACCCATTTATTGCTTAAGACCTTTTTCCCCATAGGTAACTTTGCAAGCTCCAATGTGTGGTTCTTCCTCGGCGATTTCATCTCATCCTCCATGGCTAGCTCCCACTGGCTTGATTCCTCTACCCGACATGCTTCATCATAACATTCGGGTTCTCCACCATCTGCAAGTAAAATATAATTCAAATATTTCCTGTTAGGAACATGAGTTCTTGCAGATCGTCCGAGCGAGGCGGTGGTGACGGGTCGAATCCGATTCCGAATCCCGAGCTAGAATCTTGTGCGGTCTCCTATAATGGATCATCATTCCGAGAGCTGGAACTGTTTTCAAATATAGACTGTCCTATAGGAGACATATCAAGGTCAATATATTCGGGTTTCTTTCACAGGAGTGGATTGTGCCTTATCCTTATACATAGTAGTTTCAACGAATATGACATCTCTACTACGTATAATCTTCTTACTACCATTTTCCCACAAACGGTAGCCCATTTCTTCTTCACCGTAGCCAATAAAGTAGCACATACGTGATTTATCATCCAATTTATTTCTACTAACATCACTAATATGTGCATAACATAAACTTCCAAATACCGATGGGATAAGCTAACTTGCTTTCCTGCCCAAACCTCCTCTGGTATTTTGTACTCCAGCTGGTACCGATGGTCCTCGGTTGATTAGGTATCTTTGCGGTATTGATTGCCTCGCCCCCAAACTCTCTGCGCAAGCCTGCATGTAGCCTCATGCTTCGGGCTCTTTCTGTCAACGCGTTCTGTTCATTCTTTTCGCTACCCCGGTTCTGGGGGGTGTTCCCGACACTGTTCTCTCTAGCTTTATCTCGTTGTCTTTGCAAAATTTCTGAATCCGGTGTCCTCATACTCGACTACTATTATTCGAACGCAGCCTTCTTTACCTTCAACCCTGCTTTTCGTCTCTACTAATGCTTTCCATTTTTTAAAGATCCCGAAACACTTGAATTTATGTCGCATGAAGTAGACCTAAGTCTTCTTGGAATGATCATCAATAAAAGTCACAAAATATGACTTACCTCCGATGGATTGGACTGAAGCTGGACCCCATACATCTGTATGGATAAGCTCAAGTTTTTGCGGTTTGGGGGTTTTCTTCTGTCTGTTGAAGTTCACTCGCTTCGCTTTCCAAGCACGCGGCTCTCGCACAGATCCATTCAATAGCTTTCAAATTGGGAATCTTCCCATTTGAAAACATTATCTTCATTCCTTTTTCGCTCATGTGACCAAGTCTCTCATGCCACGGGTTGCGGTATTCTTCTCATCTGCTAGAAGTAAACTAGCATTTTCGGTCATGTACAAGGTTCCGCTTAAGTCCTCCTCTGGCAACTACCAAAGCTCCCTTGGTAATCTTCCACGCATCTTGAGTGAAGGTTGACACAAATCCCTCTTTGGCCAACTCATGATGGAGATCAAGTTCTTCTTCAAGTCCAGTGCATTGCGAACATCGCTTCAACTTCCGAGTTGAACCATTCAACTTGATGTTGACACTTCCTTTGCCTACTATATTGCGGGGTTGGTCATTTCCAAGATAAACTTTTCCAAAGTTTCCTCGACATAATTCTCGAACGGATCTTTGTTTGATGTGGCATGAAATGATGCTCCATTGTCTAGTATCCATGACTCCGCTTGCTCTCGAGCGAACAAATGAGTACATCATTGGACGATCCCTCGATGCAACATTTGCTTGTCTTTCCACTCTCCTCCTTGAGTGGTGATTTGCATTTGTTTTTGAAGTGGCCCCTTCTTGCCACGGTTCCAACATTCGATGTCACCTCGAGTCTTGTTGGAATTTCTCCCTTGCTTGGATCGTGATCTTCCTCTATTTGAACTTCTACCTCTACTATCTACGTTGAAAGCGGCCCCGGAAGTTGAAGTTGTCGATCTTGTCTTCGGATCTCCTCGGTCAAGATCATGCTCACAACATCATCGAACTTTAATTTAGACTTGTCTGCAGCAACTAACTACTGTGGATGTGTGCCGTTCCAACTTTCGGGCAATTGTCCAAGAATTAACAAAGCTCGAACCTCATCACTAAAAGTGATTTCGACCGTGGATAATTGGTCTACTACCTCATTGAATTCGTTGAGATGTTCTCCAAATTTTCCGCTTTCGACCATCTTCATATTGAACAATTTCTTGATCAAATGAACTTTGTTTCTTCGCAGATGGTTGTTCATACATACCTGGATAGAGCCGCCATAAGAGACGCTGTTGTCTTCTCATTTTTTATATTGAAAGCGACTGACTTTGACAAAGTCAATCCGATTGTACCGAGTGCTTTTCGATCAAGCAACTCCCAATCGTCGTCTTTCATTTCTTATGGTTTTCCTTTCAACGGCTTATATAGATCATTCCGGTACAAATAGTCCTCCATTTGCATTTTCCAAAATCCAAAATTTTTGCCATCAAATTTATCAATTTTGGAACTTTTATCATCTGTCGCCATTGCTCCCACTCAAACAAAAAAATGTAATTATCTCAAAAAAATCTTTTCCGATGTGGAAGATCGGACTACACTGCAACCACAGAGCATACTAAGAATTTAAAGAGAAATTACGAACCTTGCTCTGATACCAATTGTTGGGAATTAGAACGCTACTAATCCCGCCCAAGATCTGTGGGACTCAAAATAATAATATGGGACGAGAAAATAATAGATGCTAAAATAAGCTCAAAAATGAAACACCGAGATTTAACGTGGTTCGGCCAACCTGCCTACGTCTACGGACCCACACCAAATATATTATCACACAATCTCAAAATGAGGAGTACAAGAAACACCGTACTGTATTTCTATTTGCCTACACAAAGGCCTATCACTCGACTCAATTTTTCCTCTCGTGTATAGCTTCTAAACATGAAGCTTTTTTCTCTCACAAAGATCTCTCTCTTTCTTTGTTGTTTTGGTGTATTTTTGTGTGTTTGAAGAAGCTAAATAACCCCTCTATTTATAGCAAAATAGAGGGGACATTTTTCTTCAAAATTAAGTCACCAACCATAGCCTCTATTCTTGATAAAATTTGGCCACCAACCAAGCCTCTATTCTTGACCAATTTTGGCCACCAACCAAGCTTCTATCCTTGACCAATTTCTCAACAGTAGAGGACGGGGAGAGTGAGTGTGAGGTTGAGAATGATAGCTCAAAGAAGATGGAAGGGAAGATGTGTGCATTTATTTTATTGATGAAATTTTTAGACATAGAGGTAAGATGTGTGCATTTTAATAATTAGAATGCAAAAATTGTCTTAAAAAATAAAAAATAAGTGCAAAATCTGAAATTTTGAAAAAAAAATATGGGACGCACCATAAATTGAACCATATCCAGCTTTGACCAAAAACCAACCAAAAAAAAAAAAAAAAAAAACATATCTAGCACCCGTATAAATTCCAGAACGACTAACCGTTTAGCCCTCTTCAAAACCCTAGCTAAGGTGTATCATTTGGCTTGAGCACTTGAAACTCACCGCTTCAACTCCTCCCTCCGCAATAATCACCAGACTTTCTTCTTTCTGCTGAAAAGCTCGTAACGCTTGATTCTTCTTATTCTTCTTCCCTGATACCAATGGCGAAGAAGAAAGAGAAATCAGTGAATGTATCCGGAAAGCCGAAGCATTCTCTGGATTCTAACAGAGATGGAGGTAGTAAAAGCAAAGGAGGGCGTACCGCATCCACTGTGCGGCGGCTTAAGATGTACAATACTCAGCCAAAGCGTAATCCTAAGGGTAAAATTATCAAACATGATTTGCAGTCTAAAGAGTTGGCCGTCTACTAGAATTCAACCTGATCGCCGGTGGTTTGGTAAGCAGAACCTTACTAATTTTGATAGTGATTCAGTTGGGTTTGATTGCATAATTTACTCTTCTTCGTTTTTGTTAATGTTGTTCTTCTTTACTCTTTTGGTAATTTGATAGGGAATACTAGAGTAGTGAATCAAAAAGAACTAGAATTTTTCCGGGAGGAGTTGCAGAGCCGGCTTTCAAATAATTACAATGTTATTTTGAAGGAGTTGCAGAGCCGGCTTTCAAGATATTTTTTATTTATTAAAATGGTTTAAGCTAATAAAAATTTTTTATAACCTTTTTTTTTTTTTTTTTGCTTAAACTTGATATTATATATATTTATAAAGATGAGAAATATACATCAAGTGTGAAAAATGGGCTAACATAGATCAAAAAGCAAACGAAACATGCCCACCTTTCACAGAAGAGCAAATTAAAAAACAAACATCAAAACACAGTTGCTACACACCTGTGGCAAAAAGTCAAACAAGCCCTTATTTATTTACTATGTTTGACCCGGTGGGTATGGGTATGACCCGAAACATCTTGAGACAAAAGATGCAAAGGCAGAGCAAAGCAAATGGTAACTGTACAAAAGTGATGTATTTTATGCCAAAACAATCATGTTTCTTTACATTTTGGAATTTGTGTGATTCAGAGACCGTAGAATTACTTTACTTTTAAGTCTGTTAAGGGACTGCTGAAGAAGTGCTAAGGCTCTATTTTTATTAGCTATTCTTCTTATCTAGTAAATATCACTATAACAGAGGCCTTTGGATTTTAATTTGGCCATTTTTTTGGAAATCTTTGATCATATTTCCAATTGTGACTGAGTCAGTTACACTTTTTATGCTTTTAATTGATGCTATAGAAATCTGTAAAAGAATTCCCTGCACAATTTGCAGGAGCAGACAGGCTGCAAATAGAATGATCTTTTCTAAATAATTATCTAAGTAGTCAATAGATTTTTGTCATTCCTTTCTGCCAGAAGTTAGTACATTTTGAAGGGATTCCATCAAATAAACAATTTAATGCAGCTTCTCTTGTCAAATGCATTCTTATGATACCATATTTTCCTTTTCAAGGATCTTGCTCGGAGATATTATGAACTCTGAAAGATGTCTGATGTTTTTTCACATCTTTTGCAGATGAAACTACTGTGGTCCATGAAGAAACAGGACCATCTGAAGCCAATCTTTTCCAAGGAAGATGTATAGTGGAAAATAAGCAGAATCCTACTAAGGAAATTAAGCCTGTTACTCGCCTTCATAAGATTCTCAGGTTTAGGTTGTTTACAGAAACTGACACCCAAGATTCCTCAGACAGGCAGATGGAAGATGATTCTAACATGTAAAAACATATAAAAGAATGCTCAAGTTCAGCTAAGTATGTGAATGTACAGTTTGTTAGAAATGGTTTTCTGTAGATTACTTGTGTATAAATATGCTGGAACATGAATGACAGCTTCATCTTGTACAGAACTACTTGGAATCCATATTTTGCCTTTCAAGTTTTCTCTACCTGGTAATTTATGCCTTCTGGACAAGTTTTCCCAGCAACAGGCTAATGCTTGAACTAAATTATTCATTTTTGGAAGAAAATTAGGAGAATTTGCTAAATTCTGCTCTCAGAAGATAATTCATACACAATACAACCAACAAAGCAAAGCATTTTTTTATCTTTCAAAACACAACACACAAAACACACGAAAACTGTAGTCAGATCGATCTTCTTACAAGAACTTGTGTTCAAAACAGAGGAAAAGATAACTCTATGTCCGCAATTCATTCATTGCTCACAAATCAATCAATGATTGAACAACTGAAACAGTAGGAAACACTCCAATAAGCTATTCTTCCACAATTTTCTCCTTCAAGTATTTCAGGACAGCTTTTGTTCCTCGATCCAGAATGGTCCTTCGAATGCTGAGAAAAGAATAATCAAGGTAAATGACAATTTGATCGATGCTGACTACAGAACCAGCCTCTTAGGGGATTATGTAAAACAACATACCTCCTTAATGGGTTTCCATCGAGTTTTAATACTTGCAGGCTGGGTTCAAGGAAACCCTGCAAAAGGAAAAATTAATATCATGGCAAAATATGCACTACTAACCCACTCCCCAGTTTTGGCACCTGATCAGTATAAAGTTCAAGAAGGCATCTTAGATTGCAAAATGATTTCTTTTGGTTATTTTGATGATGTAATGGAAAAGATGTTATGTAATAAATATATATATATATATATATATAAGTAAACGATATCTTTTATTCAATAAACATGAAGCCTCAAACAACTCCATTAGAAAAAAAAGAAAAAAAAAAAAAAAACTTGAAAGGAATCACAATTGATGTATTTCTGGATGATTCATAAATTTTCTGCACAGAGTTTGGTGTTTACCAGTTCTGGTGGAAGTGCTGAAATGTTATTGTCTGAAAGGTCAAGCTCAGTGAGAGTAGTCACACCTTTTATACTCTGCAAGAAAAGTTTCAGAGAACAATAAGGACTAAAATTCTGTCGGGGTCAAGCACAACATGCATCAGATATATATATATATATATATATATATATATATATATCTTCACAGTCACCTGACCTACTAAGAGGTGTTTCTGCCATGAATATTAAAATGAACATACATGGCACCAGAATGAAACAGAATTTATGAACCACAATCACATTGATGATAATTCGATTACCAGGAAAAGGAATACAAATAAAACAATCATGAACTAAAAGTGATAGATTGGTAGTGTGACGCTAGCCTAAGAAATGAAAGACAGGTGATTTACATTGAGCTTTCGCAAGTTCGAGATTGTAATAACATGGATGCTTTTACATGTTTCAACTTTATCTCATTTACCAACCACAAAAAAAAAAAAAAAAAAAAAAAAGACTTCGTGCAAGTAATTATAAATGTACAAACCAAAAATGAAATATATATACATATATATGCCAGCAAACATGCACGATGTCCCAAGAATACACAGTTAAGGATATGAAAACTTACCTGTGGAATCAACTGAATAGAATTTTGACTCATATCAAGAGTCCTTAAATGCTTTAAGTTCATCACATCTTGGGGGAAAACTGATAACTGGATCCTTCTGTTCAATCAATTAAAATTTAAGACAAGGAAAATGACAAAATAATATGGTATCCACAAATAAAGCTATCCTCCAAACCTCAAGTAAAGCTCCAGCAACTCAGGTAATCCTGAAAATACTGGTTCTTCTGGCAAAGAACTGGCATTGCCACTTAGGTCCAGAATCTGGAGCTTGGGAGTAGCTTCAAAGGCATCTGATGGAATCTATACACCAAGATGAGGAGTTGCTATAAATCAATAGGAAAGACAAGGGATCCACATTATGGCATACCAATGCATGCACCTGAACCCAATAAATGCTGCATCTTTGCCCCTCTTTCCCCACCCCCACCCCCACCCCCATTTCTAAAATTTGCTTGACATTTATTAGTGAAGTCAATTTTTTGTGGAACATAGTCTGAACTTCACGTCATATACTTCACCTTTCTTGTCATCAGCATATTTGTTGTTTTCCTAATCAGGTGAAGTAGAATTGAGATACAAATTACTGGCACAAGATAGATGCAAAAGACTTGATACCTTTGCGAGAGGGTTATTGTCCAGCTTTAAACATGAAAGTTTGTGAAGGGTCTTTAGAATTGCACTAGGCCACAATCTTATCTTGTTCTTTGATAGAATTAGTGCCTGCACATATGAATCAAAAGTCTGGCAAGGATCATCCTTGTAGAGCTAAAACTATCAACAAACCAGAGAAAAGTTTATCAACCAAAAAACCTAGATAATAATGGTATTACGCCAATAATGATAATGACAATGATAAGTATGACTTCCAAACCCAGAAAACACTGAACTGTAGTCAGACAAAAATATTTTCAAATATCATGAACTAAACTTCAAAACTCTCCTGTAAATTTGACCTATTTGGCTGGGGTTAGGAGACAGAAACATTATCTGGATGCACGTAAAGTAAATATATCAAATGGATGATCAAGTACTAGGCGAACTAAAAGCTGAGCTGCCCAGCAATTTAATCAAAAATTAGGTAACATAAAACTATAATAACATAGTTTAACTACAGCACATTTGTTTAAGAGAACAGGCTAAAAGTGATCATTTCTCCATATGAACAAATTTTGTAAGAGAAAGAGATAAAGACAGAAGTTTGTTCCAGATTCTCTAACATATGTATGTAAGAAATGCATTCCATGTTTCCCTAATATATAGTTCAATCTCTTTTTTGATTATAAAAATGGAATGTGGAGAATACATGTTACCTCAAGGGAAACACATGAAGAAAGTTCAACAGGCAGCTCTTCAATTGAATTCCTTGAGAGATCAAGTTTTGTGATCTCACTTGATTTCCATGCTTCCGCTGGGACAACACTTAAACTCATTCCAGCCAAAGTAAGCTCCTAAGAAGCAATACAAAAACCGCTTGGATAACAAAGAAATGACAGGGTATATTTCAAACAATTGATATCAAGACATGTAGCATTGAACATAGTTACAATTGATAGAGAGGGAAAAGGTACCATATGATCCCATATGACTATTATGTTCATGTATTTCCTCCTTTTTCATCAAACAAAACATCAATATCTGATCCCATATGACTATTATGTTCATGATTGTCTTCAGTGCTTGCCATTAATCTTGACAGTGGCGCTTTCAGATTCTACACCCAATTTCAGAAGCCACATACGAACTGAAGTATTTTTTTTTTTTTCTTTTCCACTGGTGTGTGTACACGAGACATTGAGTGTACACTAGTTGTACACGTTTGATAATATAAAAACTACAAATAACGGCTTGTTTATTATGTACCAATGGCAAGGAAGTCCACTCCTGATTTTACAAGAGTGAAAAAATAATCCAACAAGCAACTAATCCACTGAGAAAAATGTAAATAAGGGGGAAAAATGCTTTGTTTATCGTAAAAATCAAAATTTTTACCCTGGAATGAAGTGATAGCCCAGATGCCATGGTAACTACATCTTCTTTTGCAGATGTAGCAGCTGCTGAATCTGCTCAAATGTTTATTTATGTCAAGACAAAAGCAACAAAGTAAGATATTGTTTAGCTGGAAACCCTTGGTGAGTTTAGAAAAGAAAGCAAGTCTAATGTGATAAAGCAAAATCATGGATCCTTGGAAACTAAAACCAACCAATAATACCTTCATCAGTTGGAAGTCGACTCGACTTCGAAGATACTTCAGTAGAGTAGGTGTAGGTCCAGTTACCAGTGAGCTAAATAAGAACAAAGAGATCTGTCAAACAAACAGTTGTGGAATAGAAGAAGCTTTTACTCATATCAAGCAAGAACAATCCAAACCTTCTGAGTGTTCACATTGGATTACCGTTGAGCAGAAGTTTCCGCAAAGTTGTCATCAAACCTAGGTAACAAGAGGTTTCAAAATGTGCAACTTAGAAACCCTGTTCTCATGACATTGAAGTATCCTACTGAATGTTTATATTTGCGGGATTCAAGTAACTATTCTAGCCTATAACAGGGAAGAGAGAAAAAAGAAAAAGAAAAATTCTTTCAGCAGTAGAATGAAAGAAGAGAAATCAAATTAAACACAAAGTCTAGTCCTTACAGAACAGAAGCGCTAACCTTACCAATCTCAGGAGGCAAACCAGAGAGTGAATTATTTGATAGATCTAGGACTGAAAGATGTAATCTGCATGCCTCAACAGGGTATTCCTTTAACTGCACACAGCGTAAAAAAAAAAAAAAAAAAAAGAAAGAAAAAAGAATGAAATATGTTTGTGAATAATCAGAACAACCAGCACAAGAGGAAGAAAGTGGGGTATATGTAAATCTCAAGCCTTCTGTGAGGGGCACCCTTCTATTTGCCCCTCTCTAAAAGCTGAAGGAAGAATACTGTAAATAAGGCTTGGAGATGAACCTGATTTGAGCGGAGATCAAATGTTCCCAATTGAGTAAGTGCACCTAGCTTAGCTGGTAACACAGACAGTGAATTGCTCCTGCAAAATGAGGTAGATTATCAGCTCAGGGCTTTAGGAATGCTAAATAATGTATTTTGAAAGCATTCCTCTTGAAATTACCCCATATAGAACTCCAATAGTGATGAACAACCCTTGATTGATGTGGGGATTGATGAAATTTCTGCAGAAATCACACAGAGAAAGGACAAATGGTGTCAGACAAAGACTGACTTTCAGTAAGAAGAGCATAGGAAAGTACTGATGATTACAAATTTTGGAATGGATTCTTGAAAAATATGTATTTGGGTACTGATGATATAAGAGTCTCAGAATATTTTCTGTACTCACTGTTCTGGTGAAGGTCAAGGCGAATCAAACGTGAAAGATTTCCAATATTTTCTGGCATGTTAGTCAGCATATTTCTGGCTGCAAAATTTGTTACAAGTTAGCCCAGTCCATATTGAAGCTTACACAAGCAGTACAAGGCTCCAATTGAAGAATTTGATGGTTACATGCATTGATCTCTGTAAGCAATGTGCAGGCCATGATCTTGTCAGGTATCTTTGGTTAGTTTGTTTCCCTGCCAGAATGGACACAAAACATGATAAAAGCCCATCAAGAATCTAAATAAATAATTCAAATAGAAAGGGAAACATAATCTCAAAGATAATACAAAAGTAAATTTATTACTTACCTCGACATCTAACTTCATTAATTTCGAACAACTGGCTAATTCTTCAGGTAAGCTGGATATGCTGTTATTTGAGGCCTGTGGAGAATTTAGCACTGATCACTGCCACTGTAGAAAGCTCAAGCGCAACTTAGCGGTGTATTTATCTGACCATAACAACCTATAACCCTTTTCCGATTTCCAGCAATGACACTTTGAAGATTAAACTTAAACAGCTAACTGGCTTTAGTGCATCTACCCAACAAGTTTAATCAGAGACTACTGAAGTTAATATCATATCACATTTGTCAACTAATTAGAGAAATATATGCATCTTAGAATCCCCACAGAATAAACTCAACTGGAAACAAAGTTATGCAAAAAGTATATTATGCATAATTATAAAGAGGAGACTTCTCTCCTCTTATTTTCTGCTGAACTTGAAGGTTGCAGTTGGCCTGAGATACAGACAGCAATCCCTATTTGGGACTAAAAGTAGGTTATTGCCACAGATTGTTATGCAACTTTTATAACTTTCCAGAGCCATTTAACTGGGGTTAAATTTTGCAAATTCCTACCAGAACTTTATAAAAAGAGTACCTTAAGTTCTGACAGCTCCACACATCCTCCAATGGAGCAAGGGAGACTTCTTAATTGGTTGTTTGAACAATCAAACCTGGAGGAAAACATTAAAACAAGAATATCCAACAGATTTAATGGAGCATTAACAAATAGCTATGGCCATAAAAACTGAATAGGATCACTTTTACTTCCAGCATACATGCGCAATAGGATCAAATTGGGAATATACATTTAAAAATATCAAAAAGCTAGAGCTAGAGAAACTGCTAAGGAAGCTTACTTGACCAGAGAAGCCACTGATCCAATTTCTTCAGGAATGACTCGTATGATATTAAATGATACATCTAATGATTTCAGCATGTGCAACCTGTCAAAGATGGAAAAAAGGAAAAAAAAAAAAAATTAGAAGAAAAGGAAAGGAAAGTAAAACATGCTAGTACCTCTATTCTGTAGCATAGAAATCAGTTCTTAAACATTTGGAAGATTTAGTGTTAACTCAAAAAGGGATGTATAACATACTCTCCTATAGCTTCTGGAAGACTTGATAATTTATTGTGACTGACGTTGAGAACAGACAGCAAAGGCAAGTTCCTTAGATCTTCCCTCAAAGACTCAATTTCATTATGAGCCAAAATTAACTTTTGCAGCTCCACAGCCTGAAGAATGTTCAATTGAAAAGATCATCATCTCATTGCATCTACCCAACAGCAATATTTTCCATTCAATCAACTAGAATCTTGAAAAAAAAAATAATAATAAATTCACAGAATGGGTGTTAAGTATACCTCCCACCAATTTTCACCCTCCCCAATTGCATCCAAACTTTTGTATACATCATTCGGAACTTCCCTGTCAAAAAGAAATCATACCCTGTAAGAAACACAATTCACACTACTCATCCTTTCTGGTTTATGGCTATAAATGAGATCCCAAAGCAATCCCTCTTCTGTTCCACAATGCATCTCAACCAAGTAAATTTGAAATAGCCAATATGCCAAAAAAGATCACTTTTTTTATCATTGCAACAATAAACTTTCATTCCCAAGAATCTAAGTTTCTACCACAATCAATATCTTCTTATCTCTTTTTCCTTCTAAAATGCAACAATTCCCACACTGCTAAAATAGCTAAACGGGGATATTTCATCTAGAACACTGTCACTAAAGCAAAAAAAAAAAAAAAAAAAAAAAAAATTGCAATGAAGTCGGATTCAAGAATTCACATACTGAAAGAAAGACTAAACCTGAGGGAACGATTAGAAAGATTAAGTGATCCTGAAGCCCTTGCATCTCTGAGAACTCTCTCCATAATTTCAATGTTTATCTTAATTCTCAAAAGATCTTTTGAGGTTTTGGCTCAGATCTCCCTCTCACAGTCACACATCTTTAAGCATTTCCTGCAACAACATATTTCAACTTCAAACTCAAGAATCCACCTCAATCAACCTTCTCTGAACTGAAAATGAATTACCAAATCAATGTTAACACGAGTTTCTGACCAAATGGGGTTTTTGATTAAAATGGCCTACTTTTTCAAGAAAACTCCGTGTTTGGCTTACCTTTTTAAAACTTGTAAAAATGGCCTGTTGCATTAGCAAGATAGAAATTATGTTGCATTATGTTGCATTAGCCGAATGCAATATAGTTTTTGAATTATATGGCATTCAACGAATGCAATATAGGTTTTCATGTTGTGATATATGTATAGTGGATTCTTTGTTGTTATGTGTAGTGGATTCTATGTTGCATTCGCAGAATGTAATATAGTGTTTTTGAATTATATTGCATTCAACGAATGCAATATAGGTTTTCATGTTGTGATATATGTATAGTGGATTCTATGTTGTTGTATGTAGTGGATTCTATGTTCTATGTTGCATTCGCTGAATGCAATATAGAACAGAATGCAATATGTATAGTGGATTCTATGTTGCATTCGCTGAATGCAATATAGAACGAATGCAATATGTATAGTGATTCTATGTTAAATTAAATTTCACATCCCAACGAGCACCGTAAGGAGCACCAATAGGGAGCACATCAAGCTCTTTCAAATGTCGAATGGGCCGTAAAATGGGAATTCGCTCTCACGCCCAAAGCTACAAAATATATATAAATGTTAAATTAATAATGACTTAAAAAACAAAAGATAGAAATAATACAAAATATACCCAACAGACCAATGGTCCGGATATCGTCGAACACACCCGTTTGATGCGGTACACATAGATCGACCGAGATATGCTAATACACCACTACCCCAACTCAAAGTCCCACACATTTTCAAATCTTGTAAATGTAACAGATAACGAAGATTTATCATATTCGCAGATATCTCGAAAATAAAAGACCCCCGATAAGTAATAGAATTAACCACATGCACGCATATGATATGTATTTTCGTTAGCATCTGCGTGCAATGGGAGTTGCTAGATGCTCATCTAAGACAGACTTGACCAATTTATTCCCACTAATTTTGTTAGTGTCCGCCTAAACCAAGCCACCGATGACAAATATCTTGTCATTGAATTATTGTCTTATTGCATATCGGCCCCAATAATCGCCTCACCGTCAACAGTAAATCCCCAAATAATAGCTACATCTTGAAGCGTTATAGTCACTTCTCCACATGTGAGGTGAAAAGTATGAGTCTCGGGACGCCATCTCTCAACTAAAGCGGTAATAAGCTTCCAATCTAATGTATAATATCCCGCTCGTGCAACGCCTCCAAAACCACCATATCAATTAACTCTTTGACTCTCATTGATGTAGACTCATATAAATTCCAAAACATAGAGTCGGATCGTCTTACAACAAGTGAAGTCTCCAATATCTTTGATGACTCGGACCGCCAAATTAGAGAAGATCGATGATTACACCGATCTATTAATAACGTTTGATTAATCGGGCCCGAATGAATTTCATTTTCTATATTTGAATCCATAATCCCGCAAATCCAACAAAAAATATATTGTAGAGTAAATTCACAACCATTATATAAACAAAAAAGAAAGAAAAAAACATAAGATTCAATCCTCGTATATATACATATATGTATATGAATGAATGAATCCGATTTGGACAAAGTATATGAATATGCCTTTTTCTTGACACTTTTGAACACTTTTTTCTTTTCTTTTTTTCCTCGTTGATTCAACCAATAAAAAAGGAACACTAAGTCATGATTTATATTCAATGAATCTTCCAAAAAGATGACATACATATATATATATATGCAGAATCTTTGAAAAATTAAATTCCATGTTTTACTTATAAAAAGATAATCATTCAACAAAATTAATACCTAAACTTAGGCATTCAAATAGCCTAATTGTAAAAAACATCTAAAATAACACCATTGAACATGAAGATCGTTTAGCCCACCGATATCTTTCATTTGACAAAGAAGGAGAAATAAAAAGAAGAAATTCATTACATATACATATCATACATACATATACTATACAAACATACATATACATACATAATATATATATATATATATAAAAGAATGTGAGGGATATCTACTTTCACTAATTTCCCCGTAAGGATTCTCTCCAATCTATCATCTAAAAATTCTTTATCTGTCCATATCTCCGAATCAATTTTGCCTACAATTTCTGCAGGTATTCGACTATGAGAAAGAAATAGAAATAATGCGGCAGAAAAAAAAGAAGAATATCTTGCTTCACTCGGAAGGTACCCACCCGGGAAAAAATACCTCTACCCGGGAACTTACAGTAAGTAGAACAATAAAGCCACAACATCCTTGCACAAGAAAAAAGCAACAAAAAATTAAATCCGCCACCTCATTAATTATTCTCAATGAAAAAATTAGTGTTGAAAAGGAACCTAAGTCATGGCCAAAGAAATGGGTTCGGGTGTCTACCGAGCTACGAAGTATTAACCCAGAAAAAAGAAAAACCCACATAAGGAAAAATTGAAATTTCTTACCCGAAAATATATGGTGGCGGAAGGAGAGACTGCCGCAGTTCAATGGAGCTTCAAGGAGGCTTCAATGGCTTGAATAAATGGCTTGGTAGAAGAAATGAGGGAAAAAGAAAGAGAGGAGAAAGAGAGAGGAGAAACCGAGAGGAATGAGAGAATGGAGAGAGGAAAGGGAGGGTAGGGTTTTTGTTTATTAAAAAAAAAATTAATTTTTTTTATTATATTGCATTTCACAAATACAATATAAAACTTATATTGCATTTGTCAAACACAATATAGTTTTTGAACTATATTGCATTAGTAAAATGCAACATAGTTTCTATCTTGCATTTGTCTAATGCAATAAGGTCGTTTTCACACAAGTTTTAAAAAAAGGGCCAAACACAGAATTTTTTTGAAAAAGTGGGTCATTTTAATCAATAACCCGACCAAATGCGATATTGACACGTAGTGCTCTTAGAGGGTAAGACGTTTTTTCCTTTCTATTATTGATTTTTCTTTTCTAAAAACAACTTTTTTTTTTTTTTTTTTTTTAAAGGCATCCGGTATCCGAACTCACGCGGGTTGACTAATCCAGATTCGGAGCGGGTCTAGGGATTACGGACTTAAGCTCCTCCCAATCTCGGTTGTGAGGGATCGAATCGTGATTCTCTCTTTCAAGTGTAGCCCCTTGCGCCACTATACCAACTTAAAACAACTTTTTATTTTTAATAAAATTCCATTTTTTATATTTTGAATAATTGATGAATTTTTTAATTTTTAAAGTTTTAAACTACTCGAAAAAATGTCTCATATGACTCATATACCACGTTTATATGACTCATATACGAAGTTCTAAGCTTTGATAATTTAATTTAATTTAATTTAACCCTTTGTTTGGAACTTTTCTCCAAAAAGCTTGCCTGGGATTTAATTTCACTCACTTAATAATTTCATAAAATTGAGATATTCTGAAGTTTACTTTACCATGGAAAGGATTTCATCATGTGCATATCTTTACCTTAAATATATGTTTACATTTTTAAGGTGAGATTATAATATATATATATAAATTTATTTTACACATAAATCCAAATATCTATATAAATTTTAAACAATTTAATTAGCTGTTTTTACGTATGTAATTGTTTAAAATTAAAATTTATCTCTAAATTAAGAATTTAAATATATAAGATTATGCGGACATCTTAAACAACATCCGACCTTAGCTCAGTTGGTAGAGCGGAGGACTGTAGTGGTTTCACAGATATCCTTAGGTCACTGGTTCGAATCCGGTAGGTCGGAATTTTTTAAAGCTTTCTGTCTTTTAATTTTTTTTATTATTATTATTATAAAAAAAATAGACAAAATATTGGTCAATGCGAAACCAAACCGTTCTGCCATTCCTAAATTAACTGCCGGGGAACCAAAACCTGCCCTTCTCCCGCCGACTCCCTCCGACGACAAACGCCGTGTTTCCTCCTCAGTTTCAACCAACCATATAACCTGTACATTCTGAGATGACCATTTTGCAGTTTCTTTATACTGCCATTAGAAGAACCTCACCTTCAAAATTCCTATTCTATCAGCCCCATTTAAACCCCTACCATAAACCCCAGAATTTCTTACTTTTCACTTCCCACTTTTCCACTTCGTTTCTGATCACAAAAATCCCCAAAAAGTTCAAGAAGAAGCGGAAGAAGAAAGAAAGCCCTCGCACCAAACTTGTCCAACCGGAATCAAACCTTATTGCACACTTCGAGAACCTCCTCCGTCGTGATGCTCATTTCAGATTCTTGACCAGAACAAAGGAGTACCTGTTCAAGCAGAGGGAGCGAGTCCTACCTCTTGATGATGCTGGGAAACTCTACCAAAAACTGGGATTTCCCCGTGGACGCAAAGTCTTGAAGTACATACAACAGCATCCTTTAATTTTTGAAGTTTATAGGCATACAGATAATAAAATGTGGTTGGGGTTTACTGATTTTATGGATGAGTTATTGCTTGAAGAGGGGAAGATTATGGATCAAATGGAAATGGATAGAGTGAATGTTGTTAGGAAATTATTAATGATGTCTGCAAATAAGAGGATTCCACTTAGCAAGATTTATCATAATAGACTTTTATTTGGTATACCAGAAGATTTTAGAGATAGAATTATAAAGTATCCCGAGTATTTTAAGGTTGTTGTAGAGGAGGATGGGAAAAGAATTATTGAGCTTGTTAATTGGGATCCTTCATTAGCAGTCAGTGCACTGGAGAGGGAATTTTTGATTGATGAGGATAAAGTGAAGAGGGCGTTTAAGTTTCCAGTGAAACATGGGAAGGCATTGGAATTGGATGTGGACGATGAGAGGAAGTTGAACATGTTGAATACTTTGCCATTGGTGTCACCTTATTCAGATGGGAGTAAGTTGGATTTATGGACTTTGGAATCTGAGAAATATCGGGTTGGAGTAATTCATGAGTTCTTGAGCTTGACACTGGAGAAGAGGGCTTATATTCATAATATTGTAGAGTTCAAAGAGGAGCTTAGTCTCACTAAACATACTTATCAGATGCTTTTGAAACAGCCTCGGACATTTTATTTGGCTGGTACTGAGATGAATTGGTGTGTGTTTTTGAAGGATGCTTATGGGGAAGATGGAGTTTTGATCGATAAGGATCCACAGTTAATGTTCAATGAGAAGCTGTACAAATATGCAAACAAGCAAGAACTAGAATCAGACAACAATGTAATTCAGAAATGAAGTCTAGATCAAGCTTTCATAATTAATCTTGTGGACAGAAATTCTTTTATATCACAAAGTTGAGATAGATGACACAAGTACAACTCTTTTGTAGCAAAAATTTTGTTGTTTGGCAAAACCAAGAAGGAAAATATGCATTTTATTTGAAGAATCTCTGTTGGAGTTGTGTAACACTTATCAATGACAGGAATCTGTATCTTTTGGATTTATCTTGCCATTCTTTGTTTAAACTTCTTGTTCTAAGTTCATCGAAACTTATATATTTATGCAGGAATTGAAGCATATTGATATGTACTATTGATGAAAAGCCAAATACAAATTTTCTACTTCCTCTTCAACAATCCATGCCTTGATCTTCAGTAATCACTGAACCTTTCTGAGTTGATGAGGTAAGCTGCAGATGAATATATTTATATTCTCTCATTTTGTCATACTTATCTTCCATATTTACCTTCCAAATAACTCTGTATAGTTAAGGTTAGCCTGTCTAAATTAATTAAACCCTTTCGTTCTCTTCATTTCTAGTTTTTGTGTTATATTGATGTCGAAACTTTAACCACCATACTTTATTTTTGTTCTGTATAATTTACGAATATGATCAATGTTTGTGCTTCTATATGGATATGCCTTTGATTGAAGATTTGTTTTTACATCTTAGTTAACTGTTAAATTTCTAGTTTCACAGGCTGAGAAAATGAAGTATTGTGCAGGAATGTGATTAGTGTAGGAAGAGGACTACAATACTTAGTTAGGTATATACAGTCACCTAACTCAGCACAAGTTGGCTGACAAATTCTCCTCAGATCTCAATTGTTTTGCTCTTTGGACAACTGAGATGAGCACTGTGAAAGTTACTCTAGCTATCCTTGTAAGCCTCCAATTTGGGGGTTCAAAAAAGGGGGGGAGTGGGGTGAGAAAAATAGCTAATAATCTAGTATATAGTGCTTTCCTAACCTGATTATTTAATCATATAGTTCTTATATCTAAGATATTTTATTATTTAATTCTTAAAGTTAAAGTAAATAGATTTCCTATTGAACCTTTTAGTTTAATTTATCAATCTCAGTCTAAAAGGTTAATTTTGTTAATTTGAAAAAGGCAAAAATAAATGGGTTAATATGCTATACAGAGATAATCAGTATTAAATAAAAAGGGCTTTTCATGTAAAAGTTCATTTTGAGGATACTAACAAGTTTGTTAGTGATTATAAAGCACTCCCTTCTTGTGCAAATCATAGAAAGCCAGTTGTTTGTCTTAACAAATTGAATGTTTTCTACTTCCAACAATGAAAAGGCAATCACTAACAAAAGTTTTCTGATCAGATTAGATAAAAGATCATGCTTTATAATTCAGAAAGTTTCTAGAAATTAGATTGAAGATCCATTTCCCATTACTTTGTTGCTAGATCTGAACTGGGATCTTCATTGGTAATCTTTGTCTGCCAACAAAGTCCCATCATAGTTAACTGACCTAAACACAGGTTGGTTGAAATTTTCCACTAAAATGTCAGATGCACACTGAGATTGACATTTTAAAATGGAAAAGGTACTCCAACCATCCTTTTTTAAGCTCTTCTTATTGGAGGAGTAAATCAAAGAAGGTAGAACTACCATTATGTTTATTGCATTGTGCTAATGCTTGGAAAGATTTCAAGTTACAAGTGCCATAGTTTTGTTATTTATTCCTCATTCTTTGAGGATTCATTAGTGGCTTTCTAGATACTCTAAGACTGGGGAACAAGGGAAATATCATTATCCTCTTCATGCTATTGGCACAGAATCTTTACTAATGATCTTATTCTCAAAACATTCCTTCTCATGCTTATAATAGGCACTGACCTAACTATATGTTTGGCTGATGAATTCCACTCAGATATGAAATATGACCTTTATGAGCAACAGAGATGGACATCTTAATCCGTAAGAAGAAGGTACACTGATTGTCCGGTTGACACTTTCCTTAGGAGGGGCAAATCATATAAAAGACAGAACCAACCATTGTTATTTCATCATAAAGTTCTTGAAAAGTCTTCCGAAAAGATCACATTATCTTGTGTATTTTGCTTTTGCTAGTGCTTTGGAAAGATTTCTAGTGGCAAGGACCGGATTTTGTGGTTTTATTCATTAAGTGGCTTTGGTCTTTTAATTGTCCAGTGCACTATGAAAGTGGATAAGGCATTGGTTTAACTTCCAACAGACAAACTTTCCCGCTGTGTAGTACAGTAAGGAAACAAGTGCACTTCAGGCTCTTATTTTTAGTCCACATTTTCTAAGATAAAACATGTTCTTGAATGATCCCATGTAATGTATTATCACTTCTAGATGATACATTTTCTTTTTGTTATTATCCTCTATCTCCATCAGTTCTTACATTTCTAAATTGAGAAATATGCAACAAAGAAAAAGGACCATTAGTAAGACTTTACTCCCAGAACTATGTAAAAAATTTGAACATTAAAATTGAACTCAAACCTGATTTTAAATTCATACAGTTTCAAGTGATCAGAAACATATAAAATACTGCACACACTCCATGTGCCATGATCATACTTCCTTGTGCAAACAAAGTCTAATTCTTGTTCAAAAAAAGATCTTGAACTTATGATGGAATAATTCACAGGAACTTATTACGGAAAACAGGAAAAAGCAAGGAAATTGCCCATTTTACAATCCACACAAACTGACATGAGAGTTGAGAAAGCAAAGCAAAGAAGAAAAAAAAAAGATCAGAGTTTAAAATGCAAGACTGGATGGCTTCTCCTTCAGAGAAGAATGGTGGTGAGATCGAGTTCTCGATCTGTGTCTGGTTCTATGATGAGAGACACTACCACTGCTCCTATGCACAGTAGAAGAAGACGAGGAGGAAAGCCCTTGGCTCAACTTCCTCCCTGTTTTTCTTCGACTGTTCCAGCTGTTGTTTCCAAGTGCAGCTTTAGCAATGGCCTCACTGCGTACTTCTCGTGCCTTCTGTGGATTAATTGGCTGCTTGTTCAGAAACGCTAGCTTTGGAAGAAGACTGCATACCGTCTTCCTCAATTGCTCGTCATGAATATTGCTCTGTATCGGATTTCCTATTAGATTCAGAGCCTGCAGAGAATTGTAGTTTGCAACCACCTGTCCAAGAGCTTTAGTCGTAGTTATCTTGTTGAAACTCAAGTCTAAAATGGTCAGCTTTAGAAGTCTGTGTAATCCTTCCACATCACTTATCTTGTTCCCAGCCAGATATAGCTCTTTGATAAGCGTACAATTCGACAACCCTGATGATGATCACATTACAAGCAGAGAGTTATAATACTGTGTTTCAATATGATAATATTTTTTTTGGTTAATATGTTTTACAAACCTTGTCCAATTCTTGATATCCGGTTGTAGCTGAGATCAAGAACACGCAAACGAGTTAATTCTCTGAGACCTTCAATTGTGGTGATCTTGTTTCTTGATAAGTTGAGAGTGTGGAGACCCTTTGGCAGTGATCCCGGAGATACATGAACTGCAAAACAATTGGAGAAAAAATAAGAAAAGGAATTGTATCCTTTAGTATCTGTAAATGTAAAGCTTGATTTCCCATAAACAAACATACCTACGGCATTGCCTGATAAGTTCACAGAACGAAGACTGGATAAGTGCCACAGATGAGGGACAACCTTTAATCCAATGCCTACAATATGTGCCACAGTTGAAGAAGAGTTTAGAGACTGTATAACACTGTTGGCATGAGCAAGTTCTTCTGGAACATTCCGATTCGAGTAAATTCTTGCTGGTGACCTGCTACTTGTTTCAGGTGGGAAGTCAATGTTGTTGTTGTTGTTGTTGTTATCTTCTTCACCATTGGCATCATCATCCATACCTTCTCGGGATGATGATGGAGGAGGATGAACAGATAGTTCTTTTACCCACTCATCAACCCTAATCATTTTAGGAGAACCCATAGGGAGAGCTACCCACTGATTCTGTGGCCATAGGCCAGAAGTGGTGGTTCCATGAAAACCATCCCAGCTCTGGTTGTCATCATATTCAAACTTGAAGTTCTTCATAGATTCTCCAGTGAATGAATTATTTGGAGAAACTTTGCTAGATTCAATCTCCAAGATTCTTCTCGGTTCCAAAGTATCCGAAGAATACCCTCCTTGTTGATTTAGTCCAGGATGATGATGATGATGATGATGATGATGATGATGATGATGATGATTCATTACAAGTGCTGGTGATCTGCTGCTCAAATTCCTGTGACTCCATAGAAACAGTTTCCACCATAATTTCCTGCTTCTTGAAGGCAGTATTTGACTTGATGAATGCTTCTTCAACATCACTTTGTCTGCACTACAACCAGTGATTGCTGAAACTGGACTTCCCCCATTATCCATTAGCATTTCTTCATTCATCCTTTCAGCTAATTTCTGCAGTTCTTCAAACGATTGAGCCTTCGTCGGTCCCAATTTGTGAGGTATATTAATCCTGGCCATATCCTTCATTCCCAAATCAGAACAAGACCTTACAAGTTTGGGAGCTGCCCAGAATTCAGCTTTACCAGTCCCTGGATCACTTATGTGCCCACTTTTAGCAATCTCCAAGCCCTCCTCAGTATCGTTTTCATGTTCTTTTTTCTCATTCTCGACCATTTCAGCTTTACCATCCGAGTGATCATTCTCTTGATCTGTGTTAGTAACATGAGTTTGTAGGTCAAAATCGGAGTTATCCCGTTTTAAAGACAATTTCTCCTCATGCTCATCTTCCCCTTCATAAGCTACCTCCTCTCCACCAACAGGACTTCCATGGTTAATTACCTTGACCCTGCAACTGGAGGAGGAAACTGGGATTGCAAAAGGGACAGGAAGGCTAAAAGAAGATGATCTCAACTCATCAGTTTCAGGACATTTCACTGGACCTTCAAGCTTCACATGCAAAACTTTGCTGCCATTATTATCAGCCGTTCCAGAAGATCTCTTTCCTCCCTAATACAAGAGAAGAAGAACAAATTGCAGAACCAAAAGGTCAGTTAATTAGCATTATGACCAGAAGGGATCAACAAATCTCAAAAAAAAAAAAAAAATTTGCACTCACCTTATCTTTCTTGCGGCTACCAACAAGTCCACAAAACCAAACGGGATTCGTCATTTTTTTTTCTTTTTCTTTTACTGTAATTTTCTTGAAATTGTAGCGAATCGAATCGAAGAAGTCTCCTTTACTTCTGATAAATTTTAAAAACTGGGGTTTTTTCCGACAACAAAATTTCTTACATCTTTCATATAACCAAGATTTGAGCAGACAGAATGAAGATCATTTCTTCACATTTGTCTACCATTAGCCATAATCGATGGGTAGCTGCCAAAGCAGGGAGAAAGCCCAGTCCGATGAATCTGGAGATGGGAAATGATATCCTAGAAAAGAAGTTTCGATCCCTGCTTTTGTTGACTCAGCCTTAACCCAATTCAAGCTGCAACAAACCTTCACTTGGGGGCAGGCCAGAGTGATAAAATCTGCAGCTTCTCTCCAGAAGCTTTACAAACACAATTCCTGCATTTTCAATATTCACACAAAATAAAAAAAAAAAAAAAAAAACTTCTCCAAGAAACTCAAGAAACAAACAGTAAATTAGAAGAACAATTCATTATGGCACATAAAAATTCTAACAGAAAAAAGGTTAAAACGTCCAAGACTCGATTTTTACCGGTAGAAGAAGAAATTTGCCAGCTTAAAACGTCCAAGACTCGATCTTTTTAACACTTGTGAAATCACGGGTCAAGCAAAAGCCCACTACCTACTATGGTTTGGAAGTATAGTTCGTTTATGATAAGGAAAAAATAAGAGGGTATTTATTTGAATTCGTATGAAATTAGGGGAAAAATTAAAATACTACTAGAGAAGACTAGAAAATTAGGGTGTAAAAAAAAGGAAAAAAAAGGGACATTTGTTTGTAGAAAGAACTACGCGGATAGTACACGGGTTCTGCCTGCCCCCATCAGGAGAATTTTATACTCATACCAATATAATATAATACGTGGCTTTCTTGGCTTTGGCTGTGTTTTTTCGAATCTTATTAGGATGTTTTGTCCGGGAATTCGTAGAATTTCCTAACACATTTAGGTAATACCTAATTTAAAATATATATTAATTTAATTAATAATACAGTTATTTTTGTATTAAATTAATATTTATAATGTTTTTTTAAAAAAAAACAAAAAATGGATTGTATTCTTTTTTTCTTTTTTTTTTTTTTGTAATTAAGTGCATTTGATTTCATTCCGTTAAAAATAGTTAACAATTATTTTTTAATTATTTTAAATAAGTATATATATATATATATATATATATATATATATATATATTATATAACAGCCAAACTTTCTTTTGGTTATTCATGGATTTCCTTCTTTATGGCCAAAAATGTGTACCATGATGATAACGAGAAAAGGCGATATAATATATGATGTATATATAATATATGTATGTGTGTTTGTATGCATTATTATCTAAAACCGCTAAAAAAAAAAAGGACAAATATTCCAACTACGTCTTTAAACATGGAAAATAAATATGGCGGGTGAGAAAAAACAATAGCGTAGTTAGTATGACTTTTTTTTTTGTGTTTAGATATTTTTATCTAATTTGTCAAATGAAAAGTTCTATAAATTCAATTATATTAGACATGTTTTTATTTAAAAATTTATTTATTTATTTATATATTTAATTTTTAAATCATCCTTTAATATTTTGTAACAAATTTTGAATTTAATTAATTAATTTATATATATATATATATATTAAATGTAACAACTAACTAAAGAAAATCTGGTATGATGACAAAATTAGCAATAACTAAAACCTAACTAAACTTGAACTAACTCTGTTATTCTTTAAATGCAAGAAACCACATCACAAATTTGGCATATAATGATATCAAGTATGTTAACTAACATCTTGTTATATATAATAATATAAAGTCATTTACCAAAATAATAATAATAATAATAATAATAATATAAAGTCAATGCAACGTGTATATATATAAAAATTAAGAATAAGTACTTTTAATGCTTAATATAAGGCCTTATTTAAAATAATAACAATAATAATAAATGTTTACAACTAACAAATAAATTCCTACAAAAAAATATTTATCAAAATAAATGTTTTACCTTTTAACAAAAAAAAAAATCATTTATTTGAGTCATTTTTTTTTCAAAAAATAAAAAAAAAAATCTTAGACACATTCTTTTCAACAATAAAATTATATAAAAAATTTTTAAAAGAAAATTAAATAATTATATTTTAAAATTAAATATTTGAAATTAATTTTTTTCAATGAAATAGTTAAAATATGACTAATAATTTTAGAATTTTTATTTTTTTAATAAATAACTATTTAACTAAATTTCAATAAATTAATTTTTTATGAAATTATTATTATTAATAAGATTTGACAAAAAAATAAAAATAATCAAATTTTATAAATGCAATAAACAAAATTTTTGAATTAGATTTGACCAAATCTTTGCAAGAATCGAAGCGTCAAGAAGAAGACAACCTTCGCCACTTACTCCCACGTCCTTTCTAAGTAGTGGAACGTACGAATGCTCTGTACTTTGACGCTCCGGATCTTTGCGTGGGGGGCGGGGTCTAAACTTTTACATGGTCGCAAGCTCAAGAAAAACCAACCTTCGCCACTTATTTTTATTTTTTTTGTTTTTTTTTTTTTTTATTCCCCTATTCTTCTTTATTATACTCATAATAAATGTGGAATATGTAATCTCCTGTATTATTTATACAAATGTTTAATTTATTTTCTTTTTTCTTTTCTTGTTCGGTGATTTATGTTTGTTTGTTTTCTCTGAAAGTGATTGTAGTGCTTTACTTTATTATTATTATTTTCTAGTGGACGACAATCTTGAAATATATATATAATTACATTTATTCGTTAATTAAGCATAGAAATTATTATTAATTTTATTATTTTTATATATCATGGCTAGAAATAATGTCGGCATATTTCCTAATATTTTATTTGTACGTACCAATTGTATTTTTCAAATACCTTTTCGATTATCGCATGTAGCATCTTGAGTTTTGTAAAATTTAATGAATATGGTTTGGAGATTTTATATATGTAGTCTGTATATACATATATATAATTATTTAATGCTTAATGAGATATGTAAAGTTTTTTATTCTGATTTTTTATATTTACTGTATTTATATATTTTTGTCAAATCATTATACTAGTCTAATTTAGAAAAAAAAAATCTCATATTAAATATGGAACCTATAGCGAAAATGTGATAGTTTAGTTGGTTTGATTTGTTTTAAGTGTCTCATCCGACCTACCAAGTGAGAGACTAAAGTTTGGAATGTATCGTTCGCTGTATAAGGGTCACAAGTTCGCTGAGACTAAGCCCAACTGTATCCCCCCCCCCCCCCCGAGGGGGGGGGGGGAGGAGAAAGTCTCCCTGCTCGTTGATTATGGTTCGGCCCCCCCCCCCCCTTTTTTTTTTTTTCAAAGAATTGGAAGTTTTTGGGTCCCGGTGAAGTTCGAACCTTGGGTGTTCATGTGAGTCTAAGGTGATTTACCACCCGACCACCATACTGGTGGTTTTTTTTTATTAGAATCTTATGGGATAAGCGAGTCTAGTATCAATTGAGGTATGTATTTTTTTTATATTTTTATTTATAAATTTAATTAAATAATTTTTAATTTTCATTAATTAATGTGTGTATATATCTATATTATATATATATATATATATATATTATGAAAATCATATGATTCACGCCACGCAGCGACATGCGGCATCACAGCACCTGAGTAACGATTTGGGCGTGAAATTGCATGAAACGACGTAGTGAAAAAGACAGTGGGCCCAATTACTCTGCCCTACTCAGGCGATTGCTGAATTTGTGGTTCATATTAGAGTTGTAAGTAATTTGAATGCCATTTTATTAGTTCCAATATATATCTCTATATTTGACCCTAAATAATTCATATATTTATATATATATATATATATATATATATATATATATTTTTCTAGGTTTAAGTGTTTCTATATTTAAGACTCAATTTCAATTATAATCTAAATTAGTTAGAATTATGATATTTTTGAAAATTATTATTTTGTAATTTCGTGAATATATATTAATTTTAAGTACATGATAAGGTTAGATTTTTATATATATTACTATTATTATTAATAATAATTATGCTAACGGCTAACTGCTGATCTAGTAATGATACCGTATAGACAGTCCGTACAATGGAATATCTCAACGCCTGTACGACAATTGACAATATTTTCTATTACAGCTTTTGATGTTTTTCATAAAACAATTTGGCCGCCCGCCATTAACCTTTCAATATCAGCAAAGAACGATTAGGTACGAATCAATCACGGCTTAAATACTTAACTAGAATTTCACAATTAAAAAATATCTCCATAGATTTAAAAAAAGAAAAAAAAAAAATGGAGGGATTAATCTTATTTGTGTAGGGGGACATTTAGATTTGGAAGATTTTTTTTTTTTTACAGCATCCGAACTCACACGACTTACGGGTAATCTAGATTTGTAATCGAGGTGAGGGCTAACCAAACTCTTTGGGCAGAATTCGAACCCTCGACTATCCGCCCGAGAAGAAGCTTTAAAAGTTTGCTATCAACTCTCTTAAATTGTTGGATTTAGATTTTGGAGATTTACTACTTGGTTTTTGTGATAGAATTTTGGAATTTTCCTAGAAGTCTCCCAAACGTGTCCTTTTCCAGCTAATGGAGTAGTATTCTTTCACTTTCTTTTTTT
Organism: Cynanchum wilfordii; assembly: GCA_025388415.1. Classification (NCBI taxonomy): domain Eukaryota; kingdom Viridiplantae; phylum Streptophyta; class Magnoliopsida; order Gentianales; family Apocynaceae; genus Cynanchum; species Cynanchum wilfordii. The sequence continues at coordinate 183,288 of JAHSUH010001202.1, read as the reverse complement.
TCCCTTTCTCTCCAAGTAAAATTAATAATAATAATAAACATACAAATTGTCATTTTTTTTTAAAAAAAAAACGAGTTCCACGGTTGTTGTAGAAGACCAATTCATGCGTTAAAGAAACCTAGTACCTTCTAGTATTTTAATAATGTCAAGTTATGGTATATCAACGGATGTAAATTAGGTTTTGAATTCAACTCAAATTAAGAATAATTTTGTACGTATATTCAATCATATACTTATAATCTTAAAATTTTCTCTCATGATTATTTATAAATTAATCAATGATATAATGCATTAAAAAAAAATATAATTTTGTATTCACGTACTATGTTCATATATATGTGTGTAATAAATAATATATATATATATATGTATGTATTAGTGTTTTTTTACTCGTATAAGTGAATCGTCACTCGATATTTGATATTGCTAACATAAATCCTATCTATCTTATGTTTTTTTCAAACACACACACACACACAAAAAATATATATATATATATATATATATATATATATATTATATGTGGTATATCATCAGCCATGGTTCGAAATCATGGCTAGGGTTCAAAGGTGGAATCAATATCCGATAAGATAGGGTGATTGTCCCTTTGTGCTTTTTTTCCAAGGTGATAAGAGATTTTATATATAAAAAAATATATATATATATATATATATATATATGCTGTATTTTCAGGTCCCTCAAATAATAGAAATTAACAAAGGGGAAGAAGAAGTGATGGCATTATCAAATTTTTCATCATTTTGTTTTCACTTTGTTTGATTGATTGATTTCATTTTTCCTCCTATTGTTTTCTCATCATCCTTTTATTCGAAATAAAAAACAAATATATCAAAAGATAATATAAGAACTACCGTAAAAATAATTTTAAGCATCGTATTTAATTCTTTCTATAAAACAAATTAACATTTTTTTACTGTATGCTTTACAATTTTCTTGAAAGATGAAATCAAGATTCTTGAACTTTTGACCATGTTAATCTATAAAAATGATAATTTTGAGCATGATATTTGATTCTCTCTATTAAATAGAATAGCGTCTTTTTTTACTACTTATGTTGTGTGCTTTCCATATTTAGAAAGATAAAATCGAGATTTTGAATTTTGACCACATTAATCTCTAAAAATGATATAATTTTGAGCATGGTATTTGATTCTCGTTATAAAAAAAATTAATTTTTTTTTTTTATTTTGTTTTTTTTCTTTAAAAGAAATCGCTTTACTTCTTATGTCGAAAAAAAAATGATAATGTTTTATATTAAAATATATTTTTTATTTTCATTATAGTAATTTTATTTTTTATAGTTTGAAATCTAAGTTAAGTCAGACTTTCTTCCATAATGATTATTTATATTTTACAAAATTTATTTTATTTTTAAAATTTTGTAAGATTGTTTTTGAAATTGTTCTCACTATAAAAAATGGAAGTTCAAATTTTACAAATTTTATTTTTTCTTAATTTTATAAGATTGATTTTGAAATTGTTCTACTATAAAAAATGTCCTAATAATAATATATATATTTTTTTAAAAGAGCATTTTGGTAGAAAATAAAGTCAACCTTCAAGCATCAAATTCCAAATTGTTTTAACCTATATTATTAATATTAATTTTGATAGAAATACAATTATTCAAATTAGGAATCAAATAATTCGATATGTAATGAAAAGGGCAAACAAGAATAAGTCTTTCACCTGAAATTAAGTAAGAACCACAAACCATTTGCACTCCTCTTTCGTCTCCATTACATGTGACTTTAGCCATCAATATTCTCTACACTACTGCTTTTAAAATAAGCACTTTTTTTATTATTATTATTATTATTATTATTGTTTCTACACAAAATTATGATTTTATAGTTGTAATAATGATATTATTATTGGGTTATTGAAAGTGTACACAATATATCGTAATTGGTTAAAGTAAAAGGAGCTTAGTTCACGATATGCAAAGTTTCGAGTTTGAACTTTGCTTATGAAAAGATAGGTGTAGGAAGCACTTCCCCAATAAAGATCTCGATGCAACTCAATTCCGATTTAGTTGGAACTCAAAGTGGTTATTGGACACAAAAATTAATTTAATATTACAGCGCTGAAGTTTGTAGTTTATATTTTTGTGTATTTGGGCAAAATGTTTTTAAGTAAAATTATATTAAAATAATTATACTTTTTAAAATTTAAATATTTGAAATTAAAAATTAATTTTAACAAAGGTGTTTCATGAGAACATTATATGTGCTTCCGACAGCCGAGATTGATTCATGTCAATCAATCAAAACTTTCTTTTGTAAGGTTCTTTTAATACTTTAAACCTTTTTAATCAGCCTAATCCATTATTAACATTTTCTTTTTTTTTAAAAAATTAAGAGAAATGATTTCTCGCCACAAAAAAAAAAAAAAAAAAGAAAAGAAAACAATGAAAAATAGGTAAGGAATATTTTTTTATAATATATATATATAAGACCAAACAATGAGAAGATTTTGTCTTTCTTCTTGAGTAGTTCGACTTCATTTTCCCTATTCCAAAATAAGGAAAGTAAAAATGAAAGGGAAACATCAAGCAAGTAAGCAAGTAAGCAAGCAAATGCAGATTGTGACTGTGAGGGAATACGAAATTATCTTCCATGTTTTGTAGTCCATATAAAATCCAACACAAGAAAACAACATCAAATTTTGCGGTGGGCTAACGCCAAATATATTAGCCATGCAATCCGTATCTACTTTACAGCGATATATATATATATATATATATATATATATATATATATATATCTCGTATCTGAAGCTTGGATATGGGTTTTAATAGAACCTTTTCATTAATTATTGTTGGTCACTCTGAATGGGACATCTTTTGATTTTTTCCCCCTTTTTTGCCCAATTTACACGTGATTATATATATATATATATATATTATATTCTTTTGATATTTTTAAAACTTATTCAGAAGCTATGAAGTGAGTTGTTAGCCATATAAAAGTTCGGAGATGATTTTTTTTTTTTTTTTAAAAAGGGGGGGGGGGGGGGGGGGGCCCCCCCAAAAAGGGGGGTTGGGGAAGTGGGCTCTTGATTGAGGTCATCTCGTTACATAAGTTTATGCACCTTGAAATATCAAGGTATATGAAGACAAGTGAATAAGGTTTTATTAGATTCATGTATATCTAAGTACTAGAACATTAAATATCTTTAACCAATGGTTGCTAAAGTCCTGTTTATGTCTCGGATATGAGTCGGCAACAATTATTCAACTCTCCAAGTGGATATCACTCATTGGTTTGTCTATTTGTATATAATCGGTAATTTAGACTCCCACTTATCCTTTGCATATTTTGTGATATTCATACTTTCTTGCGTTTCTAACCTAACCATCGGAAGCCTATGTCATAAATACCACTTCTGACTCTTAAACTTTTACAGGTTACTTGGCATTTCCATTGCCTATCCAGACTTCCATTATTCCCAATCACTTATAATAATTTAAAACGATATCAAAGTGTAAGATTTCATCATGTTCATTCTATACCACACATAAAAAGTTGTGTTGTATACGAATTTAATTCATATTTATTAATTTAAAATTGTAAATATATATATATATATATATATATGAATATGTAAAAAATTATACTGATGATAGACCTAAACATTTATTGATAATTCAATGTCTCTTTTGATATCAAACTCAGGCCATTACTAATTTTGCGGCTCCAAATAGTAATAATAATTATTAAAAATAAAGTGTTTACCTAAAAAAAAATTAATATTAAAGTGGATAATCAATTTAGATTATAAAAATTAAACATTATATCATGTTTATGTGTGTTGTAAAAGATATATCCAAAGTTTTCAATATATATATAAATATGTAATGAAATATAAAGTTATATATAAATACTCAATATCAAAAGGCTGGGATTGTGACAACTTGAAATTATGATATATATCGTGGTTATAAATATTGTTGCTTGATGAATTAAATTACTTATACCTAATTCTCCATGTATCTATCGATGCTATAAATATATGAATTGAATGAGCCATTGGAACACAGCTATGATCGTGGTCCACTATGAATTTTTGAGTTAGATAGTCAGCATTCAATTTCTGTAATCATGGCTTTTGCATGGTTTTCACGTTGCATCTGAATGATTGTTCAGATCCTTTTGTTGATTTTATAACCACAAAAAAAATTGTTTGGAAGCCCTGTACTTGACACATAATAGGAAAACACATACATTGTGAATGCTACATGAGATCGATGATTTAACACTCACTGTGACATCATGTATAGATAGTGATGAACCCTCTACGAATGTAACCGAGCCAAATATATATATATTTTTTTTAATATATATATATATATTGTTTAACCTTCTAAATATCTCGTGGCTACTTTGTACTTTAGATCGGACTAATTCGGAATAAAGTTATATTGAATAAAAATTCTTCTAAACTCCTATTTTTATTTTTTTTTTTTTTTGCGTATCGCATGAGTGTCCTAAGTGGGTCACGTCACCGAGGAGCGGCACCTTCAAGTCATTCCACGCGGACCTCCATCCGGTCGATGATTTGTAGGCACCTCATTGGGTGGGTTTGGACCGTTGAGGATTTAACATTTTTTCATACCTAAATACAAAGTTTGAAACCCCGAATCATCAAGGGTAAAGGAGGAGGAGCCTACACTCCACCACATGCCTCTGGTTAAACTCCTATTTCTTTATATATAAAATATAAATTCGAAATTTTATTTGAAGATGACTAAGCTCCTCCCATACACAAGGATTGAACCCCATGCCTCTCACATAAAAAGCGAGCACTCTACCAGTAAGGTTTGAACTCGAAATCTTTTTTTTTATATATGTAAATATTTTCTAGGTTGGAGCTATGCAAAATAAGAAAAGGCTTTCAAATGGGCCTGAAAATATCTTACGGATTAAGGGCTAAACCCTACACAGTGACTTCCAGTGCGCATAAAGGGCTTGGTGCCATCTTAGGCACTTTTGCTGCTAATAGATAAAAAAAAATAAAAAATGTCTCATTTTTGTGAGAATTTTTATGTAAAAAATATAATATTAAAATAATAACATTATGATTTCATTAAATTTTAGATATTTTATAATTATGATTAAATTTTAATATTAATATAATATATTTTAATATTTTTTTACATATTAGTCTTTATATTCTAAAACATTAAATGTATATATATTTAAAGACATGGGGGGGGGGGTGTCGATCCCCCCAACCTGGGAGTTTGTGGGGGTGACACTCTACTACTCCTTCCACCAACATTCGACATTAAATGTATATAAAAATAAAACTTTTATATACTATGTACTTATATTATTTCTTGGAACATTATGGAATAATATAAAATTTTTAATAAATTTGTTTTTGTTTTTAAAAATATAAGCTTATTTAATATATCTGCATTAAACTAAAATTCAATTTTCCCACACAATTTCGAATAGATAAATATTTTAGTATGAAAGGTTTTATATTAAATATTTTAAAAGTTAAAAAAAAAAAATGTTCGGGTTTACTGGACCCGGTTCACAAATTTGATGAGCTCACTTCACCTGCCTAAACCCATTGTGTGTTTCAACTAACTCGGGAAAAATGGCGGGCAAGAGCAATAGATTCGGCACCCCCACTTCGACGGCGTGTACGCGTACGCACCAGATCGGAGCCCTTGCTCTCGTCATCACCACTTTTTTCCTCACCAGAGTCTTCCTCCAGAGCTTCTCTGCAACGCCATCATCGTCGGTGGCCAATGCCAGCCACTACAGTTCTTTTGAAACGGGAAACGATGCCGTTGTGCAACACTTAAGGGGCTCATTTGCTTGGCCCCAGCGTGGATTCGGAACTCACTTGTCGTTGAAGATCTACGTATACGATGAAAATGAGATCGATGGACTTAAGCTATTGCTTTATGGCCGTGATGGGAAAATTTCTCCGGAGGCATGCCTTAAAGGGCAATGGGGCACACAGGTATTTCGATTCAGTTGTGGATTTTGCTTTAGTTATGAGAATTTGATGAAGTATTTATTGATGAATTTAATCTTCAAAGTCTCTTTGAGATTATAGAATAAAATTCATTATCTTAGCACTTTTCTCCAGTGCCAGTGCTCGGAGCTATGCTATGTTGTGTTAGGTTACATAATTTTAAACCCAGAAAGGAAGAGAAGATTTAAGAATATTCTGTCTTTTGCAATTTAGAAGTGAAATTTTGATACTTCATGCTCTGATACCAAATTTTAGGTGTAAATGTTTGGTTCCTCTATCATCCCGTTAAGAAGAGAGTGATGGGAAGGCATCCTTTCATGTCATCTTTCAGCCTTTATCCATTTTATGTTAAGACAAGCTAATGTACTCAATGAAAAATCTTCTCAATTTTATATAGTTTCTGCTAAGGTAGTGAGTGAAGTAGATCATCTTCAAAATTTACAATTATAAGTAAATGTACAAGTAAAGGTCTTTGCTATTGATAAACATAATATCAATTTTAAATAGAACAGTGAGTTATTAATTCAAATTGCATCTGGTGCTATCAGAAAGAAAGAACAACCAAGAGAAAATTGGAAATGGGAAGCTGTCAATTGCAAAAGAAGGCTGTAGTCTACACAAATCATGGATGTAAACAAATGTTCTGTTTAGTGGACAGGAATCTTTCTTAAAGGAACAGAACTTTTAAGAAGGTGGGAAAAAGAGTTGGGAAATTAGAGATACTTTTCATTCAGGAGGATTTGTAAAAAAGGGTGGAGTGCAAGATTTCCAAATCACCCAATTGAGATGTATTCATGGAAACAGAAAATATGTATTAGAATTATTAAATTCTTTGTTTATAAAGTTTATGTTATATGTCTAACTGGAAAAAAAGTTTTCATTTCTCCTAGTCCTTAACCCACTAGATTAGTGTTTTTTTTAGTCTAAGCTATGCGACAAAACTGAGTTAGATTTATACATAATTTTCCCCATTAAAGCAGAATGTGAATTCTTTGGTGTTCTAGCTTTTAAAGGAGCGGCTATGTGAAGATTTGATCTTACATGCTGTGGCTGTGCTGACTAGTACTTGCATAGTTTGAACTCATAAGTATATTGTACATCCCATTTATTGGTGCTTCATCTTTAATGTAACTTTTCCAGCAAACTCTCATACCCCATTACTGACAGTGAGCAAATTATTGTTAGGTGTGAGCAAATTAATTATAGGTTTAGTTTCTGCTTCTCCTGAATTCCCAGACGGCAAAACATTGAGTTTTACCTGATAACAATAAGATACTGCTGTTTATATTGGTTTGAGAATTGAGATGCATCCCTCTTTCAGAATGCAGAACCTTATAATTCTAATTCTGAAATATATTTATATTTTTTGTATCTATGTATGAATCTTCTCAGTGTTCTCTCTATGCTCTTTACATCTCACACTTCTGCGAATTTTAGGTTAAAATACACAGGTTGCTTTTGCAATCAAAATTTCGAACAAAAAAGAAAGAGAAAGCAGACCTTTTCTTTGTTCCATCCTATGTCAAGTGTGTGCGGATGATGGGTGGCCTGACTGACAAGGAAATCAACCAAACTTATGTCAAGGTAACGCTCCATTTGAAGACTTAATATTGCACCTTGACCATGAGATATATAAATTAGTGGTTTGCACACCTGAGATCTCGCTTTTCTGTAATATTCTATTTCCATAGGTTATATTGGGATTTCATATTTTACTCTTATTTTTCTTTTCTTAGCAAGCATCCAGATACTATGAACTTAACTGGATTTGAATGTAATACACCATTATTTTATCAGTTAAAATTCATTGATTCTGTATCATTTTTCTTTTCAGGTGTTAAGTCAAATGCCATATTTTAGACTTTCAGGAGGGCGTAATCACGTTTTTGTCTTTCCAAGGTAAAAGCATATAATGTCATTGGCTTTGCTTTAATAACAATTTGACATTTTGGTTATTTCTGGGTTTTCATGGCAATTTGAGGATAACAGAGGATTTGGAAGTTTCAATTGAGCGCATTATTATGGTTTTGCATGTGAAAGAGATAGCTTATATTACTTCTTCCTACTTGAAAAAACATTGATAGAAAGGTTTCTGAAAATCTGTATACTGAATTATTTATTTTGTTTCCTGCAGAAGTGAATCGATTGTTTTCTTTGGTTTTTCTGTTGTCCTTTTGTTTCCCCACTCTGAGTTTCTTGCTACTCTCTTGTGCATGTTTTTTTATTAAAAGGTTTCTAAAAAATCTTGTGTACTGATTTATTTAATTTGGTTCTCCCTCAGAATTGAATAGATTTTTTTTTCTCTCCCCTTCTGTTTTTCCCGAGTTTTTCTATTTTCCCTTTCCCCAGTTTCTTGCTAGTCTCTTGTGAATGTGCTTTTTAATTGAATGGTTTTTGTTTAAATTACTTCATCAGTTATTTCTTCCTACTTGAAAATCCTTTTCTGAAAATATTTTACAATGATTTATTTGACTTGGTTGTCCAGCAGAAGTGACGAGATCATTTTTCTGTTTCTCTTGTTTCTTTGGGTTTTCTATTATCCCATTGTTCCACCGCACCCCTCACATTTTTTTTTTTTTTTACAGCCTCTTATCAGTATTCTTTCTGATGCATGGTTTTAGCTTTTGGTAATGTTCTTCTGTTTGGTATTATTTGCAGTGGTGCTGGGGCTCACTTGTTCAAGTCCTGGGCAATATATTTGAACCGTTCCATTATCCTTACACCTGAGGTAATAACAAGTTGTTTGTATCCCAAATTAGGATAGATTTTCTAACTTTGTCAAATCTGAATGTAATCCCGAAACATATTTATACAATAAGGTAGACTGCTGGTATTTCAATGTTCTGTTGCTCTTGCATGATTTCCTGTTTAGTTTGACAGTCTTCACCAATGCCCAATCATTCTCAGATAAGGATTACCTCTGAGAAATCTTTTTACCTTGGTAAGATATGTTGTGGTCCATCTACTAGAAATAGATTGCTTTAGGTGTGAAATGGACGCCAATAGAATCTGTATATCTCTATACCAGAGGAGCCTTTCTTCCTGTTTAGATAGCTTTATGATGCTAAATGTGAGAAATAAAATGATCTCTGAATGTGTCTAGAAAAGTTGAGTTGCATGATGTTATATCATGAACGGAAAAAGAGTCCTGCTTGAGAATGACTATTTAACATATCAATGGCTAGAGGTGGAGATTAGCATTCTACTAGGTTTACATTTTTGTTATATTATATGGACACCTCCTAGATGCCCATTAAGTGATAGCATTGTCTTTTTGAATTTGGGCTTTTTGTATTTGTACTTTCTTGACTTTATAATAGTGATTGTACTTTGAATAACTTGCATATATCAGCACGGTGCTCTTCAAGGCTATTGCTTCAGTTAGGTTTCCATCTCTACTAGGACTGTAATGTAAACAATGTTATTAAGCAATGTAGGGTGACAGGACAGACAAACGAGACACTAGTGCATTCAATACATGGAAGGATATCATTATTCCAGGAAACGTTGATGATGGTATGACTACTAGTGGAGCTAGGCTAGTTGAGCCTTTGCCTCTATCAAAGAGGAAATATCTGGCAAACTTCCTGGGTCGAGCACAGGGAAAAGTTGGGCGACTTCAATTGATAGAGCTTGCAAAGCAATTCTCAGATAAGGTGTGCCTTTTATTTTTAAAACACTTTAGATGTTTTAAAGTCTTCTTTTGTGAGTATGCTCATTCACTTGAAAATTACTGAAGTAATGTATATGTTGGCTAAGCGCAAGTATATTTTGCAATATGTCACTAGTCTTTATATATTTGTCCTTCTGTTGGTGTAGTATCTAAATGTGCAATTTAAGAAACACCCATTTCGTAGCTGTAATTTATTCCCCTCTTACTTGTGGAGAATTAAGCATCTCCTGGTTCTTCATAGGCTAAAATCTCTAATTGTTCAACAGAAATTCTGTGTTATGGTCGATCAACTTCTTTCTCCGGCTAAAGATTCACACATTTCCTCGTATGCAGAAATGAAAGTTTCAAGTGGATTTCTGTCTTGTACAGTTATTGCAGTATTTTTGTAATCAAATAGGAGTTTGCACTCCATTCATTAGTGTAGCAAACCAATTTTGAATTTAAAGGCTGGAAATGATCAAAGTATTTTTACTCCAAAATTTAGTGACAATGACAATTGACCTGAAGTATAGTATGACTTCTTCAGGGGGTGCCAGCATAAACCTTTCTAAGATTTCATATGTTCTGTCACATGAAGGAAACAGGGACGCTATTATTGTTATTCATTTATTGACTCACCATTCCTTCAAAAGATGTACATGCTCATTCTTTATACAGTTGGAATCTCCAGAGTTAAAGTTCAGCGGGCCTGACAAGCTGAAGAGGATCGAATATTTTGAACACCTACGTGATGCCAAATTTTGTCTTGCTCCACGTGGCGAGTCATCATGGACTCTTCGTTTTTATGAGGCATTTTTTGTGGTTTGTTTTCCAATCCTCAGTTTTTCTTTTCCATTTACCAAAACAGAAGCAAATTTACTACTCCTAAGTTTGGCTTATTGGACCTATTTTCCTGTGTAGGAATGTGTACCAGTAATTCTATCAGATCAAGTGGAGTTACCTTTTCAAGATGTAGTTGGCTATTCTAAAATTTCAATCAAGTTACCATACACCAGTATAGGCCCTCAGTTGTTGGACTATTTGGTATCAATACCAGGTAGATCTACTGCATTCTCAGTCACATCTTTACTTTAAAATTGCTTTCCTTCTGATTCACAACCAAATTTTGTTTGATTCTCAGATGAAGACATAGAGGAGATGATATCTTGGGGTAGGCGGATTAGGTGCTTATGGATTTATGCTCCTGAATCTGAACCATGCTCTGCATTTACTGGTATTCTTTGGGAACTTCAGAAAAGAGTGAGGCACTTCCATCAGTCATCAGAAACGTTCTGGCTACATAATGGAACCATAGTCAATAGAAATTTGGTTGATTTAAGCAGGTGGAAACCTCCTATGCTCTTGCCTTGAGTATGCTTTCTTGTTAACTTGTACAGTATTCTTGAGTATGCTCTTTTCTCAACATTCTCTGTATGTTACACGTTTTGTTGTAGACAAATTCTAGAGGATTCTATGGCCTTTTCTTCGGGGGTTGGGTTTAAATGATACCAAAATATTTTCTTAGTCAACATAGTTCTTCTTGATCATGGATGGTTTCTCCGTGTTAATTTTATTTTTTATGAGATTTTGAAATTTGGTTTTATTTCATCAATCAAGTTTCATCAATCAATTTTCAGCAATGTTTTCTCCCCCCTTTAGTTTAAAGATTCAAGTTTCAATGTCTACGTTGTTTTAAGAAGGAAACTTAAAAGAAGATAATATATATAATATATTTTCTTTCCAGAGGGGAAGAAGCGTCTCCCCTTTTTTTTTTTTTTTTTTTTAAAGGTTGAATTTGTTACTTACCATTTTGAAAATCAGTGAGAATTAAAAGGCTTATAATAAAAGCACAGTAAAGAAGAATTTTTGGCCAACAGAAAACTATAGCTAGAGCTAAGATTTCCCCCCTTAGCCAGGAGAAGATGAGCAGTTAGGGCGACACCCTCTTCTTAAGAAAGAAAAACTAAGGTTAGAATTAAAAAGAGAATTTTTTGAGGCAAGAGACCCTATCAATTACTTTTTATTACTATTAATAATATTTGTTTCTTTAATTGAGTAATAATGAAAAAAATATAAAATTTGAGACCTTGATACTTCATCCTTTTCATCCTCTTTTCCCTTTCCCTTTTACTACTCCTGCATAGAATTTATATTATATATATATATATATATATATATATATTATATATATATGATGCAAATAAAATTATAAGTCAATGTCTAAAAGGAAATATTTTTCGAATTAATACGTAGCAAAACTTTGACATACATTTACATATTAATGAATAAAATAATTAAGTGAAATATGAGATACACATTAACTCACATTTTACTAGTTCACATAAGATGATACTCAAATATAATATGATTCTTAATATATGTGATTCGAATAATGCACTAGAGCGTTGATAAGTATCGTGCATGTATTAAATACGATTTGATTATGAAGATGTCACACAACAATTAACATTATAAGAAAGTAAGAAGAAAAAATGATATTATTAAGTGAATGTTAGAAAAACTCTACCTCCTTTCCTTTCTCTTGTGTCTGTGATAGCCATCTTCTCAGCTTATTGGATAGTTGAGCTGGAAGGAGTAGTGGCAAGTCAACATGATAGAAGTTTCTAGTTCTATATTATTGAAATATATATGTATGTTCACATGATAACAATATTTAGTTAATACCAAAAGAAAAATGAGTTTCATTAGCTCTCTCTTTCTCTCTCTTTTCCTCTCTAAACATTTCCAGAATATCCTCTTCTTCCAAAAAAATTGTCATGGTATCAGAGCAAGGAAATTTGATCCTAGTTCAATTTCTCGGTCTCAAAAATTATCTGAAATTTTTACTCAGAATTCTCATTAGTTTGAGCTTAATTTTTCCTTTGAAACTTCAATGGCGATTAGAAATCTTGAGTACCACAAAAATGCTAGCACATTACCTCCTAATCAAGATCCTTCAAGTACTTTTTATATTCATCCATCATATGCAATTGTAGTTCAACTTGTATCTTGCAAGTTCAATGGTGAAGGTTTCACTAGCTAGAAGAGATCTATGTTGCTCACACTTTCTGCTAAAAACAAGCTTGGTTTTGTTGATGGAAGCATAGTTAAACCAAATGTTTCTTCCGTTGAATACAAGGCTTGGGAGAGATGTAATGATTTGATATGTTCATTGATATTGTTCAATTTAGATGATGTGATTGCTAAAAGTGTTATGTTTATGAAGTCTGCAAAGGAGATTTGGACTGATTTAGAAGAAAGGTTTGGCTATTCATCTATGGCTTAGATTTATTCTCTTGAACAGAGTTGAAGATATTAATCAAGGTGACAAATCTGTTTCTAAATTTTTTACTGAAATCAAGTCAATATGGGATGCAATTGAGTAGGCACATCTTCTACCTTACTTTACTTGCAATAATTGTACTTGTAACCTCACTAAGAAAATTTACCAGAGATAACAAGAGAAAATGGTTCAGCAATTCATGATGAAATTGACTGATTAGTATGCTACAATAAGAGGAAATGTTTCTATGATGCAAACCCTTCCGAAGGTGATTGAAGCTTTCGGATTATTTGCTCGGGAAGAAAGACACAAGGAATTATCTCATACAATGACTCAAACTGAATCATTGGCTTTTTCAGCAGAAAATAAGAGGTTCAACAGTGATTATATGAATGATAGGTCATATAAATCATAGGTGACTGGTTTTCAATCAAGTGGTAATTTCTCAAGAGGGTTTCAACCTAACTCAGGAAATAAAAGATCTAAACCAGGAGCTAACTATTTTTGTTTACACTGCCAAATTCCAGAACATAGTGTTGACAGATGTTTTAAAATACATGGCTATCCTCCGGATTTGAAAGGTTTCAAATATAATAGGGCAGCTGCTTTATCTTTTGGTGAAGATTTTGATGGTGATGGTGGCAGTGTCTCCGATATATCAAAGTCTACTACAACACCAATTACAGAGTGCAACAATATCAACAACTAATGGATTTATTGGCTAAACAACAACATAATTCTCAAACTAAGGCACCTATCAACATACAAACCTAGCCATGATGGCAAGTACTTTATGTCTCCTTTCTCATACAAATTCAAAATGGTTGTTATGATAGTGGTGCAACAGACCATTTTGTACGAGACACAATTTTCTACTTACGAACCAGTAGAAAACTTTGAAAACTTTGAAAGTTATATCACCATTTTGGATGGAAGTAAGATTACTATTAAACACACTGGCTTAGTAGTGTTAAATGACTCAATTACTCTGCATAATGTATTGCATGTTTCAGAATTTAAGTACAATCTAATATCAGTTCACAAATGTAAAATAACATACTTTCATTATAATGTTTAAAATAATTTAATTTTTCTAGGTAGATAATGTATTGACTTTTTTTTTATTTGTTTAAAAGTAACATGTCAAAATTTAAACATTTATTGCAATTGTAATAATAATTTTTTTTTTTGACTATTTTATTTTTTAAACTATCCATTCAAATAGCATTTGTCGTTTCCATCTCAGATAAATATCAAAATACAAAAATAAATTTAATAAATTTTGAATTTTTTTTTTTTTAAATTTTTTTAAAAAAGATATTATCAAACTCACTATCATTTATCCTTTCAAATTTTATTTATGTCAAATAATTTTAATTATTTATTTTAAAAAATTATATAAAAAATAAAAATTTGCAAGAAAATTATAACATACAGAAAAAAAGTAAACTTCTATGATTCATTTAGATTACTATTTAAAAAAAAAAAAAAGTTTGACTATTATTAATTGGTTTTCCTTTTTTAAAATATCCATCCAAATATCATTTGTCAGTTTCCATTTCAGACAAATTTTAAAATTACAAAAATACCCCTAATCCAATAAAAGAAATAATTTTTTAATTTTAACATGTAAAAGGTTTCTCCCTCTCGCGCTAACTCGCAAAAACCCCCAACTCTCTCCCCCTTCCCCCTTCTCCTTTTCTATGAACCACCAAAATGGCTTCCGCCACCGTCGATTCTCCCTCTGCCACCGCTCCTGACCTCCCGCTCCGCCTGGACTCCATTCCCACGGTGGATCTCCAGCTTCTTTCTCAATCCGAACTCTACACCCTTTCCCTCTGCTCGCCTTCAACCTTCGACCCTCGTCGCTCTGATGATGTCGTTATCCCTAAAATTGACCGTTCGGTTTTCAATGAGTCTGCTGGTTCGCGAAAACAGACCTACTCCCGCCTCCGCCTTGCACCTGCTTCGGATCCTGCAGCTACTGCTTCGGCGTCTTCCATTCGCAGTCGCACTCCACACTTGCGTTCCTCCACTCACAATTCCCAACCTCTTTTTCTGGATGCCGACCCTGAAAATGTTGAAAATCGACAAATCGTGTCTCTTCTGAAGGAGCTTTTTGGGGTGGAATGTAGTGCTAGTGTGAAGGACGATAGCATGGATGAATTAGTCCCTGTCCAGGTTGATTACTCTGAAACTGTGCCAATGCCCCAGCTCGCCAATGTGGTTTCAACCGGTCAGAAGAGAAAGCGAGGCCGGCCCAGAAAGAACGAAAATGCTGTATATCTGGTCGAAACTAAGGTGGAGAGTCAGAGTGATGTTAATGTGTCTGCTGGGACAAATAATGTTGTGGTTTACGATACTCTCGAAGATAAGGACAAGGAGATTGTTAACGGGGATGGTCTTAATGTGAACTTGATAGAATTAGGATTGAAGGAGGATCCATATGGAGAAGAGTTGCGTCGGAGAACCCAAGGGATGCGGACTGAGGAGCAGCTGTTGGAATTCTTAAAAGGGTTGAATGGTCAATGGGGAAGTAGGAGGAAGAAGAAGAGGATTGTGGATGCTAGCCTATTTGGGAATGCATTGCCCAAGGGCTGGAGGCTCCTTCTTTCTTGCAAAAGGAAGGAAGGCCGCGTCTGGTTATTTTGTCGCCGTTATATAAGGTTCCTCAACAACTTCTTCAATTTAGCTTTCTGTTTATTTATGATATATCTTATCCTTCCTTCTTTAGAGCTGCTCTAAAATTGAATTAGAGGTAAACTTTTCTTTTGGTTGACTACCTGCATAAAATAAGATGTTGTAGAGAAAACCATTAAATAGAGATGTCAGGAATAAACTATTTATAGTGTACTTCAAGATTGTGGTTTTTGCCCACTTATTCCCTGGAGTATAAGATTTAGTTTAATCAATGTTATGGAAAAATGTTCCCTAGTTGTCGAATGCTATTTCCCTTTTTTTTTTTTTGCCATATATTTAAGGCTTTTCAGGAACTAATAAGCCGACACGTATCTGCATTGCTAAGTATACATGATATTTTCCTAGAACACATGCACACTTCAGAAAATGGATTCAACAACTTTGTAATTGAATCATACAGTGTTCAGAATAATTTTGGTGAAATTAAAGACAAAGTATAATTTGTCATCAAGCTGCTGGTTTGTCTATCTCTCACTTCCCTTATCAACTCACATTTTGTTTACGCGTGGACTGATGTAATTAGATGCTGCCTCAACTATTGTATGGAATATATGGTCAGTATGAAGATGCTGCATTGTCCACTTATATCGATTTCTAGCGAGAAAGAAGAAATTATCTTTTTTAAAAATCTGGATGAGTCGGGGTATGTATTGGTATTGGAGACTTTCTTTCCTGGGATAACAAAGTCAATTTGAAAACTCTAAAGGTGAAGGAACTATATTTGGTTTATGAAATATGATGACAAACCTGCCGTACATTGACCTTAAACTTAAACCAAAACCATTCACATATTGCATTTATTGTAGAGAAATAGAATAAATATTCTTGACTTATTTGAATGACCTCTAATTTTCCCTTATTATAAAATGTAATCATATTTCTTAACTATTGGATGTTTTCTGAAATATTTTGCATTCTTCCTAATCTAATTTTTAGGGAATAAATAATTAACCTTATTTATTGAGTTCAATCTGCTTTTGATTCTTACATGTACAATTTCACATTTTCCTTTCTAGACAAACCTTAAATTGGGAATAGTTTTGTCATTCCATTTTCCTAGCGGTCCGTCTTACCATTTCCCTGAATTGGTGATATATAGCCCTAATGGACGGCAGTTTGAGTCATGTAAAGAAATTTCTGCATATTTGCTGTCTCTTCATGGCATTCAAGATGCAAATCAACCTACCAATTCTCAGGTTACTGCTGATATAGTGGCTGTTGATAAAATGGTAATTTTCAGCTTTCTCTGTTGTTCTTCCTTGTCTTTGATTTTTCATTAATGAAAATGTAGTGCAGATGACAGATCTTTCTGTTCCAAACGAGAAGAAGCAGGAAAATCCTGGGTGTCAAACTCTTTCACCAGGTATTACCACAATATCTGGTAATTATGAGGTGCAAGTTACAATGAACCCTGGGGATCTGCCAGCAGTCCAAGTCAGAGAGACTTCACATTGTGACAAGTGCAATTTGACTTTTAATTCTCAGGATGATTTTTTGCAGCACCAATTGTCTTCTCATCGGAGAAGGAAAACAAAAAATGGTGAGTCTATCACTGATGGAGTAATAATTAAGGATGGGAAGTATGAGTGTCAATTCTGCCATAAGACATTTGATGAGAGACATCGGTACAATGGTCATGTGGGAACCCATATCCGGAACCTTGCAAAGAATTGTGGTTCACAAGTTGCAGATGTTGTAGAGTGTGTTGGATCTGGATCAGTAGATCTTCCTCAAGGAAATTCTGCAGTGGAACCTTCAGTAGGTTTAGAAAGCAATGTTGAACTTGTTAGAGAAAAAAGTGCTAATGATCCTCCTAATCCTTATACAGACAAGGAGAATGGGGATGCTGAGGAATTAACTAGTCATTTAGGTATAGTTGATAATTCCATGGATGTTGATGTTCCAAAATCTAATTTATGCTTTGATTCTGACCCAGCCTTCTCTAATAATGTGAATAACAATGAAGCATCTGTTGGTGCCAATGCAACCGAGAATACTGGTAATGGAGTTGGGATGTACAGTAATGCTCAGGAGAAGAGCTCTGCGAGTTCTTCACCTTCTCCATTGAATAATAAACAAGTAGATGGTTGCATGAATATTATCACCCATGTGGCTGAAACAAAAGCAGTTTCACATACCTCGAGTGAGCAGATGGAAAGCTGTGAGATTGATTTGGGTGGTGCCAATTTTACTGATACAATGGGTGAGCTTAGACTTGAAGAAAACAAAGTTGTTGATAGTGAAAAACTATTTGGTTTTTGCAATAGAAATGCTGGACCAGAGGATAGTAGTGCAGTGAGGGACAAACCATATGCTCAATCTGAGGACCATTCACATAAGAATATAGGTAAAGCGAATGGTAAATCAGTTTTGATTCCGACTGGATCTGAGCAAAAGACATGTTCCAGGGACCTCATGCTGACCCCGGCTAGTGATAAGGAAGAAAACAAGGATAGAGATGGATGTGGTATTTTTCCCAGCTCAATGTTAGTTGGAGATGAACATAATAACACTGGTGCATACAGAAGCATGGGCCATGAGTCAGATAAGTGTGTTGAGGAACATAAAGGTATTGATATCAGAGTCATTCCATCTTGGAATGAGACAGGCAACATTGCTGGGAAATATGAGAAAGGAGCTCCCATAGGCATCATAGATGCTCCTGAGCCGCCAAAAAACCCTGATAACAGTGTACCTTCTCTATCTGGTTTTGAGCGAAGCTATGGTGTTGAAGATTATATTAACAAGGCTTCAGCAAGGAAGGTACAAGAGCCCCATATAAGTGATGCCCAAAATATGGGTAACAATGAATTATTTTTTCCTTTCAGCAGTAGTAATGCTGGAATAGGTATGGCTGCTGTAAATAACAATAAACATGAGAGAGGATTTGAATTTCGGGCATTTTTTCCATCTGAAAATACCAAAGTATTTGCTACTGAAAATAGTAGAACCAATGTTCAAAAACATGCAAGGGAAGAAAGCAAGAAGGAGCCATCTGGAAGTGTTTTACTTGCCCAACATTGCATTGCAGAGCCATCCAGTGATGTGTATAATATGAATAAAATCTTTGGTTCACAAGTGGATGAACGCAAAATTAATGTTATTGGAAATTCAAAAAGTCATGAGCTTTGTCTTGCTTTTGATAGTCAGCCAAATTCCAGTGTTGTTGAACTGGAAAAGTTTGGCACAAAAAGTTATGATATGCAGTCTGGTACAAGTCAAACCTATGGTGCCCAAAGCAATTTGAACAACACTGACCATGTTGCTCCTAAAGAAGGAAGAACTTATGGGTTTGATTTGCATGATTCCTCTTTCAGTGGTAAAACAAATATATTTGAAAATAATTTCAACATGGTGTATCCTGGCAGGGTTTGGGAGAGCCCGAAACTCGATGACGTTGGAAATTCTGGCAGCAAGTTCATGGCAGGGTTCGGCAGCAGTGTTTCTCAGCCAGTTGAGGATGTTTTGGCTGGATCAATCTGGAGAACAGGTGAAGAAAATTTGTTGCGCCCAGATCTAACAGATACATCAACCCCGCTTATTCAGTCATCAAATAGCTTCCACACCTTTGATATAATTTCTGATAAGGTGCGTAATAAACAAACAAAAACCTTTCATATAATTCTTTACTTTTTTTTTTAAGCCATATAATTCTTTACTTAGTAATGGTGAAAACAAACAAAATAATAGTTATTTATTTATTTTATTTTTTAATTGGAAGAATATGATTACTTTCACTGTCACTTGCTCTGCTCTTTTTGCGAGAATGCTCCCTAAAATTTGCCTTTTGAGGTTTTCTGATTATTCAGAAAGGCAGTTTTAGGCAGTGAATTATTTTGTTTGCTAATATATATTATCTGTGTATCTGCTCATGAAAAAATTATCAAAGAAAGAAATGTCTATGGCCTATCTCTGTCTCTCATTTTCTATGATGCTTTGAATGTGTATTTTCCCTTCATTGCAAAATGTGCTCATTATTGCAGTTTTGTCTATTGAGGCTGATTTTATTATCTGATTGTTTTTGGGAAATATTCTAGTTGCGCATTCAGAATTTGATATTGAAGCAGCTAAGTTTAGTTTATGAAATTTGAAAAGAGAAAAAAAAAAAAAAATCTTGAGTGAATTCTGTTACATATTTTGAATTACGAATTATTCCATTTCTTTTGAGGAAAATTTTGTGTATGCGTCCAAATAGAATTAGCTCGGTTCATGTGGCACAAAATTAAAAAGAATTATCACTTTTATGTCTCTTCTATAGCCCAATCACTGTGACAATTTATTTATGACTTTGAAAAAATGTGCAGATGCCTCTAATCGACCCTGATTTAGCAGTTGATTTTGTTTCCCCTAAACCAACTTTTACAGTTGCAATGCCCTGGCATATTTTTTAGTTGCTTGCACTGCTGCCTTTGTTATGTGCAATTGTATGGTATGCCTGCAGGGTCACGAGGGGCTCTTTGGGGTTAATCACAAGTACGATTGCAATTCCGGTTTTGAAGGGTTGACATTAGGAAGAACAGAACCAATGGAGTATAGTTTTATGACGGCGCAAAGTTCAAATCCTCTTCCAGATGAAACCAAGGGCTTCTCATTTAATGCGGACACACAACAAGGCTTTGATTCTTCCTTTTGGCTAGGGAAGGACTCTTTGATGCAGAACATAACTGCTCAAAATCAGGTTGCTACCTTGTGTGTTTGGTGCAGAAATGAGTTTTACCAAGATCCCACCGCCACCTCTGGAGCCCAAACAGGTGCAATTGGTTCAATGTGTCCAGCCTGCAGCTCGAGGATTTCACAGCAGTTCAATGTAATGTAGTGTTGTTGCTCACGATTAGGTTCTCTCCTGTATCCATATTGCTCAAGAAAAATTAGTTTTGCATGTATTTTTTCTTATTCGTAGATCGAACATTTTTTTTTTTAGGAAAATAAACAAAATGAAAGATGTAGCAAGATCCTTTTTTGTTTTCCTCTTGAGTCACACAGGTTGCAAAAGTTAAGCTCACTGTTAAACTTTCAACTTGGTTGTTTTGATCTCACACTGTCGTCCTTTACTCAGGGACAGGACATGTCAGGATGGCACCTCTCTTCTCCCTTTTCTTTTGGGAACTTGAAGGTGGATGGCATCAGGAAGAGCATATGCTAGATGCATATTAGAGAATGAGCTGGCTCGGCCAACAAACTATGTCGTTTTGCACTTTTGTTCATATTTTTTCACTTAGTTCATTGATGATGAATGCTTTAACTCTAGGCTTACCGGGTGTTTTTGGTCTGTTTCTTTGCTCAAATCTGTATGAAAGCCTAAATAGACTGAACGTAAATAATTACAAAATTTAAAATAATAAAAAGTTAGAACGAACAGTAATGGGTGAACAGGAGGACCACCATAATGAAGGAAATAAAAGGACCCATGAAAGAAAATCCTATGCCCCATCCAATATTTCTCCCTACAGTTGGGGGTCCTTGTCACACAGGGTTAAGGTGAGATTAACTGTAGGATTGGTGTTAGATTTTGGTGCACTTTTACGGAAACTTTATAAAGAAATTTGTGATTGTTCCCACCCCCCCAACCTTATAAACCAAAAAAAAAAAAAAAAAGAAACTTCCATTTCCTTTGCTTTTTGCTTATTACAAGGAAATAAGAGAAAGGTTTTATTTATTTATTATTTATTTTTTTTTTAAAAAAATCTTATGTAACTCCCCTTTCTTTTTGCCTTTATAGGCAAAATTACTGATTTTGTGGTAAAAGAAAAAAAAAAAAAAATCCATTAAATAAGATTATATATATATATATATATATTGGTAGGGTAAATTTAGACAGAAGTGGGACAGCAGGGATAATGACAGACTACCACCCCTAGTTGTCTCCTTTGATGAACCCCTCATTTCACGCGCTAAGTGACGAACCAAACTTTTTTCCCTTTTTCCTTTTTTAAAATGAATATCTAAGGTCCATTTCGACAAACTCATTTTTCACAACCCAAAAAAAAAAAAAAAAAAAAAAATTATTTACTTGAAAATTAAACTTTTAAGTATATTAATTAAATTTATAATAATATATATATATTTTTTATAACAAAAGTATTTTTCATATAAATTTTTACTTAACTATTAAAATTTCAAATACAATTTATTTTAAAAAAAAAATTCTTCAAATGCATCATAATATAAAATAATCACTTAACTTTTACTTTTTTTTCTTTACGTACCATATTATAAAAAATATTAATTAAAATATAATTTTATTTATCAAATCATAATTTTTAAATAAGAACTCTTAATTAACTCATGTGTGAAATTAGATAAATATTACTTTCTAGTATATATATATATATATATATTAAAATTTAAGAATAATTTGTTTTTTCTTAAAAAATATTATCTTTATTTTATGAAAACTCTAATCCTCTCGAAATGACAATAAAAAAAAAGAAAAGAAATAATAGTAAATTACAAACAAGAATAAGAATAATGTGATAAATAATTTTAAAATAATTAGACATTCTTAATTAATTCATCGTCATCTCCGATTAAAACAGTCCAAATACGAAAACAAACAACAAACCTTAGCCTCAGAAGCTAATATGCGCTGGGCGCTTTCGTCACCCACCTCTCTCTTCTTCTTCTCTTCTTCCGGCCCTTAACCCTCTTCCTCCTTTTTTTTCTATGTCTGCTTCTTCTTCTTCCATTGCACATTAGTTGGATTTTCAGCTGAAATTTTGACTTTTGAAGACTGTTTCTTGGAGAAGAATAATATCTTCCGACACCTGTAATGGCAGGTTTCGAGGGTTTGGGAGCTGGATTTGTTCTGTTATTGTTCTTGGGACGCATAGCCTGCACCGACATAGTTAAGGTTTCATCACGTCCCCTTTGTGCTCTAACTTCTCTTCAGGATTCCTTCTTGGGTTCTCAAGCTTATGGTTGCCCTGTCGACGAGATCGGGTCTTTTTACGTCAGTGGAGCAATTGAGGTATGTTTTGGTTCTTGATTTTCTTTTTAACTGTGGGCTTTTCATATTAGTTCATTTTGTAAATTATTTTTTAATCCTGATCCCCCCAAGTCTGTTGTTAATTTATTAGGTTACCAATTTTAGCTTTCTTTCGTGGTCTTTGTGATGTATTTGAGCTGATGCAGATTTGAAGATGTGTTCTTTTAGTTCATCTGAGAAATTTGGAACTAGAATTATGTCCTCTTCTGCCAATATATAGCATAAAAGAAAAAAAAGGTGTTAATTTGTTTGGAATCCTTGATTTTGTAAATTGGACAGTTGTGTGTGTGAAAAAATTTGAAATTTATGTTATGGGTATGTCCTTTGCTGCATAACACTGGTCACAGGAAAGTGCCAGCAATTCTCCTGGAGATTTCTCTTTGGAGGAATGCGTTGATTAGTGATGTTATGGAGTGATGACTTTGTATCTGTGGTTTTCTAGTGCCGAGTTCCCAAGGTGTTGGGCGGATAGATGAGTCTCTTGATATAGAGATACCATTTTAATTAATAATCTCCATTATGGGGAAAATTTCATTTATTATTTTGTTGCATCTCAGGTGAGCGTTTTATGGGTTAAGTTAGCAAATACTGTAATGACAAGTGATTGTTGGGACGTTTGGAGTAAACTCACTAGGAAAATAGAAAGAAAAACAGAGTCAGTACTGTTCTTCTTTGAGAATATCACACTTGTTGTCTTTCATGACTTAGTGTAGTTAGCAAATACTTTCGTGACGCATGGTTGTCGACGATAGTATTTGGTAAGAAGATTAAAAGAAGAAAAACATCTTATTGGAGAAGTTGTACGTCATCTCGAGACACGTGGCTTTCTGATAGTGGATTAAAATGGTGACAGAAGGAAAAAAGTGAAGAATGAGGATTTATATCATTGGAGAAGTTGACAGTTCTTTTGTCGGTAACTCAGAATAGACTTCCTTGTTTGCTAATGACGTTTTAATCATGTCTGCTCCTTTGTCGTTGAAACATGACTTTACGACTTTGAGTCAATTGGTGACGGAAGGTAAAAGAGGAAGAAAGTTGTGATGATCATATTGTCTGAGAAGTTGGTTGTTCTTTCTGTCCTTACCTCAGGATAGGTTTATTATTTTTAGCCACAATACAATTGCGTGTGCTTATTTGTCATTAGAGTAAATTTGTGAAGGGAAAAAGAGTAGATAGTCATCAGGAGTGATGCTGTCCTTAGATTATCATATCTAAGGACGGCTATTAGTAACTACTCCAAAACTCTGATAGGTTGAGATTAAAGTGAAATTGTTAAAATGGAGTGAATGAAAGAGGAAAATGGCCGTATCAGTAGATCCATCTTGTGTTGCAAAGAAGATTGCAATGCTTTTCTTTATCTTTATGTTATCCTTTATCTTTGTTCTATTTGGAAAATGTTCCTGCGTTTGGTGTGTTAATCATAATCATACTTAAGCTGTGAAATGCTTTATTCAAATATTGTTCATGCTATCATGTTACGGCAGTTTTATGTCATTCGATTTGATTCACAATTGATCAGCCATGTGTTCTCCTCTACTGGGAAAAATCTAATGAAGTTTTTATCCTTTTATCCTGAAGGGAGATGAGGGTTCATTGCAAAGGGCACTATATATAGTTCATGACAATACAGAAGATTATGTTGCTTTGCTCTTTTATGCATCTTGGTGTCCTTTCTCTGCGGCCGTTAAACCAACCTTTTCCATTCTAGCTTCGTTATTTCCTTCAATTGCTCATTTTGCGATTGAAGAGAGTGCTGTGAGACCAAGGTTTGAACACTCTTATCTTATCTATGTATGTCTTTGTTGATTTCAAAGTTTCTAGTCGAAAATGACATATCATTTTCTTTTTAAAAAACTATTTTCAGTGTTCTCTCAAAATATGGAGTTCATGGGTTCCCCACCATTTTCCTTCTAAATTCCACCTTACGCGTGCGCTATCATGGTTCCCGAACATTAAATTCTCTTGCAACATTCTACAAGGATATTGCTGGTAAGGTTTTCTGTTAGAGATCTTTTGTGGTGAATTAATCCAAAATCCTAAGTTAAAAAAGTTAAGAAGAATGAACATGTCCAATTATCATTTTTGAAAATTGAATGAGTCACTTACGATCAGGAGAGAGCATCATTATCTAGTTTTATAACTAAAGTAGTAAAAAATATATTTTGAAGTAAATGATATTTCAGCATATCTGTAAACATATATCATGGAAGGGAAAATCTGAATATCAATTTCTAGAATACTGTAGAAATTAGACTAATCAGATTTGTTTGTAGTATAAACTAATCATATTTTTTAGCAGCTAAAAATTATTTTATGTCTGATATTGCTTGCTGCCATCCCATATCTCAACTTCTTGTTCTTGCAGTTACTCTTTGCTATCTCCTTTTCTGCCTTCTTAGTCACCATTGTGGCTGCCATTTTTCAATTTGGTGTGAGCATTAAAAGTTCATCTAAGTCCTTGGGTAGCTGTTACAGGTCCTACTTATGGATCGTGTCATGGAGTCAATTGACTACAAGTCGACTTTCCTCTTTGATAATTTTGTTATTATCTTTTCCTCTTCATTTGGAACCTATAATTATTGAAAGATTGAGGCTCTTAAGGGAGCATTCACCTAGGAGTTCAAGAAGAATGGACGAATTAGATACTAAAATGTACTATTTCCTTGCCCTTTATTATTCTGAAACACCAACTTAAATAGGCTTCAAAGGATAACAAACACTTACCCTAATTAGATAATTAATAACAACTATAGTAGGAAAAAGCATGCCTAGTTAATTAGGTATGAATCTAAACATAATATTCTGAAAGTAATATAGAAAGTGCCTAAAACTTCAAGAATCCTGTTTGCAAAGTGCCTAATATGGATCCCTAACATAAGTAAGCTTCATGCCTTAGTTTTTGCTGAATTGCTGATGAGTCTGGTTGGATTTTATATTGCAAGCCACCCCATACCCTGCTGCAAGAGGCAGCTCGAAATGAGTATTGAAAATAAAATTCCTGCTATATGATGATATTTTCTCTTTTCCTTCTACTCTTTCTCTTGATGGACCTTCTGTATTTTCCGGGCAATTTTGGAAGTGACTATGTTATCTTTTTCCCTTTCATTAGTAACATTATTTGGTTGGTACAGATATTGAACCAGAACCAGCAAATGGAGTACCATTGGACAAGATTGAATGGTCATTAGACAAACAGAAGCGCAACAGCAGCGATCCAGAAAGTTGTCCATTCTCATGGGCAAGATCTCCTGAAAATTTGTTCCAGCAGGAAACTTATTTGGCACTAGCCACTGCATTTGTGGTGCTTAGGTTGCTTTACATTTTCTTTCCAACTCTGCATAGATCCACTCAATTTGCTTGGAGAAGGTATGTGATGAACACAAGATTGAGGAACTTGTTGGCACATCCTTCTGTCTACCTGAATCAAGCTATACAAATCTTTAGTCATCTAAAGGATCCTTGCAAGAGAAGCAATTTTCAGGAAGGAGCCTTGAATGCTAAAGTCTGGGCATCGAAATCTTTAGCCTCTGTTTCATTTGGAGATTCAACTACCAGCCGCGTTGTCCCTGTAAGTTGAGAATCACAAAAATTTTATTATAAGAGTTTGGTGCAGGTGCATATGAGCTTCTCCACACCCCACCCCCCCCCATAAGAGAGATATCTTAGCTAACTTCTCTAGTTGGGACCTTGTGTTTTGCTGATAGGAAGGAAAACAAAAAAAAAAAAAAACACCTAAAAATATTTGACCCTTGGAAGCAACTTGCTTCTTTAAATGTACTGTGTTAGAGTAGAAACTATTTCACTTAGCTTTAAAAAAAAATAAGACATGGTTGTATCTGTATAGCTTCTTCATATTTAAAAAAGCCTCTCTGCTTCATTCATTCTTCCTTGTGTCTGTATATTTTTATTATTATTATTATTTTTCATTTGAAATTTTACAACTGTTTTGTTGAATTTCATTGAATAAATTCAGATTAGTGAAAAAAAAAATTAATAATTTATAATTCTGGATGATTTAACTAAAAAAATTTACATCAATAATTATTCTTTTTAAAAAATTATTTATATAAAAAAATAATAATGTTGTGATTCAGAGTTTTACATTGTTTTAAAATATTGACTGAACCATTGTTAAGTATGGACTCAATTCACTATTTGCTTCTGTCATGTGAAAAAAAAAAAGAAGAAATCCTCTTTTGTACAAATTCAATACATTGATTGATATTTCTGCTTATTAGTACAATAGAAAATTCAAGTTCAAGAGAAAAGTCTTGAAAATAGCACATTATATTAGTCTGGAATTGTTCAACTCAAGAGAAAATTCTTCAAATGATTATGGTAATCCTTAGGCTTCTCGAAACCAAAAGCATGTCCGGTACCTTTGATAATTACTAGCTCCGCATTGTCACCCAAATGTCTGGAAGAAGAAGCAATGAATTCCATGACTTGAGAGTGCAGAAAAAGAAAAGAAAGAAAAAAAAATGAAGAGAATGGAACCTTTTTAGTCTGTGAGCCAATTCAACTGGGAAGATTTGATCTTGATCACCCCATAAAATTAAAGTTGGCTGTATAACAGAAATTGACCAAATTCATAGATAAGCGTTTCTGGATTTTTCTTTTTCATCAAAAAGTATACTGAACTGAGATATGAATGAATGTTGGGACCTGAGTAATCCTGGGAATATCTGAAATCTTCCTGTCTTTTGGAATAGCACGGAGTAATTCTTTCTTCTCGTTTACAAAATGGGAGCACATTTCCTGCACCCCACAAAATTAGGTCTCTCTTTAGTTTATAGCTATCTAGAAGGTTCGAGAGAGTAGGAAAACTTACGTCAATGAAGTCCTCCATCAAGCAAGCAGGGATACCTTTGGGTGGCTTAACGAATGCGTAACTCATTAACTCCTTCATCTTCTCCGCCTTGAGAGGCACCAGAATTTCTGCCGCCTCCTCCACGCTTTTCACCGGAAACAGCCCTTCTTTTAGATCTTTCTCCTCCAAACACACACCGGAACAGCATATCACCACCTTCTCTACGCTCTCTTTGAACTGTGCCGCCATGCTATACGCCACGAACCCACCGTAGCTGACACCCACCACGCTCATCTTCTCCACCGAGTTCGCATCCATGACACGCTTAACACACTGAGCCTGAAACGACTCGGAACGGTCGGGCCGAGTCGTGAACGAGTCACCAAAGAACACCAGGTCAGGCACGTAGACGTTGAAGTGGGGTGTCAGAATTCTGACGGTTTCCCACCATTGCCACATCGCGTTGATCCCAAAGCCGTGAATGAGGACTAAGTTAGGACGTGTGGGCTTCCGAGTCTTGGGCACCCAGCAGTGCATTGTTGTTCCATCGCCGAGGTCCGAGACGGTTGATCGGAGCCCAGAAGTGGTGAAAGCTGATCTGATGCACCAACTTGCCGATGCTGTTAAGTTGAAACACTTGGGCATTCCTGTCGCCGGCCGGAGTTCAAAACTTTCTACACCTTTCTATATATATATATATATATATATATATATATATAACTCACCTCTCTGTATATATATATATCTTGACAGTATCAGTAATGAGGTGCGTTTTTAGGTTTCCTTCCTGTTTTGGAAGGGGAAAGATGTTAATGATTGAAGGAGAAGATAGCTTAGCTACTCCTGTCCTGACACTGCGCTGTAGATATTTGGGAAAGGAAACAAAAAGAAAAGAAAGAAAAACCAATAATACACAATCTGATATAAATTTGGACAAAATTGTGGATTTTTAACTATTGAAATTCAAAAATATAGAAAAATGATTGTCCAATAAAAAATAATATCATATTATGAAGGGCAAATTGGTAAATTTGATCTTTAATTTATATAATTTTTGTGATTTCATCGATATTTTATTTTTTGTATTATTTTATCATTTAACTTAATAATTTGGTAAATTTCATTTTTTAACTTAATAATTTAGTAAATTTCATCCTTTAAATTAATAATTTGGTAAATTTCATCCTTTAATAATTTGGTAAATTTTATTAACTTAAAATTAAAATAATAATACTAAAAAACTAAAGGGGTAAAAATGTAAATTTTAATACAAAATATTTTAATTTACTATTGTAAATTTACATTTAATAAAAAATTTATATTATCAAAGATATTATATCATACATTTGTAAATTTATATTTTATAAATGTATTATTAAGTATGATATCCCAAAAATTATATAAGTTAAGATGAAATTTAACAAATTATTAAGTTAAGGATGAAATTACTAAATTATTAAGTTAGGGTGAAATTTAACAAATTATATAAGTTAGGAATGAAATTTACCTATCATTAAGTTAGAGATAAAATTTTCAAATTATTAAGTTAAGGGATGAAATAGTAAAAAAAATAAAATAAGGATGAAATCACAAAAATTATATAAATTAAGGGATCAAAATTTCCAATTTGCCTATTATGAAGTTATATAAAGCTAACATGATTGAAAGTAAAAGAGAGAAATATAGAAAAAATAGAGAGAATATTATTATATCATTTTTTAAATGATTCTTGGTGTGTCTTTACAAATGTGAGTAAACCCTCTATTTATGGGGATGAAAAAGGGGAGAGGATAAACTTCAAGGGTGCCACTTGTCACCCGGGATTAAATACACAGGTGACACTTCACCTAAGAGATAAGCATCATGCGACATTTGTCATGTTTCATTGATTACGTAATTATCTCGAAATTAAAGGATAAAGACGATTATATGATGGACATTCACTAATTCGATGAATCTTCGGATTCATAACATATCAAAATTATTTACATATATAAACCAAAAAAAATGAATTTTAGTAAATTAATTATGGTTGCAAAAATAAAATTAAAAAATTATATCATTGTTATGAATCCAGATTTATCAAATTAGTGGATGTCCATCAAATATTATTAATTATGTATCACAAGATTCATTACATTGAATAGAGATAATAAGATTTATTGTATTTGGATGAACATTAAATGAAAGTGATAAGATTCATGTTTTTGTTTATACATTGAATAGAGTGATATACATCACCCATGGTTTATCACTTAACTCTTGATACTTAATTTTTAAGTAAATTACCATTTATTACATGTAGCAAGTGACATCCTTCATGCTCCCATTTCACCTCTATAAATAGAGGAATTTACCCCCTCTTTGTAATTGAGATCAAGAGTGATTAAGAGAGATATCAAAATTGATATCAAGAGAGATTAAGAAATATCAAGAATTATATTGAATGAGATATAATAATATTGTCTCTCTATTCTCTTTATATCTCTCCATTACATTTCACTTAGTTTGTTTGTCATATATTTATATAATTTTATAATAATCATCAATTATTATTAAATTATATACAAAAGAAATAAATATACTTTTTTTAATAATTTAATAATATTTGAGAATATGAATGTTTTTTTTTTTTTCCTTTGACATTTGAGGCTTTTTAGCCTTTATCTTACCTTAAAGTCATAAGTGAGGTACAAAATATGAATTTCTTATTTGTCCCTTTCAAATTTATAATAAAAACAAATTATTTCAGTTTTTAAAAAAATAAAATTGAAGTTAAAAAACACAAAGTGACAGTTTAATGACTAAATTCAATATGTAAACATTTTTGTGATTTAAGCCTCCTATTATTGGTGCAAAATGGAAATGTCTTATACTGTTAATGCTTATACTTTTAATTAATGTCCATAAAAGAAGGGCTGATTATAGGAAAAATTCATTAATGTTAAAATATATTTTATATAAAAAAAATCTGTTAAAATATTTTATACTTATTAAAATATTTTAAACTAATAATCAAATACTTTTAAATGCATATATTTAATTAGTTTTATTAAAATTTAAATGAGATTGCCATTCTAATTCATAATTATTTAAATAGTCTCAGTTTATTTATTTTATTTAAATAAGTCAAACATAAATAATAATCATGAATTAAACTCAACAAAAAAATTTTTTTTATTTTATAATAAAATAATGATTAATATGTATATATTTAGTTAGATAAAAATGTGATTTTTTTGATAAATACTTTTATCAAATATATAAGTCTTTAATTAGCAACAAAATTTTGGAATTAATATTAATAATTTGTCGGTTGTTCGTGCACTACTCCTGTGTGGAGTAGTTACACCTCCTCCTGTGTGCCTACAGGAAGGAGTTTGACACTCATCCCACAAAAAAAAAAATTAATTTTAGTTTTCCTTAATATAAATTTCTTAAATTGTGAAAACAAATATTAATTAAAAGATTTGAATCACAATTATTCTTTCTTTTTTTTTTTAAAATATAAAATTTAAAAATTTACAATTTTACATTGAATTAATAAGAAATAATTATAATATCCAAAAAAAAAGAAATAATTATAAATACTATAATAATTTTGCTTATAAAAAAAAAACTTTTTGCTTATCAAAAAAAAATAATAATAATAACTTTTGAAAAATTTTATAAAATCATCATTTTAGACAATTGTAAGTATTAATTTCAAATATCATTACACTTTGGGGCTGAAACCAAACAAGGTGAGTGCACTGGGGGAAACCAAACAAGGTGAGTGCACTGGAAACCAAACATGGTGAGTGCACTGGAAACCAAACATGGTGAGTGCACTGGAAACCAAACATGGTGAGTGCACTGTGTACACCGAGTTAATCAAAAATTTTCAGTGGTAGAATTTAGAAGCAAACAATAAAATGTCCCAAAGAGAGGAATCCAGAAAACACAGTGTTGAAATCTGGGTATTATCTAAACCTCCCCATTGGGTTTAAAACAAAATTAATATATGCCCCCAGAACAAAGCCATCAAGAAATCGATCCTTAGATCTCAGCCCTTGTAGCTGAAAGAAGAGGCAAAAAACTAATCTATATTACCTAATTTAGAAACCTCTGCGAGCTCTCTATCGGCACACAGAAACCTTAGCAACGAAAACGACTTACGACAGAGAAGAAGATAGACAGAGAATAGCACTCACCGAAACCCTAATCAGATTAGGAAGAGAGCTTGTTATTTATAATATTTCATTTAGCGGGCTAGGCCCATCAAGGGATGGGAATGATTATTAAGCCCATTCGAGGATAGAGATTGGTCGCTAATGCAAAAACTGTTGGTTAAAGTAAAATAAAAGAAATTTGATTATTAGATCTTAAGTTTGAACTTTAGAAAAATAGGTGTATGAGAACTTTTCTCTTAAAAAATTCTCTTAAGATTGCTGGATTTGAACTCGTACTTATGTATGCAACTACTTTTAAATTAAATTTAATAAAAAAAGTAAATAAGTAAATGCTGATAATTACGAGATAAATTTGGATGTAGCAATAAGCAATAAAGGCTGAAAAACATTCTCTCTAACCATATCCAACACAACTCAATTCTGAATAATCTCAAAAAACATATTACTGAAATATCATCTATAGTAAACAAACAATTCCAGCTACGAAATATCCAGTTTAACCACAATAATTTCATTTATAAATCTCCCATTTTTCAAGCATCTCAATTCCCAGAGGATGGATTTCTCAACAGCTAATAAACCCTAATCAAATCTTTTTAGTATTAAGAATGATGAGCAATAAACACTTGATACATTAAACAATATAATTGTAAAATTCACAGACAGAATATTGATTATATGTATATATATATATATATAAACAAGTTAAAAAGAAGAAAGGAACAAACTCCTCCTAGACTGGGAAGAGATACAGAATTTACAAGACCTCCTACCCTATATATATATATATCTGTATATCTTATTTGTGTGTAATTCTTCTAAGAAATTTCTGGTTGATGTGTGCCTATATATCTAATGCATGCCAGAAGGAAGTTTCAGTAAACTGAAACAAAAGCCTATATATTTGTGGTTTGACTGTGAATCAGCATCTAATAAATATTCTGTACTTTCCTTTATTGTGCTTTGTATAATCTCTTCTTTGGTATGGAATGGAATGATTTCAGGTGAGAGCTGAATTCCTAAACCTAACAACAACACAGGATATATCATCTTTACTATCATTGTTCAATGCTGCAACGGTTAATTGTTCAGCAGCTTTCTGGGGGTCTCTTATTTTTCTTGCAATATCAACAGCTTCTTGATTACTCATTACCTGACAACAAACAATAAAAGAAGAAGAATACAGCACGAGAGCGAGAGAGAAATATATATATATATATATGTATATGTGACTGTAGACAGCAGAACCTTAATTTTTTTTTAATGAAAAGGTAAATCACCTTCCAGAGGCCATCACTAGCAAGGATGAGAATATCACAGTTAACATCAATGGTGATATCAATAATATCAGGATCTGAACGCAGATGTGATTTAAGGCTTTTATCTCCAAATGCACGAGAAACAGCAAGCTGTCCGTTCACCCTAGGCACGTCCCCTATACCGATGTAGAAAGTAAAACACTAAATTACAAATTACATGGTATGCAACACTAGAAATTCATTAACCACAAAAAGAATCCAACTTTTTGCGACAGGCCAGAGTAAGCCTGGATATTCTCCAAGAAATGAATGGTAATGGAGAATCTTAAATATCATGTTTGTCCATTCTCTTCTATTAATAAGGGAGATGATAATAAGTAACCATATAAAATATGGTTCATTACCATACATTAAAAGATTTCTAACCAATCAATAAAGCAAACATCTTAAACATCAATATGAGCCAGAGATTCATATAATATTGCTGCAACATGAAAGAGTAAGGAAACAAATTATGCCACAACTCTTGATGAAGAAATACATACATACAAATACACACGTGGATTATATGCCTCATTAAAGGAAATCAGATCATGTATATCCACAGTACTGCAGGAGAAAAAACCTTTTGTCAAGATTTTGGATCCAATATTAATAATCCATACTTAATCAAAGCAACGTAGCCCTTTAAGATAGAAAGCTGAGAACATGGCGTGGTGTTCATAAAGCCATGATAACTAGACCAGAAGCGGATGACCGAATCATTTCCTTGCTAATACATGCAGCGTAACATACCAATACTTAAAAAGAAACTTAGCGGATCTGGCACCTTGTTTTCCAAGTCTTAGAATCCAATAAGTCCATCATATGTAGAAGAAATACACTTTTTATATGCTTTAGCTTGCAATGTATCGGCTTTCCAGATCAAAATCAGTAGTGCTATTTATTCTCGTATCCTGAAGGAAAACATTGAGATTTCTGATAAAACTGCATAGTTAAAACTATGCATCATCAAGGGTTTTTTTTTTTTTTTTAAAATCCACAACCTAATTCTGTTGGTAATAATGATCATTAACAAGAACTGAAATAAAGAAAAAGGGGAAAATACATGTTATAAATATGCATTATTCCTAATATTGAGAAATTAATGTGGTAAAAAAATAAACAGTAACAAGACAATTATTCTAAAGTTAGCAATAAGATTCATATTCACGCCAAGTATACAGCAAACATAACACATAAAAAGGAAAAATGAAATCCTTTTTACTTTTAAGGAGAGTTAGGATAAGAGAGAAAAGAAAACCTGGCAGGTTTGAGACGAAACCACCCTTGTTCTCAATGGTACCTCGTTCAGTACTAGGCTCATGGTCTATTGTCATCTGAATTGCCTGACCTCCTCTAGAGAGAACAGCTCGGGAATCTCCTACATTAGCTACCCATAATCTTTGGCCATTTATTAGAATGGCAGTCACTGCAGTTGATCCTCCTCGGCCCAAGTTTGAACTTTTGAGAATATCTTGATCAGTTTTCTCATATGCTTTCGAGATGCATCCACCTGGATTAGTCCAAAACTCGCCCTGATATAACCAAAAACTACAGGCATGATGTTTCAACCAAAAGTGACGCAATTTTGTGAAAAAAAAAAAAAAAAAAACTATATATAGAAAAAGGCCAAGTGGTTTAGCACATATAACCTCATTCAAGATGTTGGCAAATAAATTTTTTTGCAGGTATGCCGGAACAGCATTCCCAAGATGTCCGTCATAAATAGCAAAAAGGCCAAGCTCATGTCCATCTATCCGTGCAAACTTGGCCACGTGGTAGTCTTCCATTGGATGACTGGCTTTACCCTTCGCAAGGTGGAAACCATATCTAGTTTGACCCTCACGGCTTTTTCCTTTACCGGAGATATAAGCTGACTGTCCCCCTACACACTGGATAGAAAAGACAAATGAGGGTACGTAACGATCAGAAATACGCTTAATTATGCCGTATACGACAACATTCAGGAATAACAAGGATAAAGTCAAAAGAAAATCATGAAAAAAGTATCAATAATATATGAAGGCAATAACTAGAAGATTTCATGATATAACCATGCACGTACGTACAGTTTTCGAAACATTTCTGACATAGTTCTTTCATAACTTGTCAGATAAATTAAATCTAATGTTTAAAATTATTAACTCTTTGTAATGAAAACAAAGCTCTGCATTTCAATATAAAGTGAATGAGAAACATATAACAATTGAGAATCAAGCTTTTTACCCTGGTCCAGGTAACATAGAGCAGAAATGCATAAAGCTTTTAGGAACATAATCAAAGTTCACCACAGTGGACTTTGGTTAACTCTCATATAATCTTATGTTAAAGGATCCTCTGGAAACATCAGTCCTCCACCTGTA
The DNA here is from genome assembly GCA_025388415.1 of Cynanchum wilfordii. Classification (NCBI taxonomy): domain Eukaryota; kingdom Viridiplantae; phylum Streptophyta; class Magnoliopsida; order Gentianales; family Apocynaceae; genus Cynanchum; species Cynanchum wilfordii. The sequence continues at coordinate 148,004 of JAHSUH010001202.1, read as the reverse complement.
GTATACATGTTAACTTAAAAGGGAAATCACTCAACCTCATTATTACAAAGATTATATTATCACATTTTAAACATGATTAATTTATAATATAAATTTGCAAACAAGAATGACAAGGGCTGAAAGTAATGGCCCAAACATACAGACAAATGCACAAGCAGTGAACTGCATGCATTTGTTGATATTGAGGCCTCATTTATTTCCATGGCTATTCTTTGCTTAATGATTCATTTATAAATGGAATAAAGAGCTAATTGACATATAAAGATCAGAGAAAAGGGCCAAAAAATATTGACATGAAAACCTAATTAGTTTGCTAAGTAGATAAAGGTTTAAATTTTCTGATGAAAGAGTACAATTTTCAGAAACATATAGCTAAATCCTGAACTAACCACTATAGCAAGTGAAATGGTTTCATTAAGTCCTCAGAGTTCGTTCAGCTACAATATTCCAATAACAGCCAGAGCATAAAATTAACACCTCATTCTCTGTCATTTCGACCTCTACAGCATAATGCATGATCCATAAATTTCATCAGAATGACAGGAACAACATGAAAATAAAAATTTAGATAAACCAAGAGAAAGAAATACTACCTGAGCACAAGCAACATTGAAGCATAGTAGCTTATCCATCGAATTCTCTGCTAATTGAATAAATATTGAATCTTTGGGCAAATCTTCAACATGCAACACCTTTTACTCCCTTGATCATCATCAAGTCCTTCAAATTGATTAGCAACTAAAACTCACCGAACTCCTATTCCCCCACAATAAAAAAGAAGAATTCACAAGTTGAATAAAAACCCACAAAGCAAAACTCAAAAAAAAAAACTATATCAAATTCAATTGAAACAAAAGCAAAAAAAAAAAATCCCAGTAGACAGAATGGGTATTTTCAAGAATTGGTCCAACTAAACAATATTAATCCCAGAAAAGAGAAAAACACTTGAGTTAACTTGTTGCCAACATCATTATCCAGCTGTTTCCTTTTCTTTCTCTAATGAATTTGCGCAAAGCAAAATACTTTTTAAATACCTATAATGAGGCTAAAGAACAAGAAAAAGAAAGAAAAAAAGGAAGCATTTAAACCATTTGAAACCACTGAAAAAAATGCCCATTTAACAATTGGAATAATAACAATAATACTGTGGAAGAGACAGAAAGAGACTAGTGTAAAATTTCGCTTACAAGGGGACGAACAACCGATTCTTTTTTCAGGCTTCGGCTTCTTTTTCTTCTTTTTTTTTTATCCGTCTTATTTGGCTTTCTGGCAAGAAAAGGGCAAAAGTGGAAGAACGTTACTTGTTGACTTTGTTATCTCTGCTGGTTCTGAGGTATACGTGTTACGATGTTATCTTCGTTTTCCTTCTCTCTTTTCTTCAATGTTTACCCTTTCGGTTGTTCTTGTTGCCATTAGACTTCCTTTTTGTTCAATATGAATATATATATATATATATATATTCTTCTTCTTGAATTTCAAATTCAATTTACATACGTCTCAAAAAAAATAGAACTTTTATTTATTTATTTATTTTTTACATCATATAGTATAGTATTTTAAAGTCATTATAGATACGTGTTTTTTTTTATATTATATAAAATTTAAAAATTATTACTTACCCAAAAAAAATTAAAAATTATTATAAAAAGTTCGATAATATTATTCAATTTCGCTTTTTTCTGCTAAATTGATGCTCTCTTATCCTGCAAAATAGGGAAGGAAGATTCCTCCTTTCTCCCAAAAAACTAGAAAGCAAAGATAAGAAAGTGTGGCGATTGTAAGTTCTTCAATATGTGCAACTAATGAGATATTTATCACAAAGTCGCGATGTGAGATATAGATAAAGTTTGTAAAATTTGTAAAAGAGCATTCATATCCTCAATCACGTTTACACTTTTGACTAGTCATGTTCATTACGTCTGTCAAATGAACTACTAAATTACTTTTATACCCTTATTGGATATAAGGTATACTAGTTACATAAGATTATAAGAATTAAGTCAAAATAAGACCTTCTTTCGAGTAAGAATTAATTTTTACGATGCAATTTAAATGGAATATGCAAATGAACAAATATTAACTTGCAAAGCTAGCAAATGGTAACACTAGAAATATTTTGCTTAATTAGGGTAGAATTCTTGAAAACTTAATATAGAAGTAGAATTGGTGATTATAACGTTGAAAAGATGGGGGAAAGTAAGAGAAGGATCAAAAGGGACCTACAAACAATTACAGATATATATTGAACATAAGTATTGGTTTTGTGTTTTTAAGACTTGATGTAATTTGACTTAATCTCCAAAGGACTCATTACTATATATATATATATATATATATAAAAATCTTGTCAATTGATAATTATATTTCACCTTTATGAGAATTTGATGCTTCTATAAGGTAACCTACATTGCACCAATATGAATATAATATATTAATTCCATCTAATATGATTATTAACTGTCCAATAAGATGAAATTTATTTATTTATTAATATATTTTGAAATGAAAAAACGTAACTTAGTTGATAGTAATTTTATTTGTGATTTATGATCTCTATAAGTTTGAGATACTGTAGATGAGAAAAAAAAAAATTGAAATTATTAAAATTTAATGTGATAGAAACGTAGATATAAATTTGGTAAGAGAAAAGTAAGTAATATTTAATACAAAAATAAGAGGGAAAAAAAAAACAACAGTTGTTTTCCATAAGGCACAAATGAGGATTGGCTTGACTAAGTCAAACAGATTGTTGACCTTGGAAATTAATCTTGTGGAGCAGTAGCAGTTGTCAGTTATCACTCTTTCGTACAATTCTTTTTATTTTTATTTTTTAAAATTTCTTTTGTTAATTACCTTGATACCCTCAACGTTTTATTAGATCATTGGATAATTTTTTATTTTTTTTTATTTTTTAAATAGATCATTGGATAAATATTCTATAAAAAAAAGTTTTTAAATTAAAAATAATTTATTCAAAAATTAATTATTGTATTAGTAGAAATATCTTGAATTAATGATTAATATTTAAATTTATCTTATATTAAATAATAAATTGCTTGCCACTATGAGTCTGACACTATTTACGGTCAACTACTTGGTATTATCATTACTGTATCAAAAGTGTACTCCGAGTTGACTATGAGTATCTAGGCTCATTTTTATATACTATTACTAGAGCTGTAAACAAACCAAATTGTTCGACGAATAAAGCTCGTTCGAGCTCATTTATGCTCCGTTCGAACTCGTTCGTTTATTAAACAAACCAAACTCAACAATTTTTTAAACTCGATTAAAATTTTCAAGCCTACTCGAATAGTATTCCCGAACATAATCAAACGTTCCTGAACAAATTATAAATATTTATATATTATTAAAAAAACTATAATATTTAAATTAGGGTATATATATAAGTTTTTTCTCCACTTTCCCTAATCTATAGTGACGACTCTCATTTCTTTACTTTCTCTAAAGTCCAAACTCAACTCCCCTTCTACCTTTTTGACAAACCCTAAAAAAAATGGTGGTTCCTCTTCCCTTACTTTCTCCTAGAACTATAAACAAACCAAGTTGTTCGTGAACAAAGTTTGTTCGAGCTCGTTCGTATATTAAACAAACCAAGCTCAAACAATTTTTTAAGCTCGATTAATTTTCAAACTTACTCGAAGCTCGTTCGAAAATTAAACAAGCCTAACTCAAACTTCCGATGTTCGATTTAACTCGACTCGTTTACAACCTAATTCTATTACACATTCACTTCATTTAACTTATCGATGTGAGACAAAGTATCACAATATTTTATTATTTATTGGAAAAATAATTGAATAAATATAAATTCAAATATTTTTCTTTTAGAGAAAAATGTATTGTTCAAGTGATAACAATTTTATTTATAATTGTGTAAGATTATAAGTCATATGTTCGAATCATATTGAAAAATGTCTTATAATTTTTTTTTTTTAAAGAAAACAAATTTATTTTTAAATTGAAGTAAAACCCAAAATTATATAAACAAACTATAAGCAAATGTATATTATTAAGTTATCTGTAAAAATTTAATATTAAACTTTAAAAAAATGCATGTTATTACACATTTTGCTCCTAGGTTTAAGGATATTCACTTATTTCAAGCAAATTAAGAAAAGAAAAAGGAAATATTTAATAAAGATATCGAAGTATGGACAACTTCACCAATATAATCGAAATTATCCGAAAGGGCATATTTGTTTAATAGATTAACCTTAAACAAATAGTTTTCTTATACTATATAATAAGAAACGTGGTAAGATTTTGAAAAAAGAAAAAAATAAAAATAAAAACTCATTCTTGTTAAATAATATACTATTATTTGTAAAAAAGGCGTAGCTCAGTTGGTAGCATCCTCACTTATGACATGAGAGGTCATGAGTTCGAGACATGATAGAAGTTATAATTTTTTTTTAAAAAAAATACTATTATTCAACGCTGCTCGATTTTAAGTTTCGTAGTCGCATTTACATTTCTTAATTGTTAATTATACGAGTATTTAGTTTATTATTTGTGTTCTTAAAAGAAAATTACGAATAATTTACAATTTAAATGATAATAATCTAACTTATAAACGTAAATTTCATGAGTTTGAATTCTGCTACATAAAATTTGGCATTTTGAAAAAGAAACTTAAAAGGAAAATGTTGAACATAGTATCAGATATATATATATATATAATATACCATCATAATTTATTTGGAAAGTCTTAATCAGACATATTCTTCATTCTTTTATCCTTTGACATTATGTATTAATTTCAAGTGCTAATTACACGGCGGGAGTTGCAAATGTGACAACCTCCATGAAAGCACCCATGGATAAGCTAAGCTACATTCTTAATTTGCTGCACATCAGAGGCCGGCTGAACAGCCAAGAGAATCATGGATGACAAAATATTAATTTAGTCTATATAATCTTTCTTTTTTTCCATAAGATCCGATATCCAAACCCACACGGATCGACTAATCTGGATTCGGAGCGGGTCTACGGATTACGACTTTAAACTCCTCCTAATTGTGGTTGTGGGGATCGAACCGTGATTCTTTTACCAAACTCAACCCCCATGCGCCACTGAGTCAACCAACAATTGGTAGTCTATATAATCTATTACTTCAATTTTTGTCAATAACAGGAAAAAAGTTCACGATTTCAACACTTGTACTGAGCACTACATAATGTTAGAATAAGATTTTTTTTCCGATTAGACTCTGTGAATGAGTGTAATCCATACTGAATTTGAATTAGTTGACCACAGTGGTTTCGGATATCGGATATACAAACCAAATTTTTTGTCCTTAACTCAAGATTTTCCTCAAGAAATGTTGTGCAATACAACAACAGCACATTTGATTTGATTCCATCTCAAAAACAGTTAAATATCTCATCAAACTAAATGACATAATTTTTCCCCCAAATCTAACATTTGAATTTGTCAATCTGCTAAAGTTTTTTTTATCACTTTCATGAGTCATTAAATTCTTTTTTGTTTAGTATAAAAAGAGATTAAAATTTGAGGAATTTGGTAATCTGTGTGCATTGCAAGGCCAACAGTCAGACAGAAGAACAAACTGCTGCTTAATTATTTCTGATCAGCAATGGCGAATAATAGGACCGGCATGCCTTCAATTGCTCCTATTCCTTCATCAGCATCTTCTGTTTCTACTGAGTTATCTATCATGGAAGAAGCAAAACTTAGGTTTAAACATGCATTAAGAAAAAATGTTTCCAGCCCATGTTCCCCGTCAAGCTTTCAGAAGGTCTGTCTGTTTCTTTTATGCATTAATATTAAGGAATATATATATGTATCTGTTGTCATCATCAGCTGTTTTATGTTATGTTTGTTCTTGGAAATTACAGATAATGGCTGAGATTGTGGGAACATATATCCTTATCTATGTGGGTTGTGGAGCTGGTCTTGTTAATAGGGTAGCTACACTTGGCGCTATTGGAATTGGAGTTGTCTGGGGACTGGTGGTCATGGCTTTAGTTTATACACTAGGCCATATCTCCGGTGCACACTTCAATCCTGCAGTCACCATTTCATTAGCTTTAGCAGGCAGATTTCCTTTGCCACATGTAAGTAGTTGTTACAATCCCATGTTGTAAGTATATAAAGATATATTTATTTTTAGCTTAGAATATCTTTTTGTACAGTAAAAACGATGCCACATAGTTAACTGTTTTTTCATGTTATCATTCAATTTTGGTACAGATGCCCATGTATGTTATGTCACAGTTTCTGGGATCTTCACTTGCAAGCCTGACCTTGAAGTTGCTGTTTAAGGACCAAGATGATATACTTCCTATTCTAACCCAATACAAAAGTCCAACAACACATTTTGAAGCTGCTGCATGGGAGGTCATCATAACTTTTATTCTGATGTTCGTAATCTGTTCCGTAGCTACTGATCATAGAGCAGTAAGTGACTCGTAAATGCTATATTAATATATACATATACAAATATATATATATATATATATTATATATATTTTTTCTTCCATTTGGTTTGATATCATCATTTTGTTTACTTACTGGGAACAGAACAAGGCACTATCTGGAGTGGCAATTGGAGTAACAATTTTGTTCAATGTCACAATTGCTGGGTAAGTCAATTCAATTATAACAGCTAGCAAAGATTTTTCAGTTAAAAAGGGACAGTCTTTAAGAGCTTACTTTGGAATTAATGGCAGACCCATAACTGGAGCTTCCATGAATCCTGCAAGAAGTGTTGGCCCTGCAATAGTAGCTGGTGAATACGAAAACTTATGGGTCTTTGTCGTGGCACCTATCCTCGGCGCCATGGCTGCAACCTTAGTATACAGTCTCTTAAGGGTACCAGAGCCAGAAAAAGATGAACCACAACTGAGTACTTACAATGATATATATCTACATCCTGAGGTGTGAAAATTTCATCAATCTAACTATCCAAGGCCTACTGATAAGAAACAGTGCCTTCCTAATAATAGGTAAACTAAAAAATACTAATGTTATTGCAACCATAATATGTAAAGAAAAGCTATATAGATGGATTTACTGTTTGCATTGGTAATGCAATATGTTTCCTACTCATTCAATAACAATTTACATCTACAAATTGGTAAGATACTATGAAAATGTCATATTCAATGGCAGAATATGTTCAAGATGCGACTGAAAAGAAAAGTACAGACTACTAACAATATACAAGTTATCTGGCAAGCCCTTAAAACAAGTACACATGCATAATGTCCCAATCCCAGAATACTCATGGATGCAGTAACAAGAAACTGATGCAAAAGGGATACGGCGGGGGAAAAGAGAGAGGGAGAGGGGAAGAACATGAGCAACATTATTGTGATAATTACAGCTACCTAATAAACAAAAAGCCCAAGTTTATTACACTGCAAATCCCTAATTTCAAGATTTATCTTGGCCTTATAATAACTATGTATATGCTATACAACTGAGCCAACCCATGTAGCATCAAGGAAATGAGTAGAGGCTACAGAAGGACCAACCACCTCATCCAAGTTCGAAAGCTAGGCACAGATAGATCAACTTCTGACTTGAGTAAAGGAAGAAGATGAGAGGGTTAATTTGTTTGCCATGCATGAAAAGCTTCTACCATTCAAGTGCCACACTAGAAGGTCTCTCGAATTTCTAGCTCTTGCAAAGTCGCGGGGCATGCATTACCTGTTTAGCAAATAAACTCTCGACAATTACAGCCGTACAGAAACAAATTCCTAAGTTATAGAAGAAGAGCAAAACAGCTAAGAACTAAAAACGTATGTCATGATCTTTAATTTTTTGAATCTTGATGCTAAAATAACTAGCAAGTTCTCCGGTGCTATCGTGTACCAGAATTCATGAATTACCTTATCCAGTTTGGGAAAGCCGCCTCCAATTTATCAGTTGATGAGACTCTGGATGCCTTTGCAAGTAAGAAGAAGTAGCACCTAAGCCATTATCTTCACTAACAAATTGATCTGAAAAATTGGAACTTGAAGGTGACCAGACTGGAACTATACCTCCATCCCTTTCTCTCCTACCACCAATGGAAGATTCTGCAGTTGAGTCTTCAGAATTCCTTCGGCCTACTGGAAAATTGAACTGAGGAAGCATGTTATTATTTCTAACTGCTGTATGAGGCTGGCTAAATGCTTCATTTCGAGCTTCTTCAGTTATATTGACAGTCATTGGCACTTCTGCTCTACTAGTTTCTGTGGAATTTCTCAGGTCCGTAGAGGTTTCTTCATCTTCAATTCTCAATATAGATGAGGTTATGCTTGGAACCATCTGATCCTCATAACGTCGAATTCCATTTCTTATGGGGTGGTGCTGAGTTATCTCAACTTGCATGTCTTGAGGAAAGGCAATTGGTCCGGTTTCAGAATCTCCAAGTCCTTCTTCAATTCCATTCTCCATAGCTGCTCTAGAAGCTGCTTCAAGTTGCCACATCTGGGAAAGTGCTTCTTCCAACCTGGCTTCTGCTGCATCTATTCCTACTAAAGGGAGAGGGTAATTCGAACCGAGCTCAACCCCAGCAGCTTGGAGTACATATTCTGGTGCATTCCAGGGATGATGTATCCATTCAGTAGGTAATCTAGCAAGTTCAGGCAGCCACCGCCGGACATACTCTCCATTTGGATCACATTTGTAACCCTCAAACTGCAAGGAAAGAAAATTTTCTAAATATCAAAAGCAAATAAAAGATATGATGTTTTTGTTCAAGATTCACTCTTTCTAAAGAGTTCAACATCAAATATTTCTAAGATGAGGAAGTTAATGACAGAAATTTTGCCCCACAAAGAATCATGGGGATATTCATCTTCTCCAGATAGCATTTAATGAGTATTAGAAAGAATTACAAATCACCCCCAAAATCAACCTAATGATTTGTGTAACATACAGAATAAATCCAAGTAAAAACAATTAAGTCAATTCAGATAACTTATGGTTTAGTATCTACTAAAATGATACAGTTGCTCAGCATTCTTCGTTGATCAGAATGGCAACAAAAACTTATGAACCTATGTACCCCTTTTCATATCTGATATGAACAAAACAGTTCCAATTCTACCACGAGGTTTTCAACCTAAACTAGTATATATATATCTTTTGGTAAAGTTTTCCAATTTTGTACCTGCGGATTGTCAATGCGATCAAGCTCACGGCCATCAGGTAAGGTACCAGATATATACTGCCAACCAAGAGCATCACTTTCAAGATCTGCATCCAAGAGAGTATCCCAAAAATATTTCATACCCCACCTCCAAGGAAGCTGCAGAACCTTGACAAAGAAACTGGATACAACAACTCGTATCCTATCGTGTAGCCAGCCAGTAGCCCATAGTTCTCTCATACCAGCATCCACTAACGGGTAACCAGTTCTACCTTGTCTCCAGGCCTTAAAGTAACCCTCATCAACAACCCAAGGGAAGTACTTAAGGTGACCAAGCAGAGGCTTTTCATGGCTGTAAGGATGATTAAAACTCATGTATCTTGAATACTCTCTTAGACCAATAGACTTGAGGAATAGATTGACACTCTCTTCACCAGCTCTGTTACCCTCATTAGCCCACAGGACTTGTTTGATCCGAACCAAATGGAAAACTTTTCTTACACTGACTTCACCAAAATGTAGGTGAGGTGATAGAAATGACGTTGTAGCACTATCAGCCTTTCGACGGTTCTTTGAGTATTCAAGTAATGGTCCATTGATGAAGGTGGTCAGAGCCTTGTCAGCATTACTCCAGCCAGGAGACCATGCCCGAGCAAGAAGTGCATTACTTCCTTTCTCTAATTCATCCTCTAAGATCAAGTTATCCGAACGGCATCTTGAGACATCACCTAAAAAAGAAAAATGAAATTTGAATACAATGTCATTAAGCAAACTTCGAAGAAGTTAAAGAGAATCATGACTCTCTAGATGCACACCAGAGATAATTCTTTTAGGTGGAAGAAGAGGAGATTCAGGATCGTAAGGCATGCTGAGGCATCTTTCCCAGAATGCAGCAAATGTCCTGAATGGACAGCCTTCCTCATCATTAACTTCCCAGGGTTCATAGAGCAGGTCTGCATTGAAAGAGCGCACAGCTACACCTGCAGCTGTTAAAACTTCCTTTGCCCGGTGATCCCTCACCAATGATATGGGGTCTATAACACAGGCACACTAAGTTAGTCAAACAATCAATCTGAGACAAAATATAAAGAACTAAGTTTCCTTCCATTTTCTTCTCTCCCTTCTCATTGGTTGCTTAAAGAACAACTTTGTTATGAATGTAAGAAACATAATTTAATGTCGCTCGGTAGATTTGAAGTGCATACTTTAGCAGAAAATCCACTTCTTTTAAACATCAAGTACTTTAACATACAAACAGAGTAATTGGCCAGCAAGAAAGCAAGATGTACTCACATGTTACAAGCTGAACAGTAGCAAAGATTTGACACCAAAACTTCAGTTTTATTGCACAATTCAGTGGTTAAGGAAAAGCAGAAGCAGGAAGCCACTAACTAAATAATACTTTTATAAAGCTATTTTATTGGGATACTTTAAACAACACCATGAGCATTTAAATAAGCCCAAATTTCACCCCCACAACATATTTTTTTTATGAAAAAGGATTAGTTGAAAACATTTTTTAACAAAAAAGAAAAGATTTTCTGACAAAGCTCAAAAGTAAGGATTCTTGGACTAAACTGAAACAAAATACAAATTAACAAAGCTAGTGAAAGTGGAATAAACAATTATAATACAGAACAGGGGTTGACTTAAAGATGACAGAAATGCATCTGAGAACAATCTGCATAATCCAAAGCACTCATATATCAGAATTTAGAACAGGAACTGACCATATAAATGATTGAAGAAGAGCTGAGTAGCCCCTGTAGATTTCACAACTTCAAGGAGAGAAGAAATACTGTCAGTAGATTTCCTTGTGATAAGAACAGTTCCAAGACTTCTCAAAGAAGAATCAAGATGAGCCAAACTCTGCTTAAGCCACCATCTTGATACTCTTCCAGGCTGATAGTGACCTTCTTCCTCAGGTGCCCATATGAACACTGCATACACTGCCCCTGCTCTTACCCCAGCAGCCAGTGCAGGGTTATCTTCTACTCTCAGATCCCTTCTGAACCATACAATACTACATCCCCCACCTGACATCTCTAAAATTCTCAAGAACTCAACTTTTTAACACACACCACACACAAACACACACAGACTCTCTCTCTCTCTCTATCCTACCTATGAACCATAATATGGCAACTATCTTGGAGGACAGAAATTATCTTATCCTCACAGAGTTGCCACTATTTTTCAGTTTTTACTCAGTTGGGAAGGATAATTTCAGACCATAAAGAAGAAAAAAAAATTGTAACCCTCTTTTAAGGAAATAAACCATAAACAAACTGAATTCAATTCCTGAACAAAGTCATGTATGTATAAGAATTTAACATATGAGTGAATCTTGTACTCCACAAATGAACAAATAACAACAATAACTTGGGGTGTAGAAAAGGGCAATAAAAAAGAAATTTCAGAAGGAAAAAAAAAAAGGGAAGAAGGACAGAGAGTGAAGGTGAATGGTTAAGGTGGTGGGGTTTCTTGAAAAAACTTGATAGGCAAATTTCATCCACAACTTTTCTTTTTTTGTTTTTGTAGATTTTTCTTTATAAATATATATATATATATATCTCCACTTATCCTAAAGGAAGCAACAACAAAAGAATACAAAACAAAATCCCATCCAAAACCCCCACTCTAGTGCCTTCTCTAATCCTCTCTCTTTGACAGGGTGGAAAATTGCTATTGCTTGATGCAAAGACTCCCTATACAGCTCAAGGATGGAACAAGAACCCAAGTTATACAGGATATGTACAAATCTTGATTTTTATTTTTTTTTTCCTCCATTTTTTCTTCACTCAAATTATTGCAACCTGAAAGGGATTGTAGGTTTTATACTTTCTATCAAAATACTGAATAAACCTAAAATTAAAAGTGACATATCATGGGCAAATTGTGCCCTCAGATTTTGCTTGTAACTTACTTTACACATTGAATAATTCTCAATCAAATTAAATTTCAAAAGACAAACTCTTTTAATGCCATTTCTTTCGATTTATATTTTGAAGGTTTTAAGATAAAGGACAATATATATATATACCTACCTGCCTTCCAAAGGTGCCTAGAGGACGGGTCAGACACAGCAGAGCGACACCCGGGAGCGTTTTGCTTTTAACGCAATAAAGAATTACATTCTTAATATTATATGAGATCACGGGTTATGAGACTTTTATTTAAATAAGAGATAAACTCTATAAATTTAATTTAAATTAAATTTAAATTAATCGAAATAGTAGTTTTGAATACATGACTTTCTAATAATATATATATATATATATATATATAATAATAGGTTACAAGGAAGAGCTAAATGCACAAATTTGCCCATAAAGTGTCACTTTTAACATATTATTAATTAATAATAATAAATACAAAATATTTTTGCATCTGATTCTGCTTCTATTCTTAGGGATGCCACTTGTTCATGGCAATAGGCAGTTCCGTCCAGGATGAAACAGGAATCTTCCAAGTTGAAATGGAGATATAACTGGATGGGATTAAGAAAGTTGTGAAAAAAGTTGAAAAACAAGATAAGAAAAGAATAATTTTTTTCTCGTCTCATTATCCCCTCATCCCCTCATGCCTCTGTTTGGTCCAATTTCATTTCAATTAGGATCTCATTATCCATGCCAATCATAAAAATCACTTCGAATCTCCGCTCAAATGGAAGAAATTTAATTTTCCTTACATAAAGTCTCAAATCTAATAAGTGTAAAGAAAATTTTCTAATTAGTAATTATTCATCTCGTTCTTTATTCGAATTTGGTCCATAATAATAAAGTATTTTTCAAGAAGACAGAAGTCAGAAAATGGAATATATATATATTCTATAGCATTCTTTTATACCAAAAAAAGGAATTAGAGGATGATGTGGCTTCCGGTCTATGAATACTTTAATCCCCAATTCCAAAGGTTTTGGTTCCTGTCAAAAATAAAAGTCAAACGGAAATTACTCCCGAGAGAAAAAATTGAAAAGGATTAGAGTTTCTAGAACAAAGTTCTACTTACCTCGAATTTCTTGTATTTATAAAGGTTTTGATGTTCGAAAATGACAACTCCCAAATATTTTAAGAATCACCTAATTAAATAAATCTTTATAAAATATTCCAAAAATCTTTTAACTATCTATAAAATATATAGAAAGATATTAAGATATCTACACCTTTAAAAATTAAAATAAAATAAATATGGGATATCTACGGGAGGACTTACCCCTACTTAAAATATTTTAACCTTCTTTCTCTCGGATTTCGATAATAGTTGTTAAAGTTAGATTTTTCAATTAAGCATAATATTATTAAAAAATTGTTATAAATATATTTACAAATTATTATAACAGTATATTCATATTAAAAACAATGTCATTCTAATAAAAATACGAACATATTTAAAAAGATATATATAAATCATTGAATTATTTAAATTTTTAAATCTAAATGTTAATTCTATAACTGTTATCTTAAATTATGACCTATAAATTATAAGTGAGATGGTTTATTAGTAAACTTTACCACATTTAAATTTCTTCAAAATTAATAAGTAACATTGAATTAAAAAATAAGCAATAATCATTAATCAACAATAGAGGATTTGCATAATTATTATTATTATTATTTGAAGGTTGGTTTGCATTATTATTAATTATAATATAATATAATATAATATATAAAGAAAAGAAAGGGTCCCATTCACCACTTGGTAAACATCGCAATGCCACCAACCCTTGTCCCCCAAATAAGACTGCCCAACTCACCTTTAATTAAAGATATTCTATAAATTTCTAATATTGAATATTTATATTTTTTTTTTTAATGGGGTATCTGGGTCGGGTTGACCCGACTAATCCTTACCTGGATCTGGCAGCATTTTTGCTGAAATCTTGGTGTCAAACCCTCATCACCCGACAAGAGAGGATGCTTGAAAGGTACATTTGTACCAATTCAACCACAAACAATTGACGAATATTTATATGTTTTATTAATTTAGGTCGAGACATGTCTTTTTCATTTTTCTATTTTTTTATGTTCAGTTTTAGAATTTTTCTTTTTTATTTAAAAAAACTAATAAATAAATAATTGGGATTTATAATATATATGTTTCAAAGACCACATTTTAAATGAGTAGAAATAAAAATTATGAAGTTATTACTTGATATAAATGGACAAGTGTTTCGGGAATAATAGATGAGATTATGAAGCTTTTTTGTTTGGTATAATAAGAAATTGTATTGTAAACGCTATATGAAATAGTGAGTTTGATAACCCGATAGCTTGGGGGAGTTGGTAAGTAGACTCCTAATACTTCATCCAGGGCGGATGATCAAGGTTTCGAATCCCTTAGGGTGGTTAGCACCATGTTAAAAGCTCTGGGCCGGACCCTAACCCTCGAGTAAGAGTTGAACTCTACGAGTGCTTCGCAGGCCGAGTCCGGATTAGTCTCACCGAAAAGGTGGGGACACTGGGCGCCCCAAATGAATACCAAAATAGAGAGTTTGATATTTGTTGTGAATAATTTATAAGAGTCAGAGTAAGACCTTCGAAGTTTTGAGAACTCAAAAAAAATAGATGAAATTATGCGTTTTATATTTAAAGTAAAAAAAGTTAAATTTTCGAGCGTAACAAAGTTGAATTTTTATTAGGTATTAATTAAAAAATGAACTTGTTTAGGATGATATGCAATCTTCTTCTGATATTTATTTATTTATTTATTTTTTAAAATTTACATGGCTGAATTCCGACAATATTCACAAACTTCTACACGTGTTCACGAAAATGTGGAGCATATTTGACTTTCCTAAGACACCCAATCTGAAAAGAAATGGACTGGACAGTGTTTTTATTATTATTATTTGTATGTTAAAAAAAAAAAAATTACATGAAGAAATTCAAACCTTTCTTTGACTTATTTATTAAGAATTGGTTCTTCATCCAATTTCTTTCTTGTTTAGGCGATTTTGATTTGGTAGGTTATTTTGTTAGTTTGTAATTTTCTTTTGTTTGTCATTTAGGTAATAAATCTGCTTATCTTTTTATTCAAGTATTACATTTATCTATAGTTGTAAATAAACCAAACTGTTGGCGAACAAAGTTCGTTCGTTTTTTAAACAAACCAAACTCAAACAATTTTTTAAACTCGATTAATTTTCAACCTTACTCGAATAGTGTTCGCGAACATAAAGCGTTCACAAATTATAAATATTTATATATTATTAAAAAAAACTATAATATTTAAATTATGGTATATATAAAAGTTTTTTCTATCATTTTCCCTAATTTATAGTGACGACTCTCATTTCTTTATTTTCTCTAGAGTTCAAACTCAACTATCCTTCTACGTTTTCGACAAACCCTAAAAAATGTGGCGGTTCCCCTTCCCTTACTTTCTCCTAGAGCTATAAACAAACCAAACTGTTCGTGAACAAAACTCGTTCGAGCTCGTTCGTTTATTAAACAAACCAAGCTCAAACAATTTTTTAAACTCGATTAATTTTCAAGCATACTCAAAGCTCGTTCGAAAATTAAACAAACCAATTTCAAACTTTCGATGTTCGGTTTGATTCGACTCGTTTACGGCTACATTTATCGCTCTTACAAAACAGTTTCACTCTCTTTCTTTAGAATTACAGATAGTTTGTTCTAATGATATTTCAGCAATATAATCTTCATTTATTTTCTAAAAAAACAAAAATTAGTTTTTCTTCATCGAATTCTTAGGAGTCAATAGAAAAATAGAAAAATGTAAAACCCTTGTATATCAGTGAATTAGATTTGTTATTTCTTGAAATTTCTTTTTTAATTAAAAAATTGTGATGTAATATGTATTCTCTTGATTTAAAAAAAAAAAAACTTTTATTAATTTTTTTTTTTTTTTAAAAAAAACTTTATTAATTTTTTTTTTTTTTTTACCAAAAAAAACTTTTATTAAAAATTTAAATCTTATTGGGATTATTTATATTCGAATCATTCTTAAATCATACCATATATATTTTTTTTATATAAATACGTAAAATGTTATATTTTAAATAATTTGTTTAATTGATTATGTAATTAAGAATACTTTTTTTTTCCTCTAATAATTTTATTTTATTTTTTTTAACAAAAAGAAAAAAAAAATTATCACTTGGAAGCAGACGATAATGTACCAAATACAATAATTTTAATAATTGTACCATAACCGACATAGTTTAAAGGAAAAAATGAATAAAACCAAGAAGATTTCTAGAATAATTGTCGTTCCTAATTTTTTCAGACACGTGAAATTCACGTGGCTATGTTACGGTCAAAAACCTTTTTTTTTTTTTTTCCCCTATAGTTTTCTTTTGAGTTCCAAATGACTGATAATTCCCGTACATTTTTGCCTGCAGGAATTGTGCATTCCCCATTCTCCTTTAGTCTTATCATTTAATATCAAATTTATATCTGAGTCATTTGTTTATTTTTTGTATTCTTTTTAGATATCTTATGAAATTTTTTATACACTCATGATGAATTAAGTTGCTTTGTTAAAGGAAGAAGGTGAAATCAAACCCAACATGCAGCTGAGTTTTGTGTTTAACAGTTGGGATATTGAAAATTTAGATATGATTTTCGGTGTTTTTCTTGTTATTTTATTATTTTTATGTTTAGTTATTTCTGTGTTGGTGTTGTTGGTGTTGTTGTTATTGTTTTTGTTTGTTATTTTTATTTTTTTTAAATTTTTTTAGGTTAGAGCCTTGTTATCTCCAACTTTTTAGGTTGAATTTTTTGTTACCATGAATGATGATTATTCATTCATTTATGTGTAATGTTCTTCGTTCTTAATGAATATTCAATTATCAAAAAAAAAAAAAAAAAAAAAAATATTTAAAATAATAATTAATGATTAATCTAAAATTTCAAAAAATCATGATTTTATTTTCATAGAGTCTAATTTTTTTAGGAGATAAACTTTCACCTTGACTCTTACATGCATGATGATACTATAATGATTATAGAATGAAATTATGTCGAACTCGTAATCTCATATAATATTTAATTGCTTAGACACGAGGTATCCTAGATGAGTCATAAACTATGAGCTACTAATCTCCGTTTGAGTCGGGTTGGTCCCTTGATGGAGGAAGTTCCGACCTCAAATTTTAAACGGCTGTATACATGAGTAGGGGTTTGAAACCCCCAACCCCACTTAAACTAGAAGAGTTTTTTACCAACTCACCTACGTCTTGGGCTATATATGTATATAGATATATATTTAAACCAGGTTTTTTTTTTTTTATAATTTTTTTTTTCAAATTTAATGATCAAGTCCAATCATTCATATAATATAATGTTATTGATATATAGTTCACATCTTGAACCCCAAATTAAGAACATTGAAAAGTACCATTAAGCTATAAAGTGAACGGCACAACATTGTGGGTTTACTTATTGCACTACTTGACATAACCTCTGAAACAACCTAAAAAATCATATCTTAGTTGAATAACTACGACAGCACTCCAGTGAAGATACTTTTTTTGTGCTGCTTATATTTTTCTTTTTTTATGGCAAGAGTAATATGCCTAAATTTGAGTTTTTCCCAAAAATGGCCATACTTTAAAAACTCACTCCGTGTTTGGCTATATTTTTGAAACTATTTCCCAATCTGGTCATAACTCATTTTGTGAATGAGTTATATTGGATCCCACTGATAAAAATTTTTTTTTATTTCCTCTCTCCTCATTTTCTCTTTCCTATCATTCTCTCTCCTCATCTTCTGTCAACAACAATTCACGTCTGTTTTTTTTTTTTTTTTTTTTTTCAGCTATATATATATATATATATATATATATATATATATATATATATTATTTTTATAGAATGAGTCATAGGTACAATTTTCCTCCAAAATTTCTCTCTCGAAATTTTTTTATTTATTTTTCCTCTTATTTCCAGCTGTAATATATATATATATTTTAATACTAGGACTCATTCTAGGAATGAGTCATAGATTGGAAATTTCAAGAACAAGACTACACAAAATCCATGTAGTTGGTATATTCGAGTCATTTGGAAACAATCATTCAATCAGTGGCAGATTTTAGTTTTAAATCATGATCACGCGTGTATCATGCGAGTTGTGAATAATAACCATAGAAATTTGACACATAAGTATATTGCAAGAAACATCATACATCTCATAAGGAATGACCCAGAGACTCATGTGAGTGTCATCCAAAAAGAAGTGCACAACGTATTCCAATGTAATTGTTCTTACAAGAAAGGATGACACGCGAGGAAAGCTGCAGTTGAAATGTTGTTCGGGAGTTGAGAAGACACTTTCAAAGTATTACCGAAGTATATGCATGCCTTACAAGATGCAAATTCAGACGCAATCTTACATTGGAAACACAATGAATCCAGTGTTGAAAATGATAAGGTATTTAACTACATGTTTTGGTCTTTCAAGGCATCTATTTCCGGTTTTGCCCATTATCGACCTGTCATTTCTATAGATGGTACATTTCTTAGAGGTGCATATAAAAGCGTTCTCCTAATTGCAAGTAGTTGGGATGCAAACAACCATATATATCCCTTGGCATTTGCAATTGTTGATGAAGAAACTACTGCAAGTTGGAGTTGGTTTTTACGACTTCTGCGACATTATGTGGTACTTAATAGGACTGTATGCTTAATTTCTCTATATGAGTCATATAATTCTATACTTCCCAAAATAAAATTTTTAGACACGGCAGAGAGGAATGCTATGACTCATTCTCTGTATGAGTCATAGAATTCTCTACTGCCCAAAATAAAATTTTTAGACACGGCAGAGAAGAATGCTATGACTCATTCTCTGTATGAGTCATAGAATTCTCTACTGCAAAAAATAAAATTTTAGACACGGCAGAAAAGAATGCTATGACTCATTCTCTGTATGAGTCATAGAATTCTCTACTGCCCAAAATAAAATTTTTTAGACACAGGCAGAGAAGAATTCTACTGCCCAAGTTCATCACTTTTAATACTTAACCAATTCAAATAATCGTAACAAGTTCATCACTATTAATACTTAACCAATTCAAAAAAGTTAAAATATTAACATCAAAATATCCATTTAATTAATTTGTAATACAACAATGTCAAAACAAGTTCATTACTATTACATATCATCCGGGGGTATATCTATTAACGGCCTTCCGAACTCGTCGAGGTCTAATTTCGGTACATGATATAGTTTCTTCAGCAATACAGTCATCAGAAGGCTGAGAAGATAAACCACTCATATTTTCTTGTGTTCGATTGTCTTCCGGAGGCTGAGAAATTGAGGTACCACCAAATGCATATTCTAGAGTGAGACACTCATGGGGAGATTGAGAAGGTGAACCAAAACCAAATGCCTCTTCGTCCTCACTCGGATCAACATTTGTAGGTCTACATTGTTTGCCTCCTCTTGCCCCGCCTCATATATATATATTATATATATATATATATATATATATATATATATATAATATATATTTTTTAAAGGAATGCCCCGCCTATATATCTATATATATATCAAGCCTAACCCGCCTATATATCTCTATATATATCAAGCCCAACCCGCCTATATATATATATCTATATCTATATCTATATCAAGCCGAGCCTCGCCTACATATATATATATATATATATATATATATATATATATATATATATATATATCTATCAAGGAAAGCCCCAACCCCCGCAGTCCTAAGGAATTTTTTAGGGTTTTATATATATATACCTTTTTGTCGAATCAAAATGAGAAGCTAGTATATATCCTTCATCGACGATTGATTCAGTGTCGACGATGCAGATTTCCAGTCGATCGGCGATCGATTCAGATCTAGGGTTTGGGAGATGTTGTTTGGGAGAGATGAAAATAGTGGGGAAAGAAAGAGAAGAGAGGAAAAGAAAAAAGAAAGAAACAGACCGTGAATTGTTGACGGAAAGAAGAGGAGAGAGAAGGAGAGGAAAGAGAAAATGAGGGAAGGAAATAAAATTTTTTTTGTCGGTAGGGACCCCATATAACTCATTCACAGAATGAGTTATGGCCAGATTGAGAAATAATTTTAAAAACATGGCCAAACACGGAGTGAGTTTTTAAAGTATGACCAGTTTTGGGAAAAACTCTCTAAATTTGGGTCCCAAATGAATGATCATATATATACACATCTAGCAGGTTCGATTCTTGACTTCCGAGTAGATTGCAATATCAAGATTTCTGTAGCGATGGTTTTGAGGGGAATATTTTAATTTATTCGGGTTGAGTGACTTTATTATATATACTAATGATTACACTTCGCCCCATGTGAGAAGTGTACCAAAATTTTTATATAATATTTTGTTTGTAAATAAATTTTCTAAATCCAATTTTAGATATAAAAATGATATATACAAACAAATAAATAAAATTAATATACTAAATGAGATGTGTAATTGATGCATTGGATGATGCCTTCTCCAGCTAGTCCGTCTGGGAAGTCGACAACGCTAATGCTGCCTGCATCAAGATGAAATGTTCCTATCCATTCTTTTGACAATTTTAAGCTATGGCCCAACATTGTTGTATGTATTGCAGGCAGAGCCGTGTAGAGGGTCTTGGAGGCCTAAGACCAAAATTTTTGGAGGCCTTTTTTAGTTATTTATTTTTCTAACCTTTAGAGATACAAAATCATTTATTATATCTTTACAATCAATATATTCTAACATTTCATTTTCAATAGATAAAATAGTTAATTCATTTAATCTATTTTGTCATGGTTGATCTTAAATAGGATTTGATTAAATTTAATTCGGAAAAACTTCTTTCTGCGCTAGCAACAACTACAAGTATTGAATTTTGAATGACTTTCAAGATTAATACAATATTTTTTTAATGTTTTTTTATTCATAGTTTTGAATTTTTGTAAATCAAATAAAAAACCAAAATTATTTTCATATTCTAATAAGTGTTCAAATCTATCTTTCTCTCTCATTATTATTATTATTATCTAATAAATCAATATTATTTTTTAATTCATGTTCTACATTGATTATATAAGTTTCTTAATTCTTCTTTTCTTTTTAAATTTTTCATAACTAGAATCATATTTTTTATTTGATATTATAGATAAAAACTAAACAATAAAAAGTTTTAACACACTCTTTAAAAAAACTAAACAAAAAAATACAAAAAAAAAAAAAACGAGTGGAAGAGAATCCAATATCAATCAATAACAAACAAAATTAACAAAATAGTAATATATTCTATAAAAATAAAAAAAGATAAAACATGTTTAAACTTGAAGATAAAACTTATTTTCCGAAGATAATGCATTTTTACTTTTAGATTTGAAATTCAAGACTGAATAATCGATCTACTAAATATGTGGAAGTCGGTTTTGGAATATCATGATAATATATTGAGAGTACTCGAAGTCCCGAAATGTCCACGTAGGAAAAGGCCGTCCGAGGTGGATTCCACGAAGAACCGATGTGGTTCCGGATAGGATTCCGCTGAGGCCTAGCCGGCGGACAGAAAGTACAAAACGCTAAGAGCATGACCTCTGACAGAGGATTCGCACTGAACCTCACATTAAATGAACTTGACCCAACAAGCTCTATTTGGAGCCACAATGTCGGAACTGTCAGGCGGGACCACAACAGGTGTCACTTCCCGGTTGGCCAAGTTTCTCCATAAAACGGTAACTCACATCACACACAAACTAAGTGAAAGCCGGATATTCAAGTATATTCTCGGGTGCTCTGTGAGGGTCGTCGGAGCTATATTTCCCGACACGACCCCGACACTGTTACATTTATACTCCGATTTCTAACTTGATCGTCAGAGAGCCAACGCTGGGAACACACCTCCCGACACTTGGCTTTCTTGCAGGATCCCGTCACGGTGAGCAGGCCCACATTGCCTACGTGGAGAGATCATCCCCGATCATATATATTTTTGTTTGATTTTGGAAGATTACAATAATATATTTTTGGAATACTCAATATTTAAATTATTTAAAAGTACTCAACAATTGTCTGTATTCTTTGAAATTAATTGAAAATGTTAGATTATTTTTTATTCAAGATAAAGACTCTCTATATATAATAATTTTTTTTTTTAAAAAACAACGGTTTAGAATTTAGAATGTAGTTGTTATAAGATAGGAAATGTAAAATAATATTAATAAGGAGAGAGAATTTTTCATATTTTTATGTTCCTTGGAAATATAATAAGATAAAGACTCTCTATGTATAATAAAAAAATTTTAAAAAATACCAACGGTTTAGAATGTAGTTGTTATAAGATGAGAAAGGTAAAATAATATTAATAAGGAGAGAGAATTTTTTATGCTTTTATCTTTCTTGGAAATATAATATTGTTTAAATAGGCCTATTTTCAATAAATAACATTGATAACTTTAGATAATAGTTATTTTTTAATTAAAAATATTTTTTTTAGTGATTTGGGGCCTCTTGCTGATGTGGGGCCTAAGGCGACCGCCTTAGTCGCCTTAGGCTCTACACGACTCCGATTGCAGGATGATCTATTAATGCAACAACTATATTATCCTAGTTTGAACATTCTTTTAATGATAGTACATCCAGTAATTGCCTTCAGGCTTTCCCCGATTTACCTCGCATAGTGCTTGTTGTAACATCGTCTTTGAATCTATTAAACAGACCTGACTGATAAGGATCATACCCTATAGCATCCTACAAAAAGAAGATTTTGATGTCAAGACTTTTTTTTGTTAGACCACCTGGATATGATATGACACTTTTTTTTTATTAATTCGGATTCTTACATGGTGCTTATAGTGAATATCAAACCACATACCTCGTGTAATATTTGCAAACGATTTTACAGATCAAGAATTTACAACTTGGAAAAATGGAGCAAATATTCCATTTGAACATGCTATAATCATTCACATAGTTCCATTTTACTTTTACTTAACAGTAATCGATTTTCCAGTTTTAAAAGAGTTTAAAGTCACTTGCCTTGTTTGATTTCTTGAGTAGGATGCTTTCAGCATCAAGATCTGCCATCTGCTTCATTTGCACATACCGTGGAATACAATCATCACCCAAGCAATCAGCAGCTTCTTGCATCTAAATTCTTTGCATGTCAAAAGGTTGCATAGGTATAATTTGTGTAGGGAGAGGAATTTTTTAAAATGTTACCACAATATTCAAAAGATGTTACATGGGAAATCATGCTGACTGTCTCTACAGAGGCCATATTCGGGCTGCTGATTACTATAGTGTTTAATTTCAGGTCAAGAAGTTGCTTAACAATTTTTTGTGCCTGTTTGAATCCATGTAACAAAATGAGATCCTTCCTTGTCATACTTTCAGTAATATTTTTTTTTTTTTTTTTGGTGAATGGAAATCATGCATTAATAGAATCCTCCTCATCAAGAGGTACAAAGGTACCACCCCTGTCACACAGAACCTTAGGGGGGATAGTGGTCAAGTCAAGTTTACCATTAAAAACTACAGACCTAGCCCAAGCGGCAAGTTTATGGGCACAAAAATTACAACTACGGTTAGAAAAATTAACCGACCAAAAAGGGAACTTAGACAGGAAAGATCTGCCATTCCGGATGTTATCCGAGGCACGCCAGTCGCGGAATTGTTCCAACCCTCTCAAGGTAAGGACAACTTGAAGAGCATCTCCTTCAAACCACACTTTCGACATCTTCCAAGTCTTCAGCAATCTTAAAGGCTTGGATGGCCGCTTCAAGCTCCGCACAAAACGAATTACTCGAGTTGAAGTGGTTAATCCAAGCCCCTAGAATGGAACCATAGTGATTCCGAAGGACAATAGCAGGCGTGGCAGAATTACCAAAAAAGGAGACATCAAAGTTGAATTTAAACTCTCCCAAAGGGGGAGGAGACCAAAAAACAGGAGGGGCATGTTTCCGTCTACAACTCTTAGCCAAAGCTGTATTCCAGTAAGGAGAGGCAACTCTAAGCAGTTGATCAGCAAATATGTTCCAGTCTGGAGCATCAGCTCCCAGTCTAATCTTATTTCGCCACATCCAGAGCTGTTCAAACATTATAATTGCATAATGCAGATTTTGAGTAATATTAATGTGATACTTTCAGTAATATTAATGTGATGTTTAACTTTTTTTTCACTTAAGTTGAGTGTTGTGATTGGTCAAGTCTGACAATCTAAATTGAAACAGAAGAGTAGATTTGTTGAGAAAATATATAAGTAACTTTTGAATATTTAGTCAACCAATATTACTCTATAAAAATTCTTTAGTCACTGCTTTTATTGACTAACACTTTACAAATATAATGATTATATTCTCATTTATCTAACGTAAACTTTAATATATATATATATATAAAAAAGTGATTTTACTTTTTTCCTTTTTAAAAAAAAAATAATTAAATCTTGTCTAAATACGCCGTAAAACTACTAATTGACCTGGTGGTGGATATGATTAGATCAAATTATATATTAGTATATATACTTTAATTTAGAAAATATATCTTATATTCTTCGTTTTTAATAAAATACAAATATTGTTATTTTTTTTTCTTAGACACAGGGTATTCTAGATGAGTCTCAAATTATGGGAGGACACCTTTAAGCCAAATCCACGTCTAGATTAATTCCCATTCGAGCCGGGTTGGTCCCTTGAAGGAGGAAGCTCTGACCCAAAATTTTAAACAGTTGCATACATGAGTGGGGGTTTGAATCCTTAACTTCACTTAAGTTAAGAAAGTTCTCTTACCAACTCAACTACGCTTTAAGGTTAAATATTGTTGTTTTTACTTATAAAGTAAGTCATCAATTAAACTATGTTGGTAAATTTTTATTTTATTGTCTGTTGTCTAATTTGTCCAAGAATTAGGTATGCATATATGTGTGTGTGTGTGCTTGTTTTGCATTTGGAAGATATCTTTTTCACGAGTAAGATGGATTGATTGGGGGTATTTCACCACAGAATTTAAATGGTCATGCAAGAGAAGCAGACATAATCTAATTTAATCAATGAGAAACATATAATTTTACAGGAAAAAAATAGGTTTATTATACAATTAGGTCATTTTTCTTTCTTTTTTTTTTTTAACTTTTTTTTACACCATTATTCTTTTAACTATTTATATAATTTGATGATTTCCTCGAATTCTATTAAAAAAAAATTTATCAAAAGTCATCATGCAATACGCATGAATTATTCAAATCAAATTATATGATAAAAAAAAGTTTAGAGATGAAAATAAGTTCAGTTTTAACACTTGAACTTCTAAATCATTCAAATCAAATTCAGTCAATCACAAGATAATTCCAGGGTATTTTTGTCCATTAACAATATATATATATATATATATATATATTATATAGTTGAGCCCTGAAACTCCTGCAACCTCAACATCAAGTCTTTGGGTTTCTTTCCAAAACAATGGATGAGCACATTATGTTAAAAAAAAATATTGGACCATACATACATACATTCACACACACACACACATATATATATATATATATATTATAAGTAGATCAGTTCCTTAAGTATACTTAAAGTTAAAATATTGTAAAATTAATATCAAACACTTGGAAGACGACCCATGATTATGATATATATAAAGAAAGAAAACCTCATTTTTTATATCTTTATTAATGAGTGTGTGATTAAAGTCTAGTTATTGGTCTAGAGTTGTCATAACAACATAGAAAGAAACAGCTCTCTTTTAATTTTTAAAGGTTTCTTGTTCACCATCATTGCTTATGAGATAAAGAAACCTTAAAATGCTGTGATTTGATTTTTTTTTTTTTTTGTTTGTTAAAGAACCATTAGGAAGTTCTTATGTCATGGTAGAAATATCCAATTCTTTAAGATAATAATGTAATTTGTGTGATATTGGATATGTCTGTTCCCATCATTGATGATAGCTTCATTATAGATATATATTTGTTACCAAATATTTATAAAATGATGGTTATGTTAATTTTTCAATAATTATAACTTGATTTGTTTTGTTGAAATTAAAGAAAATTGAAAAAGAGAATAAAAATAAAATTTGAGATATGCGGTGGATTATGTCAAATTATGTAATAGTATATATAACGTAATTTAGTGGATGTAACTTATTTGTTTGTCAAGTGTTTGTGGCTAAGTTGGCAGCAAGACTGCCCCAAACACTCTCCTTGCCCAAAGAGCGGGAGTTCGACACCCAATTTCAGCCATAGTGCTTGTCAGATCCCAGTGTTGGATTAGTCGAGTAAAAATCGGATATCATCACTATAAAAAAAAAAACCTTTTTTTTTTTTTTTTTCTCACGAAATAAGAATATATATGACTCTCTTTTTTTTTATAGAGTAAGTCACATCGACCAAACTATGAAAATTCTTATGTTTTTTTTTTTGATTATATATATATTCCCATTAATATTTATATTTATGCGGGTGTTTGTGTATACCTTTTATTCTAGGATAATATAAATTAATACAAGAACCTTTTGTGAATCTATTGAAATTTACATAGTGAGAATTAAGCAGAATTATTTTAGTAGTAATGATGTCATATTTACATGTGAAGGGAAAATGATCAAAAGAGAATTGGAATCATTTTACAATACTTATTCTCCCATCAATCTTTTCCTCACTTATTCTAGTCTTTCGTTGTGTATGGTGAATGATATATATATATATATATATATATTGAAAAGATTTTGTCCAAAGCTATGTAAGAACACACACATATTCACAATATGTGTAAATATTATATCTTGATTAGTCTTGCTATATTTGCATGGAAGAGTTGAAAGGAAAACATGCCTCGAAATTTAATTAATTATTCATTTCTCAAGTGGAAAAATTGCCAAGATTATGTAATATATATATATAAAGATTTATGTGATTCAATCAAATATTGATTACCTTTTCCTTTTCCATTTTTTTTTATGATAATGATCTGAAGCAGAAAATCTAATATTCACATTCTGAAGCTGAATTTAAAAATTTGTAATAGAAGCAACTCTCCGATCACACCAAAACTACATACATCATGTTCTCCTTTTTTGGTATTGACATTACGTATCTGCATGTCCACACATACATACATATATATATATATATATATATATATATATATAAAATATATATATATATATATATATATATATATATATATAGGGCAAAATGGAAAAGGTTGACCAATATTAACTTATCTCAAACTGATCTAATAATAATTATATGTACTAATATGCCTATCTCAAACTATTATATAAGCTTAGCTATTTAATAACTCAAAGCAAGAGACATCAAATAGTATAACTTAATTACATATAAAATCAGCTCCAAGTATAACTCAAACTAAGGTAAGTCAAATAAAATTAACTAAACTATGTAAAATAAACTTCAAGTGATAGATCAAAAGAAGACGAGTGAAGTAAAATTGAACTACATTAACTACATAAAAGTTCCAAATGATAATTCGAGAGACAAGTTAAGTAAAATAACTAAACTATATAAAATAAGATCCAAAAGTAATAACTCAATGCAAGGCAAGTTAACTAACTCAAAGTGACAACTCGAAGCAAGGCGAGTTTGACAACATCAAATAAGCTCCAAGGGATAACTTGAAGCAAATAGAGTCAATTAAATAACTAAATACATAAAATAAGCTTTAAATGATAACTGAAGCAAAACAAGTCAAATAAAATAAGTTCCAAATAATAAATCGAAGCAAAGTGAGTCACAAAAAATGAACGATATAAATAAGTTTTTGGGAATATCACGAAGCAAGATAAGTCAAAAAAAATTTACTTATCTACATAAAATAAAGCTCAAGTTATAACTCAAAACAAGGCCAACTAAGTAAATTAAGCATTGAGTTAAGCTTCAGTGATAACTCGAAGTTAAGCGAGTCAAGTAAATCAACTTAAAATAAGGAGAATTAAGTAAAATATTAACTACATAAATTAAGTTCCAAGAGATAACTCGAATAATTCCAAGTCTAGATGAAATAAAATAATTCCAAATTAAGCTTTCATACAAGTCATAATTCCAAACAGAGTTAGCCAAATAAAATAACTCATCTAAATGAAATAAAGTCCAGATGATAACTTGAAGCAACTAAAAAATAAATTACAATTTAAAATACGTAAAATAACCTAACTGCATAAGCTCAAAGTGAGAACTCGAAGCAAAGTGAATAAAATAAATAAATTAACAACACAAAATAAGTTCCAAATAATATCAAGAAGTAAGAGCAAATCAAGTATGATAACTCAAGGGAAGTTAAGAAAAGTAACTAAACCACACAAAATAATAAAAGTAAGGCGAATCAAGTGAAATAACTGAACTAAATAAAATAAGCTCACAACAACAACCGAAAGCTAGACAAGTCAAGTAAATGACTTTATTACTCCAAATGGTAACTCAAAGTAAAGTGAGTCAACTAAAATAAATCAATTATATAAAATAAGCTCCAAGTGATAACTCGAAGCAAGGTAAGTCAAGTAAAATAATTTGAAATATGCCTTGGACGACATCAAATAAGTCTCAAATGATAACATGAAACAAAATAAGTCAAGCAAAGTAACTTATCTACATAAAATAAGTTCAGTAATAACTCAAAGTCCTGCTCTAATTAATAACTCAAAGCTACGCTTTTACATAAAGAGAGATAAAAAGAGCTGTTTCAAAAAAAAAAAAAAAAAAGAACTTGAAGCTGAATTACAACATAAACATGCACATACCCTTTTCACTTTCCCTTTGTTACCTTTTGATCTAAAGCAAAGTGTAACAAATAAACGAAATTCATTTTGTACTCATTTATCTGAAGAACAGTTAAAAGAAATTCATTTTGTTTAGTAACAAATAAACAAATCATCTCATAATCAAAGCAGCATCTTTCTCCATTTAATAGAAAAAATCAATAAAAACAAAACAGAGTCGGGAACAACACCTAATAGCAGAAAATATTGAACCTTTGAGATACACTCTAACCCCCCTAAAATTTTTTGTACTACATCCTACCCCCTATATCTTACATCTTACCTTAAAAACTCTACACCCTACCTTAAACCATATATATATATATACCCTAATACCTATAATACTCTAAATTGAAAATCATGCATCCTAATAACTACTAAACCCTATATCCTAATAGAGACACATCTAATACTCTAAATCCTATACCCTATATATAAATTCTAAATCTATATCCTATATTACAACACTCTATATCCTCTTGTTCTTTTTTATTTGCACTTCTTATACTTATAATGTTTCGTAAAAAATAAATAAGGGTTAATCCGGTAAATCTGTAAACAAAGACTAGGAATATTTGAAAAAGAGCATCAAGAAGGGGGGTGTAGCAAATTTCCTTTCTTGTGTTTCTGGGAAAACGAAAAATCCCTTTTACAAAAAACTTGATGTTAATAAATCCGCAAGTCTAGAAATTCATTTCAACTAATTGAACCTTCTCGAACTGTTTTTTTTAAGAACTAAAAAGATTTGTGCCAAAATAACAGATGCCAAGAAGAATAAAAGGCCTTGGACAATGGATCTTGAAGTACTATTTTTGTATCCCCTGACCAATTCCGCCCACATTACGATTACTCGTTAATGGTGTGGATCAAATTTTAGGGTTCCTCCTGAAATAAAAAGTTCCGGTCCTGGGGATAATATCAACCACTTGACGTCCATCCGCCTACTATACTCACTGGTCCTTATAAATTGTATTGTTACTCTTGCTCCACCCACATCCTAAACTCTAAATCCTAAATCTCATTCTAAACTCTAATTTACCCTAGACTAACCCTACGCTCTCTAACTCTAAACCTTAAATCCTACCCTACACTACACTCTATATACTATACCTTAAACCCTACCCTACCCTACCTTGTATTACCCTAAACTTTAAATTCACAAAATTGACACCCTACACCCTAAACTCTAAAACATTCTAAACCTTAAACCTACCTTACTCTAGAACCTTGCTCCTATAGATTCTACACCCTAAACCCCTAAAATACACTCTATACACTAAACCCTAGATCTTAAAATCCTACATTCTAAACTCTAAACCACACATCCGTGCACATCCTAAACTCTAAATCCTACCTTGAATTCTAAAATCCTACGACCTAACACTCTAAAATTCTAAACCCTAAATTCTACACTCTATACCCCTACACCCTACATTCTAAACTCTAAACTCTCATACTCTAAATTTTAAACCCTACACCTTACACCCTAAATTCTACACTCTAAACCCTAAATTTTACCCTAATCTATATAGTCCACACTAACCCTACATCTTACACCCTAAACACCTACATCCTATTTCCTAAACCCTACACTCTAACCTAAACCCTTAAAACCTAAAATCTAAATTCTATATACCTACATCCTACATCCTAAAATCTAAAACCTGAATTCTATATACCTTATATCCTACATTCTAAACCTTATTTCTATACCTTACATCCTAAACTAGATATCTTAAACTCTAAACCCTAAATTTACACTAATCTACACCAACTCTAAAACCCTACATCCTAAACTCTACACCTACATCATATATCCTACACTCTAAACGCTACACTAATTACACTCTACCTAAATTTTATACCTTATATACCCTATATAGGTGTAGAGTTTAGAGTTTAAGATTTAGTGTAAGAGTTTAAGGTTTAGGATGTAGAGTGTATGCGGTTTAAGGTTTAAGGTTAGACTGTAGAGAGGATTCGGAGTGCAAACCCTAAACCTTGTGCACACACTCTACATCCTAAACCCTAAACCTGCCACCCCAAACTCTATATCCTATACCTTAAATCTAACCCTACAACTTAAACCTTACACTAACCTACATCCTAAATTCTAAATCTTGCACATACACTCTACACCTTAAACCCTCACCCTAAAACCTAAACTCTATACTCTAACTACATCCTAAACCTAAATCGTATATTCTAAATTCTAAACCATAAGCCCAAATTTTGCATCTTACACCCTAACCGTACGTATCAAACCCTAAACCTAAACCCTAACTCTACACCCTAAATTCTAAATCTTGCACATACACTCTACATCCTAAACCCTCAAACCTAAACCCTACACACTCTAACTACATCCTAAACATTCTAAATCGTATATTCTAAATCCTAAACCATAAGCCTAAATTCTACATCTTACACCCTAACCCTACATATCAAACCCTAAACCTAAACACTAAACCTTAAATTCTAAACTCCAAATTCTACACCCTACACACCCTAAATCCTAAACCTTACATTCTAACCCTAAATTGTATATTCTAAACCATAAGCCTAAAATCTACATCTTACACTTACATATCAAACCCTAAACCTAAACACTAAACCCTAAATTCTAAACTCCAAATTCTACACTACCCTAACTACATCCTAAACCTACATTCTAACCCTAAATCATATATTCTAAATCCTAAACCATAAACTGAAATTCTACATCTTACAACCTAAACCTAAACCCTAAATTCTAAACTCCAAATTCTACACCCTACACCCTACACCCTAACTACATCCTAAACCTTACATTCTAACCCTAAGCCATAAGCCTAAATTCTACATCTTACACCCTAACCCTACATATCAAACCCTAAACCCTAAACCCTAACTCTACATACTAAATTCTAAATCTTGCACATACACTCTACATCCTAAACCCTCACCCTAAGCTCTACACCCTAAACCCTAAACCCTACACTCTAACTACATCCTAAAACATTCTAACCTTAGATCGTATATTCTAAATTCTAAACCATGAGCCTAAATTCTACATCTTACACCCTAACCCTACATATCAAACCCTAAACCCTAAACCCTACACTCTAACTACATTCTAACCCTAAATCGTATATTCTAAATTCTAAACCATAAGCCTAAATTCTACACATCTTACACCCTAACCCTATATATCAAACCCTAAACCCTAAATTCTAAACTCCAAATTCTACACCCTACACCCTACACCCTAACTACATCCTAAACCTTACATTCTAACCCTAAATCGTCGTATATTCTAAATCCTAAACCATAAGCCTAAATTCTACATCTTACACCCTAACCCTACATATCAAACCCTAAATCCTAAACACTAAACCCTCAATACTACACCTAAAACCCTAAACTAGCCTACATCCTAAATTCTAAACCTTATATCCAAAACCTTATGTTCTTTAAACCTTAAATTCTAAACCCTAATCTAAACCTTAAAAACTATATACCTAGAATCTAAATAGTATATTAATCCAAAATACCTTGAAAAAAAAATATCCAAAATTGTTATTTTCAAAGGAGAGTGTTATTTTCAAAAAGATAAACCAAAAAAAAAAAAAAAAAAAAAAAACTTGTACAGTAATTTTCTATCTATTAATATAAAATAAATAAATGGCATAGATAAAATATATTTTAATTTATTAAATTTTGAAAACACACAAAAAGAAAAGAAAAGAAAATTAATGATGCAATAAATTGAATGATTTCTTTTCCCCCCCTAAATTGAAGTTAAAAACTATTAAAAAAAATAGTATTATAATTTTAAAATATTTTAATTTATTTTGAAAACACAAAAATAGAAAAAAATATATTTAAAATAAAATTGATGATGGAGAGTGTTTTTTTTCTCATTTTTAATTATATAAAATTTATTTTTATTTTAAATTAAAAAATAAAAATATTTTTTTTTTTTTTTTTTTTAAATTTTTTTTTTTTTTTTTAAAACACAAAAAGGGGAAAAAAAAAAAGATTAAAAAAATAATAATTATTTTTTATTGTTTTTTCCCCCTTTATTTTTTTATTAAATAATTTGTAGTTTATACACATTCTAAATTTTTTTTTTTTTCCCCCTTTTGTTTTCCAAAATCAAAGAAACCTTTTGAGAACAAAAGGATAAAAAAAAAAAACAAAGATGAAATTATAATACTTATTCTTTCACTATGTCACTCATATATAAATAGAAGTGCTTAAAACTATTTAAAATAAAATATTTTCATTTATTTATTTTTAGACAAATTGGCCAAATTCATCGCTTAACTTACAAATTTTTTGCGATTTCATTCCTTTTTATAATTTTAGGCAATTTCATATTTTTTTTAATTTTAATAAAAAATAAAAATAAAAATAAAAATAATTTTATGAAGTTTGTATCACTTGAAATTTATAGAAAAAAAAATTATTTGAAATTGTCGTAAAATAAAATATGTGTATACTATAGATGATTTAATTAGTAATTAATGGTGTATTTGTCGTATTTGAAATTTAAACTCTTAATTTTTTAAATTTGTGACAATTTAACTTAATTTAATATTCTAATAATATTTGTTTGGTAAACTTTAAATATATTATATATATAATGTCATGACTTCAGCTCGCGACTATGAATCTAATAACACTCAAAGTTAACTATTTGGATGTTACAACTATGGGTGCACGGTCACCATTTAATATTTTCTTTATTGTATCAGAAGAATATCCTAGTAGAATAAAAATACCTAAAATCATCCTTATATATTTTTTTTAAAGCATTTATTTTTATATAATATTACCCATTTAATTTACATTTTGTGTAAAACAACGTATCATATATCAAATACCGATTGTTTTGACTGTGATTTCCATGATTTGGTAATGCCGTAGCTACCCAACTTATGTTTTTAATCATTTTCCAATGGAGTAGCTGATGGGGAAAGTCCGGCGACAGCGACGATGACGACCCTGAGATTGTACGGCCGGAAGCATTTTTCTCCGATGAGGGCTTCTTTGATCCTCTCTTTCCCTTAGGAGCCATGTATGGATTAAAAATCAGTACACTGATTATTTGATAATTCCCAATTCTGATTTAAGATCACGGCTTTGGGTAAAAACAAGGCTGTTCCTTCGGCTTCATCATCCAGCCGGCGATTTGTGGAATATTTGATCGAATCCGACGGGGAAATCTTGCTGGCTTTTGTGATATCGAGGACTAAGAAAAGCGAATTCGATGACGTGGAAGTATATCGGCTTAATTTCTCCGGTAGAGAACTGTGGTGGGTGAAAATGGAGAGCATAGGAGAGAGAGCTCTGTTTCTTGGGAGTAATTGTTGTATGTGTGTAGTAAATGCAGAGCAAGTTGGATGCAGACCTAATTGTGTCTATTTCACTCATAAAAGTATTAAAGACAGTTGCTGGAAAGAATTTGACATGAGGACAGGCTATATTATTAATTCAACCATGTTGTAATATGTATATATATACTAGTGGTAATACCTCGTAACTGGGTGCGAAATGTACCACAATATATATTTATAAAATATTATGTTTATAAATAAAATTTTAAATTAATGTATTCTAAATTTTGATATAAAAATAATATAGTGATAGAAATAAATATTGTCGGTTATTTGTGGAGTAGTTGGCAGTCAAGCTGCCCCCAGCCTATTCCCCAAACATCTCTCTGCCTACAGGCGGGAGTTCGACACCCCATCCCCCATGTATAAAAAAAAAAATAAAATGTCATCAAACATAGAGGAATTTTCCAACTGTTTACATTTCGAAACTAAATTAACAACTAAAAATGTTTAAAATTCGAAATCTAACAATCCAATTGTGAAATCTCACAAACTAATTTACCAATAAAAAACCTAACTGCTGCAAACCAAATAGAGTAAGGAAACAAAAGCACATCAAGAACAAAATAAATGTATGTAGATATTTCCGGCAGAGGAGAAGAATCGAACTTGAGAGTTGGGGATGCCAAAGTCGATGAAAGAACAAAGAGGGAGAAAGTTCAAGTTGGAGGGCGAGGTAAATCAAAGAGCAAAGTGAACGGAACCTCTCCGGCTTGAGAGTGAAAACTTAGTTATGGTAATATAGAAACAAAAGAACAAGCCATATTCAATTCCCTTAATCTTCATGCATTAATTGAGAGCTGATTGAGAGAAAGAAATGGAGGAAGATTGAGGGTTTGAGAAAGAGAAAGAAACGGTTCAAGATTGATGATACTTATGTGCTATGAAAAATTACAATTATATATCAAAATTATTTCATATGTCATCGGACTTTTGTAATCTTATATATATAAGATATATATACTAGTTAAACATTTCTAGTGCAAATGCATATATTGTAAATTTTATTTTTAAATTATTTTAAATTTTATTTTTATTTACTTGATTTGTCCGTTAATTACCAATAGATTAAACAGTGTATAAATATATATATATACATCATCTTTACTTAATCCACTAATATATAAATATGTTCAATAAAATAATGAATATATATACATACGAACTGACATGGTACCTAGAAAAGAAAACACTATTTTCTTCCTTTCGTTTATTTATAAGGTTTAAAAAAGTAGACATACAATAAAAAAATAGAAAAATTAGAACAAAAAAATTCCAAAATTAGGTAATAAATTCACTACTACTATTCTTTAGTTTTAAAATTAATATTATTATTTTTTATAAGTAAAATTTCGTTAAAAGAAAATATTATCAAATAAATAATTAGATAATTCACCTTAATAGAATAAAATACCAATTTAACATTTGGTGGAGACAAAATACTCAAATTAAAAAAATTTATATGAGTTGAACATAGCTAGAAATAAAAACATTATAAATAAAATAATAAAACAAATATCATATCTAAACCCGCCTTCTAGTTGTCATTCACAAATTTCATCTACAAGAATAGTTCGATTTTGCCTTCTTCCTTAAATGACAGCCCAATCTATCCAAGACTTGACAGAAATTTCACATAGTACTGTAAGAAGGCAAAAATCAAACAAAGGATTTAACAAATATTTCTTCTAAAAGAAGAAGAAAAATTTGGTATCTAAATATGGAAGAAATATAGAGAATGATAAACTAAAACAAAGGAAAAAATAAAAAATACAACACAGTAAAATAAAAAAAATATAGAAATATATAAAAAAAAAATCTCAAGCCAAAATAAAACTCTAGTTGAAGCTAAATTTCCCCCTTGATTAGAAAAAGAGACTTAGGGTTGGATTGAGACGGTACAAAAAGAAAGAGAAGGGATTAAGAGTTCTTATTTGGGACTAAACCACTTATTTTCTAATGGAAAATTTCCACTTTTTCCTAAAAAAACTCCTAACTTTCATTCTCTAAATTATGATAACCCGATGGACACAAAAGTTTGACTCTTATGTTATTTGTCAAAGACAAATATGGAAAAGAAATATGGTTTAGAAAAAGACAATAAAAATAAAGAAGTGGCAATCTCAATATATTTGATGTAAGTTGTAGGGAGTAAGGAATAAGCCATAGGGTATAAAGTCATATGGCATAAAGCTGAGAGAGTAAATAGGATATAGAGTATTACAATGCGAGTTTAGGGGAAAGCATATAACATAAGTAGAGGGTGGGTTTAGGCATAGGACATATGGAATAAGATAAAAGACAAATTATTTAGAGGATCATAGTAGGAAGAATTTAGGGTCGTAGGTGTATAGCATGGGATGGAAGGTGAGTTTAAGCATAAGAGATAGAAGGCGTAGGGCTTAAGGTATAAACTAGACAAGGCATATGACAAGTTTAGGAAATAAGCATATGGCGTAAGATATAAGGCATAAGGAAGGTTTTAGTGCATAAGATGTGAATTTTAGGGGGGGATACAACATATACATAAGCGAGTTTACAATATAAGATCATAAGATATAAGACATATAGGGTAGATCTAATGCATAAATCTTATACCCTATAACCCTATCATTCTACACCATATACACTCTACACCCTAAACCCTACACCCAAAACTCTAAACCCTCCTACATTACACCAAAAATCCTATCTTACACACACACCCTAAACTTACATTACACTCTACACTCTACACCCTAAACTCTACACCTTAAACCCTACATCCTACTATACCTTACAACCTACACTCTACACCCTAAATCTTAAATCTTAAAAACCCTATACTACCATAAATCCTAACATCTAAAATCTAAACTATATACCCTACACACTAAATTCTAAATCCTACTCCATAAATCTACCTTACATTCTATTCCCTTATATTTGAACCCCGGATTATCATGGGGCACTACCTAATAGTAAACATGTGGAAACCCAACTTCAAATCGTCTAGTGGGGACCTAAGTGCGACCCTTGTTTGGGCCCGTTTTCTAGAGCTGCCTTTGGAGTTGTTTGATGAGGAGATCCTATATGCTATGGGGAACATAGTTGGGAGGACAATTAAGATTGATGAAACAACATTGTCGATTAGACGTGGTAGATATGCTAGAGTCTGTGTGCACCATTAGTTCCTTTCATAACACGGTGTTAGGATCTTCATCTTATATGTTTTGGTTGTAGCATGTATGGTCACAGAACGGAGGGTTGTCTAAATGTACTGTCCGAATGGGGGTAACCAAACACAGAGGGAGTATTATAGGGTATTGGAGGGTAGAATTTAGAGTATTATAGGGTATTGGATATATAGAAATCGGGGAGGATGAATCAACATTATACATCCAATTCTCTAAATCCTAATGAAATACTCCAATTCTCTAAACCCTATACCCTATATTATATACACTCTAAACTCTAAAAAATTTTGTACTACATCCACTCTAACCCCCTAAATCCTACACGCGATCCTGCCACCACGTCGCAGAACGGGAGCTCGTGTGGAACCTTTGATTTCCGGCATAACAGCGGTAAAACGTAACAAAATATTATGGCCGCCTAACATAGGGACCGGAGGTAAGGTAAACTCAGCCAAAATATGACACCCGAAGGGCCCGACACTCACAATCCTATCCTATCCGAGTCCGAGTTTACCCCTTGCACTTCGGACAACCGTCTGTAGCATCATAAGGAGGACCTCCCTTTCGAGGTCGCTAAGGAAAGAGTACGGTACATAGGAAGTTAGTGTTTCTCAACGTGGTGTATAGCACGAAAAACCTTTCGATACAAGATAGGGTCGTTCAAATGAAAGACAAAATTTGGCCTTTCTTCTCTCTGGGGAAAGAGAAAGAGGGTCTTATGGGGGAGGGGAAAGGCTTGGACCTACCTATCCCGATAGGACCCCATAAAAGAACGGGAGCTTTGGAGAGGTTCCATATTGCTTGAGACGAAGGGCAGCACTTCCGTATGTGATCATAGTATGTCACGTCGTCTCGTCCCCGTTGTACCGAAGAGTACCTATGCACTATGTTCTAGTTCACTAATAAGGAAGATAGATACCATATATCCTACATCCTAAACATACCCTATACTACATCCTACCCCTTAAATCTTACATCTTACCTTAAAAACTCTACACCCTACCTTAAACCATATATTCAATACCCTATAATACTCTTAATTGAAAATCAAGCATCCTAATATCTATTAAACCCTATATATCCTAATACCCTACACATCTAATACTCTAAATCCTATACCCTATATATAAATTATAAATCTAAACTATATCCTATATTACAACACTCTAAACCGTATTATACACCATAACCCTCTTGTTTTTTTACAAAAAGGGGTGTAGCAAATTTCCTTTCTTATGTCGGCTGGGAAAACGAAAAATCCCTTTTACAAACTTGATGTTAATAAATCTACAAGTCTAGAAATTCATTTCAGCTAATTGAACCTTCTCGGCATGTTTCTTTTTAAGAACTAAAAAGATTTGTGCCAAAATAACATATGTAATGGGTCTTGAAGTACTATTTCTGTATCCCTTGACTCCCCTACATTAGGATTACTCGTTAATGGTGGATCAAATTTTAGGGATTCCCCCTCCGAAATAAGAACCCGAGGGTTAATATCAACCACTTGACATCTATCCGCCTACTATACCTGCTGTTGTAGTATTGTTACTCTTGCTCCACCCACATCCTAAACTCTAAATCCTAATCCTTATCTAAACCTAAATCTCATCCTACTCTACACAAACACTATATCTTAAATTCTAAACTCTAATTTACCCTAAACCAACCCTACGCTCTCTAACTCTAAACCTTAAATCCTACCCTATACCATACACTCTATATACTATACCTTCGACACCCTACACCCTAAACTCTAAATCATTCTAAACCTTAAACCTATCTTGCTCCTATAGCTACACCTTAAACCCCTAAAATTTGTACACTCTATACACTAAACCTTAAATCCTACATTCTAAACTCTAAACCACACTCTACATCCTACACCCACATCCTAAACACACCTTAAATTCTAAACCTTTACACACCCTAAATCATAAAATCCTACAACCTAAACTCTACACTCTAAAATCCTAAACCTTAAATCCCACACTCTATACCCTAAACCCTACACCCTACATTCTAAACTCTTAACCAACCTATAACTAAATCTCAAACTCTAAATTTTAAACCCTAAATCCTACATTCTACACCCTAAACCTTAAATCTCAAACTCTACACCCTTACACCCTAAATCCTACACTCTAAACCCTAAATTTTACCCTAATCTATATAGTCCACACTAACCCTACATCTTACACCCTAAACTTTAGACCCTAAAAACCCAACATCCTATTTCCTAAACCCTACACTCTAACCTAAACCCTTAAAAACCCAAAATCTAAATTCTATATACCTACATCCTACATCCTAAAATCTAAAACCTGAAATCTATACCCTATATCATACATTCTAAACTCTATTTCTATACCTTATCCTACATCCTAAATAGAGCTGTTCGCGAACAAAGCTCGTTCGAGCTCGAAGTTTATTAATCGAACCAAACTCGAACAAATTTTTAAGCTCGATTAATTTTCGAGCGTACTCGAACACTTGTTCGCGAACGCTCGAATATGTTCGCGAACATATTATTAATTTTTTTATTATAATTTTTATATATATTATTTTTTTTAAAAAAAAAAAAAAAAAAAAAAAATCTAGGGTTTGACATTATACTCTCATTTTCCATCATATTTTCTTTCTACATTTTTTGACAAACACCGGGCTGCTTTCGTGAAGTTCTTGAAGAGCAAGGATCCAAATTTCCAATTACACCGGCAACTCCTTTCATTAATTTTTCTTCCTGTCTAAAGTAAGTCTCACTCACCCTCAATTTAATTTTTAAAAACAAATGCATTGATCCGGTCGGATTCTGATTTCGGAAAAAACAAATGTATATATTAATATTAATATTTTTATTATTTACTTGTTTCTGTTTATATATAAGAAGCTCCTGAAATTGTGTTGTTAGTCAGTCTTTAAATTGTGTTTCTTGTTCGAACTATTCGGCAAAGAATTTTGCACTGGTTTTTTTTTTTTTTTTTATGGAGGGTTACTTTCGTGGGATCCGGGAAATTTTGAAGGTGATTTTTGAAAAGCTCGGATTTGTACCTGCTTTCTCTTCTGCTGTTTGTAGTTTGGTTTTTTAAAAAAAAAAAAATTTAAAAAAAAATTACCCCCCCATTTTTTTACGGATCAGTGACTTTCCCGCTCTCTTAATTTTTTTTATACCTAGTTTGACCAGATCTCGATTTGATATGATTTCCGATATAATTGTGATTTTCCGTAATCTATTTTGCTAATATTTTATGGTTTCCTTGTGAGTCATGTCGCGTTGATCTAATATCTGTCTGGTCTGTTTGATCCTAAATCTACTTAATAATTAACAACAGATTTGGCTTCTTTGTTTATGCCCGACTTACAAGTGCGGGGTGTTGATATAGATCCATCATCCATCTTCAGAGAACTGCAGTTTATTAAGTGAATTTCAAAAAGATGAAGCGGGCTTTTTTGCTTCCTTTGAGGAGATGAGGGCTTCTGTCACAATATATGTGCCGTCCTATGTTGGTGAGAGTAATAGAAGGGAGAGATGCATTGTGGTTTGCCCCAAGCCTAGACGAGTTGGGGTCATTAACCCTTCTGCAGCTGATCCCATCAGATCCCTCCGTTGGCATGTTAGGTGAATTAAATTCCTTCCTAGTTTAAGGTTTTTTTTTTTTTTTTTGTCTTGATTTTGGATTTTGTGAGTGAATTTCTAGTTTCTGAATTCTTTTTTTTTTTAATTTATTTTCTCCAGTCATCAACAAGAAACTGATGCTAAGGCCGGAGCTGATTTTCCAAGGTATGTTTCTGGATCTTTGATTTGCTTGATTTGAAAGGATATTGTTGTTCATCGGTTCTTTTTTTTTTTTTTGAAGGCCAAAAGCTATTGACTTTTTTCATTTCTCCTTTATTTTGTATGTATAAAAATAATATTTAATATGTTTAGGAATAATTTTTAT
This sequence comes from Cynanchum wilfordii, assembly GCA_025388415.1. NCBI lineage: Eukaryota > Viridiplantae > Streptophyta > Magnoliopsida > Gentianales > Apocynaceae > Cynanchum > Cynanchum wilfordii. Next base: position 106,660 of record JAHSUH010001202.1, on the reverse strand, counting down.
ATATTTAATAAATATATCTTCTTTTTTTTTGGCAGGTGGAGGATGGACATCCATCTTTTGAAGAAATTTCTTTATCCTTGTATGAAATTTTTTGATTTTAGTTATTATATGAAATTTCCGGATATGAATTTATCATGCAATGTAATTGTGGATGACTTTTATAATTATTATTTGTGCTTTTAATTTGTATCTTTTATGAATTTTTTAGAATTTATTATTTCATGGGAATTTTTTATAAGATTTTTTTAATTTATTGAATGGTTAAATAGTTAAATTATATAAATTCTTGTTATTTTAGAAATTTGAAGCCTTATAAATAAAATTTAATATTATTATTATTATTTTTTAAATATTTGAACAAACTCGAACTCGAGCTCAAGTATGCTTGAAAGTTAAACGAGCGAACTCGAGCTCGAACTCGAGCTTTATAAAAAAATAATCGAACGAACTCGAACTCGAACAAAAAATAATCGAATGAATTATTAAACGAGCGAACTCGAACAGTGTTCGAACACTTAATCGAACGAGCTCAAATTTCCGATGTTCGGTTCGGCTCGTTTACAGCTCTAATCCTAAACTAGATATCTTAAACTCTAAACCCTAAATTTACCCTAATCTACACCAACTCTAAACCCTACATCCTAAACACTTCCCACATCATATATCCTGTACTCTACACTCTACACTCTAAACGCTACATCCTAAAACCTAAACTTTATACCTTATATACCTTATATAGGTGTAGAGTTTAGAGTTTAAGATATAGTGTAAGGGTTTAAGATTTAGGGTATGGATATAGAGTTTAGGGTGCAAGGATTTACAGTGTAAACCCTAAACCTTTGCAACACTCTACATCCTAAACCCTACACCTTAAACCTTACACTAAATACTAACTCTACACCTAACACCCTAAATCCTGCACATACACTCTACATCCAAAACCCTCACCCTAAACCCTACACCCTACACCCTAACTACATTATAAACCTTACATTCTAACCCTAAATCGTATATTCTAAATTCTAAACCATAAGCCTAAATTCTACATCTTACACCCTAACCCTACATATCAAACCCCTAACCCTAAATTCTAAACTCCAAATTCTACACCCTACACCCTAACTACATCCTAAATTCTACATCTTACACCCTAACCCTACATAATAAACCCTAAATCCTAAACACTAAAAACTCAACCTATAACTAAATCTCAAACTCTAAATTTTAAACCCTACACCTTATGCCCTAAATCCTACACTCTAAACCCTAAATTTTACCCTAATCTATATAGTCCACACTAACCCTACATCTTACACCCTTTAGACCCTATAAACCTACATCCTATTTCCTAAACCCTACACTCTAACCTAAACCCTTAAAACCTAAAATCTAAATTCTATATACCTACATCCTATATCCTAAAATCTAAACCTTATACCCTATTTCTATATCCAACATCCTACATCCTACATCCTAAACTCTAAAATTCTACATCCTAAAATTCTATATATTCTAAACTCTAAACCTTATACCCTATTTCTATACCTTTTACATCCTAAACTAGATATTTAACTTAAACCCCCCTAAATTTACCCTAATCTATATCAACTCTAAACCTTACATCCTAAACTCTCTACACCTACATCATATATATCCTACACTCTACACTCTACCCTACATCCTAAAACCTAAATTTTATACATTATATACCCTATATAGGTGTAGAGTTTAGAGTTTAAGATTTAGTGTAAGGGTTTAAGATGTAGAATTTAGGCTTATGGTTTATGTGCAAGGTTTAAGGTTTAAGGTTAGAGTGTAGAGAGGATTTAGAGTGTAAACCCTAAACCTTGTTGCACACACTCTACATCCTAAACCCTAAACTTGCCACCCCAAACTCTATATCCTATACCTTAAATCTAACCCTACCTTACACCACCCTAAATTCTAAATTTAGCACATACACACTACATCCTAAACCCTCACCCTAATCTCTACACCCTAAACCCTACACTCTAACTACATCCTAAACCTTACATTCTAACCCTAAATTGCATATTCTAAATTCTAAACCATAAGCCTAAATTCTACATCTTACACCCTAACCCTACATATCAAACCCTAAACCCCTAAATTCTAAAGTCCAAATTCTACACCCTACACCCTAAATCCTAAACCTTTCCTAAACCTTACATTCTAACCCTAAATCGTATATTCTAAATTCTAAACCATAAGCCTAAATTCTACATCTTACACCCTAACCCTACGTATCAAACCCTAAACCTAAACACTAAACCCTAAATTCTCTCCAAATTCTACACCTACACCCTAACCCATCCTACACCTTACATTCTAACCCTAAATCGTATATTCTAAATCCTAAACCATAAGCCTAAATTCTACATCTTACACCCTAACCCTACATATCAAACCCTAAACCTAAATCCTAAATTCTAAAGTCCAAATTCTACACCGTACCCTACACCCTAACTACATCCTAAACCTTACATTCTAACCTTAAATTGTTGTATATTCTAAATTCTAAACCATAAGCCTAAATTCTACATCTTACACCCTAACCCTACATATCAAACACACCTAAAACCCTAAACCCTACATCCTAAATTATAAACCCTATATCCAAAACCTTATGTTCTAAACACTATAAAACCTTAAATTCTAAACCCTAAACCTTAAAAATTATATACCTTAAAAATTATAGCCTAGAATCTAAATAGTATATACCTTGAAAAAAAAATATCCAAAATAACAACAAATAATAATAATCAAAGGAACAATTTTCAAAAAGATATTAAACCAAAAAAAAAAAAAGAATAAAACTTGTACAGTAATTTTCTATCTATTAATATAAAATAAATAAAATGGCTTAGATAAAATAATATATTTTAATTTATTAAATTTTGAAAACACACACACAAAAAAAAAAGGAAAATTAATGATGATTGATTTCTTTTTTCCCTAAATTGAAGTTAAAAACTATATCTATATAAAATTTAAAAAATATTTTAATTTATTTTGAAAACACAAAAAAAAAAAAAAGTGAAATAATGATGATTGATTTCTTTTTTCCCTTAAATTTTTAAAAACTATTATCTATATTAAAAAAAAAAAAAAAAAAAAAAATATTATAATTTATTTAAAACACCAAAATAGAAAAAAAAAAAAAGATTAGAAAAATAATGATGATTGAGATGTTTTTTCCCCCTAAATTTAAGTTAAAATAACTTTTTTTCCCCTAAATTGAAATTAAAAACTATTAGATATGTATATAAAATTAAAAAAAAAAAAACATAGTATTATTATAATCTTAAAATATTTTAATTTATATTTTGAAAACACAAAAAGAGAAAAAGAAAAAAAAAAAGATTTTTTTCCCCTAAATTTAAGTTAAAAAACTATTTATATGTATATGAAGTTAAAACAAATATTAGATACATAAAGTAAAATAAAAAAACACATAGTATTATAATCTTAAAATATTTTAATATATTTTGAAAAAAAAAGAGGGGAAAAATAATATTAGAGTTATTCCCTAAATATAATTAATGACTTTTTTCCCCTAAATTGAAGTTAAAAACTATTAGATATAATGTACATAAAATTAAAAAAAAAATAGTATTATAATCTTAAAATATTTTAATTTATTTTGAAAACACAAAAAGAAGGAAAAAAAAAAATAGATTATAAAAATAATTAATGATGATTGAGAGTGTTTTTTCCCCCTAAATTTAAGTTAAAATAAGTATAGTTTACACACATTCTAAATTTTCATGTCTGCACCCATTGCATTCCAAAATTCAAGAAACACTTTGAGCACCAAATTTAAGATGAAGTAAAGAGAAAACAAAGATGAAATTATTTGACAGCCTGAAATAGAAAAACAACAAGGGCTTCTCACATTTCCTGCCCCCTCTTTTTCTTGGGTACCAGGGAAGGGTTTATACGAAGAAACAAAACATGCGAATCCCCCTCCTGCATGCAGGAAACCCTCAAGAAATCAAAAAACCAAAAAACTCTCAAGAAACCAAGAAACCAAATAACAAAAAATCAAGAATTACCAAAAAAGAAACCTAATAAACAAAAACATGCCAAAAATATACTTTCAATTAAAGCACGCAAGGTTTCTTTCCCAATTATACATTCAACCTGGAAGTCAATTCCAAAATTCAAGAAACCTAGAAATAACGACGAGCAGAGAAAATTTATTAGTAGCAAACCCAATTTAAAATTAAAACAGAGTGAAAGATCATATTCAGTTCATTAAAGATCAAATTATTTGAAAAACAGAGGAAGTAATCAGCAGCAACAGCGACTTCTCATTTATCATATATGACATCTTGCCCTCTTTTTCTTGGGTACCAAGGAACGGTTTTATACAAAGAAACAAAACATTCCATTCCAACCCTAAAACCATGCTGAAAATCAAGAAAATCAGGAACCAGGAAACCAAATAACAAAAAATCAAGAACTACCAAAACAGAACATGCCAATCCCTCCAAATATATATATAATGATGCAAGAAGACAAAATTAAGCCTTATCTTAATATTTTACCATAAATTTTGCTACCCAGATTTCTTCTTCTGTTGAAGAAACTGCAGTGATCTTATTTTGTTCTTCAGCCCACTGACAGCAGTTGAATAGAAACATGCTGAAGAATCCAGTTAAAAATTAATTAATTACCAGTCAAAGATTATCGAAAAAAGGCACAAAATTCCCAAAATGAATCAATCTAGTATGCTATATATAATCAGACCTAAGTAAGTAAGTAAGTACCTTTAAGCAAGTTAGCATCATCCACAAATGCCACCCACGCATCAGCAGTGCTTCCCCAATATAAAATTGATCCTGCCCACAACAAAATTGTTCTTTTTAATTGAGGATTTTTGTAAATTGATTTGTCGAAGACAATACAAATCAAAGTTTCCTTCAAGATGACTAACAACACATGGTTGGGAGGATAAGAAGCTCTGTCACACAAATGCCTTGTATGCTTTAATCACCAAAACTTCAGACTCCTAAGTGCTAAAAATCAAGAAACAAAGAAAACAAGAACAAAAGAAAACCAGGAAACCAAATAACAAAAAATCAAGAACTACCAAAACAGAACATGCCAATCCCTCCAAATATATATATATGTATATATATATATACCAAGAAGAAAATGATGCAAGAAGACAAAATTAAGCCTTATCTTAATATTTTACCATAAATTTTGCTACCCAGATTTCTTCTTCTGTTGAAGAAATTGCAGTAATCTTGTTCTTCAGCCCACTGACAGCAGTTGAATAGAAACATCCTGAAGAATCCAGTTAAAAATTAATTAATTACCAGTCAAAGATTATCAAAAAAAGGCACAACATTATTGTTCTTTTTAATTGAGGATTTTTGTAAATTGATGGATATATATATATATATACTCACAGTAGCTACAAAGAAAGTGAAGATTGATTTGTCGAAGACAATAAAAAGCAAAGTTCCCTTCAAGAAGATGGCTAACAACACATGGTTGGGAGGATAAGAGGCTCTATCACACAAATGCCTTGTATGCTTCAATCGCCAAACCTTCAGACTCCCCAAGTGCTAAAATCAAGAAACCAAGAAACCCAATGAAAACAAAACAAAAAAAATCAAGAAACCAAATAAGAAAAAAATCAAGAAACTACCAAAATGAGAATTTGTCCTTTGGAGAAACTTTTATTGCAGGAGGATCATCACTGAAATTTTGTTAAAGTCCTTCCTTTTCTTCCCCGTAAGAATATCAGATAGGAACACAAAGCCTGCAAAAATCAAGAATTCAGATTAAAGAAATAAAAGAAATCAACAAAGAAAGTGAAAATCGGAAATTATCATAAGATAAAAAACAACAAGAAACAAACCTAAGATAGGAAATCTCGTCATCTAATTGGAATTTGGAAGACTCTGATAGAGAGAGAACTGAGAGAAGAAGAGATTGAACAAGAAGAAATGGAGAAAGAATGAAAATTGAAATGAGTGCGATGAATGAACAGTATGTATATTTATAGATATAACACATTGAAATAGCCGTTGTAAAATTATCAAAACTAGCCGTTGTAAAATTATCAAAATAGCCGTTGTAAATTATTCTTCTCCCGATTGCCCCTCTTCTTCTCGGAAATACTCAGAATCCTTACCTTGCATTTCGGGGTAATTTTGGAAGTTAATGACAAATTAAACGGTTACTTTTTTCCACTGCCTTTGAAATTTCTATTTTTTATTATTTTTTTATTTAAATGAAACTTTGCAGGCACTTAATCGAATATTTTTTATTTAGTTGCCACGTGGATGCTGACAAAACATAGCAAAACGTGGCGGGACTTTTATTTTTCCATTTTTTTTTGTCAACGAAGTGAAAAAAAAAGTGATAATAAAAGAAAATTATTATCATTCTCTTTTTAAATATTCAAGAAGGAGAAATATATTAATTAAAAGACTAAAAGTATAAAATATATTAATTATTAAATACAATATATAATATAAATTAATTCTCATTTTAAAGATTAAAAAGATACAAATTTAAATAAATTAAGTTCAATAAAAAAATTCCTCAAAAAAAAAAATTTAAGATAAAAATTTTAAAATTTACAATTAATTACAATAGAAGCATAAAAACGTATAATTATATATATATATATATATATATATAATAAAAAAATATATAAGAGAAAAGAATAAATAGAATTACATTTTTACATGCATTTATACAATTTGTATAAATATAATAACTAATGTTCAAATTAATTCATATGCAAGTTGCTAATTTATTAATATTTGAATTAAATATTGATATAAATTTTTATATTTTAAAATAAAACTTTTATTATTTTTAGTGACAAGATTAGTTTTATTTTTTATTTATTTTTAAGAAAAAAATTATTTATATTTTTAGAATATCAAAATTTAAATTAAAAAAATATCAAAATTTAATTTTTTTTAAAAAATATAACTTAAATTATAATTAAAAGATGAAATTTTTTTTTTTAGAGCTACATAATAAGTAAATCATATATTACTTGTATAAAAGTCTCATAATCAAAATTGACAATATATAATATATATATATATATATAGAAATATAGAAAAATTACGTTCTTTAATTTTTTTTATTAAATAGTTTTTTTTTTTAAAGTTTTAATAATAGTAATAATAAATTAAAAGTCAAGAAAACAAAATCAAAAGTTATATATATGCTTGTGTATATACATATATTAAGACAATAAAACAAACATTAAAAAAAATCAATTTATTTCTTTCAATATGTATATTTGTATGTATATATTGAATGAATACAAAAGTTTGTCACCAACCAAGAAAATGTCATTTAATTGCTACATATATTAATTTATCTATTATTATTATTGACAAAAATACAAAATTTAATATATATTTTGATTAAAATACATATATTATTTAAATATTATGAATTTCGTATATATATCTTAAAAAAATTTATCAAGTTTAATAAATGTTCAATTAATTTCAAAATAATATTATAATATTTATTCTTTCACTATGTCACTCATATATAATGGAAGTCCTTAAAACTATTTAAAATAAAATATTTTCATTTATTTATTTTTAGGTAAATTGGTCAAATTCATCGCTTAACTTATAAATTTTTTTGATTTTATCTTTTTTTATAATTTTGGACAATTTCATACATCTGTAATTTTTTTTTCTCAACGGTTATATTTAATAAAAATAATTTTCTTAATTGTAAAAATATCAATTCACGTTTTTCAAAATTTCGACATTTTTCCCCAATTCCTTTCACAATCTTCGATCGACCTTCCCATGTTTTCTGGATAATTCATCAGGAGAAGAGTTCTTCCCATCATTCAAATCTAAGAATAAATAATAAATAAGCAAAAAAGAAACCATTCAACCAACCAAAAACATGCAATAATGCCAATTTCTCCCATTTCCGAAATTTCATCAGTAGTAGGGGGAAAAGAAAAGTGAGGGAAGAAACTCCGACCCTTTTGAAAGGTTCTTCGTATTCATATTTGATTTGGAAAGAGCGGAGGCGAGCTTCATCGGCTTTGAGAGACAACCCTTGAGTAGAATAGTGCTTAGACAAGTCCAGAAGAACAGTGACCAATTCAGACGAAGAAGAAACATTTCTTGCCTCTTTTTCTAGCTTTGAAATCACTGATTCAAGAACGCAGATGGCTTTCTCTATGTCTCCTTCTTGAACAAGATCCTCTACAGCCTCCGTCCAATTATTTGTGAAGTTTTAAATTAATTCTGAAATGCATGACCCTAATTCAGCTAAAAAAGCAAGGATATGGATATTGGATGCACTTTCGAGGTTGTTCAAATGGTTGGATTGTAACGCAAGGGGAACAACAGTGGTACCGTTACACACTCACTGCTCCATTATGGCATTTGCGCAACCTTCCTAATTGGGATTCCAAGTTTCCGTTCAAATTCGCAACTGTATCCAAAAACGGAGTTATGGTTTTAACAGGAGCAACTCGTCCAGCTTTCCTGATATACAATTACAGAACTCATTCGTCAGGGTGGTTACCGTAAGATTCCACATTAATCGATCCTTATTCTTCAGAGCAGAGTATGATGATATTCACCAACGCCATTGGTTTCAAAGACAAGTATTACGCATTGAGCTTACAAGGAGCCCTCGCAGTTATAGAAGAAGATAACAATAAAAATAATGATAATTCCCAAATCCGATTTAAGATCACTGCTTTGGGTAAAAACAGGGCTGTTCCTTCGGCTTCATCATCCAGCCGGCGATTCGTGGAATATTTGATCGAATCCGACGGGGAAATCTTGCTGGCGTTTGTGATATCGAGGACTAAGAAAAGCGAATTCGATGACGTGGAAGTATATCGGCTTAATTTCTCCGGTAGAGAACTGTGGTGGGTGAAAATGGAGAGCATAGGAGAGAGAGCTCTGTTTCTTGGGAATAATTGTTGTATGTGTGTAGTAAAGGCAGAGCAAGTTGGATGCAGACCTAATTGTGTCTATTACACTCATAAAAGTATTAAAGACAGTTGCTGGAAAGAATTTGACATGAGGACATGTTGTATTATTAATACAACCGTGTTGTAATATGTATATATACACAAAGTGACAAATTTGATCCATTAATTTATATAATTTTTGTGATTTCATCTTTATTTTAAAACAGAGTGAAAGATCATATTCAGTTCATTAAAGATCAAATTATTTGAAAAACAGAGGAAGTAATCAGCAGCAACAGCGACTTCTCATTTGACATCTTGCCCTCTTTTTCTTGGGTACCAAGGAACGGTTTTATACAAAGAAAAAAAAAACATTCCAATCCAACCCCTAAAACCATGCTGAAAACCATGAAAACAAAAGAATAAAAGAAAACCAGGAAACCAAATAACAAAAAATCAAGAACTACCAAAACAGAACATGCCAATCCCTCAAAAAGTGGCATGTTCAAATTATATAATATATATATATATATATATAAATTTTTTTTTTTTTGGTAAATAAATTATATAATATATTATTATACCACAACAGATCAAATTATATATTAGTATATATACTTTAATTTAGAAAAATATATCTTATATTCTCCATTTTTAATAAAATACAAATATTGTTGTTTTTACTTATAAAGTAAGTCATCAATTAAACTATGTTGGTAAATTTTTATTTTATTGTCTGTTGTCTAATTTGTCCAAGAATTACGTACGCATATGTGTGTGTGTGCTTGTTTTGCATTTGGAAGATATCTTTTTCACGAGTAAGATGGATTGATTTGGGGGTATTTCACCACAGAATTTAAATGGTCATGCAAGAGAAGAAGACATAATCTAATTTAATCAATGAGAAACATATAATTTTACAGGAAAAAAATTGGTTAATTATACAATTAGGTCTTTTTCTTTTCTTTTTTTAACTTTTTTTACACCATTATTCTTTTTAACTATTTATATAATTTGATGATTTCCTCGAATTCTATTAAAAAAATTTATCAAGAGTCATCACGTGATTATGATTGACGCATGAATTATTAGTAAGAGACCAAATTATATGATAAAAAAAAGTTTAAAGACGAAAATAAGTTCAGTTTTAACACTAGAACTTCTAAATCATTCAAATCAAATTCCGTCAATCACAAGATAATTTCAGGGTATTTTTGTCCATTAACAACATATATATATCTCTATATATATATATAGATGAGCCCTGAAACTCCTGCAACCTCAACATCAAGTCTTTGGGTTTCTTTCCAAAACAATGGATGAGCACATTATGTTAAAAGAAAATATTGGACCATACATACACACATACATATACATACTATATATATATATATATATATATATATATATATATATATGATAAGTAGATCAGTTCTTTAAGTATACCTAAAGTCAAAATATTGTAAAATTAATATCAAACATTTGTAAGACGACCCATGATTATAATATATATCTAAAGAAAAAGAAAACCTCATTTTCGAAATCTTTATTAATGATCGAGCTTGAGTGTGTGATTAAAGTGAGTTATTGGTCTAGAGTTGTCATAACAACATAGAAAGAAACAGCTCTCTTTTAATTTTTAAAGGTTTCTTGTTCACTATCATTGCTTATGAGATAATTAAGAAACCTTAAAATGCTGTGATTTGATTTTTATTTTTTTTTTTTTGTTAAAGAACCTAATCCTCACCATACTTGGATTTTCTTCGAAGTTCTTATGTCATGGTAGAAATATTCTGCTATATATATATGTCTTGTTTAAGAATTAATGTAATTTGTGTTGGATATTGGATGTCTGTTCCCATCATTGATGATAGCTTCATTATAGATATATATTTGTTACCAATTATTTATAAAATGATGGTTATGTTAATTTTTAATAATTTACTTTATTTGTTTCGATGAAATTTATGAAAATGATGGATGTTAATTAAGAAAAAAATTGAGATATGCGGTAGATTAGGTCAAATTATGTAATAGTATATATAGCATAATTTAGTGGATGTAACTTATTTGTTCAGGGGGGGGAAGGGAGGGAATTGTAAGTGTTTTTTTTTTAAGAAGGTGGAGGGGGGAGAGTTTTTTTTTTTTTTTTTTTTTGGATTGGGGGTGGGGTTGGTGGGAGAAAAGGGGGCCGGCTTTTATAAAAAAAAATTATTTAATTTTTCTCGTGAAATAAGAATACATATGGCTCTCTTTTTTTTATAGAGTAAGTCACATCGACTAAACTATGAAAATTCTTATATTTTTTTTTTTTTGATTATATATATAATATATTCCCATTAATATTTATATTTATGCGGGTGTTTGTGTATACCTTTTATTCTAGGATAATATAAATTAATACAAGAACCTTTTGTGAATCTATTGAAATTGTCTCCATAGTTAGAATTAAGCAGAATTATTTTAGTAGTAATGATGTCATATTTACATGTGAAGGGAAAATAATCAAAAGAGAATTGGAATCATTTTACAATACTTATTCTCCCATCAATCTTTTCCTCACTTTATTTCTAGTCTTTCGTTGTGTATGGTGAATGATATATATATATATATATATATATATATATATTGAAAATATTTTGTCCAAAGCTATGTAAGAACACACACACATATTCACAATATATATAAATATTATATCTTGATTTGTCTTGCTATATTTGCATGGAAGAGTTGAAAGGAAAACAAATTACATGTCTGCCTCGAAATTTAATTAATTATTCATTTCTCAAGTGGAAAAATTGCCAAGATTATGTAATATATATATATAAATATATATATATATATATATATAAAAAAAAATAGATAGATTTATGTGATTCAATTTACCTTTTCCTTTTCCATTTTTTTTCTAGTAATGATCTGAAACAGGAAATCTGATATTCACAGAAGCTGAATTTAAAAATTTGTAATAGAAGCAACTCTCCGATCACACCAAAACTATATACATCGTCTAGTATCATGTTCTCCTTTTCTGGTATTGACATTACGTATCTGCATGTCCACACATACATACATACATATATATATATATATGGGCAAAATGGAAAAGGTTGACCAATATTAACCTATCTCAAACTGATCTAATAATCATGATCGATCATAAAATTTTTAGCCCATTATATAAATTTTACATAAAATTACGACTTCGATTGAAAGGCTTCATCCGAACGTAACTCGAACTGAATTCAAATTAGTGTAAATTTGCATGTCGACTCAAAAAAATTGAAGTTTTTGGCTGGCTATAATCATATCTCATCGAAAAGTAGTTCCGGCCAATACGAAGAAGCCCCTTCGGCGGCGGCGTTGCTGGAGCCGGTGCTAGTTTCCCCTACAATATTATTGCTACTAATTATCAATGACGGCTCAGTAATAATTAGCTGTGGAAGTCTGGAACAAGAAGCAGCTTCAGCTTCAGGAGAAGGAATATTATTATTTACAAACCACGGAGAATTAATTATCATCGGCGCATTATTATTAACATTATCCCCAATATAATCGTCCCCATTATTATTCAAATGCGTTTCTAAATCAAAAGGGACGACTTCCAGTGGACCTTCTTCTTCTCCTACCATTGGATATTGGTATTGGATATTCGAATCAACGGTGGTGATGTTGTTGAATTGGGTATTTGATGAGCTGTTAGTCGTCACGATAGATGAAGCAGCAGCAGCAGAAGAAGATTGGAGAAGAGAATAATATTGAAGTTTAGCTATAGCTTCGGCTTGCAATAACCTTGTGGCGGCGGCGGCGTGTTCTTCCAGTTGATGATGATCGAGTAGAGTAGCTAAAGCTATGAGATTTGGTAAAGTTGAAAATAAATCCGTTCTTGGCCGATGAGTCATCGGATCGTATCCCATTTGTATTAGCTTCTTCTTTAAATGTGTGTTCCAGAAGTTCTTTATTTCATTGTCAGTTCTCCCCGGTAGATGCGTTGCAATTGCAGACCACCTAATATGAACAAATAAATATATTGTTATGAAATTACGAAAAATATTGACAGTAAAAACTCGAGATGAAAAAAATCGGAAGTAGACGAGAGAAGAATTCATTATAATCAAAATTAACAAGAGAAAATATAAACCCTAAAATATATTTTTATAGATGTTAAGTGACTGGGTTCATAGCAGAGGGTTTCGTTTCATATATATCTTATTTTTCTCAAAAAATAAATTTTTACAACTAAATGACGAATTTTTAATAAAATTCGAGTCACAATTTTCAATATATAAATTATCATCCAAACAAAAGGAAAATTAATTGAATGATGTAATTAATTACTTGTTTCCGAGAATGGAATGGAGATGCAAAATTGTTTGTTCTTCTTCTTGAGAAAACTTTCCTCTTTTGATATCTGGTCGTAAATAGTTAGTCCATCTCAATCTACAGCTTTTCCCACACCTGTTCAGCCCTGCATGGACGCATGCAAAAAAGAACTAATTAATTAAAAACTTCCTTAAAAATTAATTAGTTAATTAATTAATTAATTAATTACCTGCAAGTTTAGGGAGGGCTCTCCAGCTGCCGTGACCGTGTTTTTGAATGTAATCGACGAGTTTTTTATCTTCCTCGGGCGTCCATGGTCCTTTCTTCAGGCCATTTTCATCACAGCATGGAGACCTTCCCATTATTAATTTTCTCTCTCTAGTTTCCTTTTCTTTCTTTTCTATAGGGTACTAATTGAGGAGAGCTAATTAATACTACTACATGGAAAGGGCTTATATATATATATATATATATATATATAGGTTGTGGCAAGGTATTGGCTTCTTATATATTCTTTAATTATTCATATATTGAGGAAAATATAAAGAAAAAGAGTTTTCATACTATGATCGATGACTGGTGATCATTAGTCATGATTTAGTTCATACATATATTATATATATATGAGCTATAGATATATATATATATATATAAGCTGACATAATACGTGTATGGGAACTTAAAAGCCATGCACGCAATAGGATTTTCATTTATTAATTATAGTATCATACAATTAAACGCTTTCCCTCTTCTCAATGGAATTTTTTAATTAGGGTACATACATATAATATAATATTTTACAATATACTTCCAATTTTTTTCCCTTTTGATGAAGCCTAGTTATTCTTCAAAACGAGACTGTGTATAAATCTTAAGACATTCCACACTCGTATAATATAAACCTAAGTTTTCACTTGTTAGGACAAATCTCCACACAGCTTTTTGTTACTATATATATTTGTGTCTACTTGAATAAAAAGCACTATTAATTCTTTTTCTTAATTTATGAATCACTAAATCTTATGTAATGATAAATCAACTCATTTTTAGATTTTAGAATAGTTAAATTTGCATGTCTTATTGTGAATGAATTAGTGATGGTTCTTTTTTTTTTTTGGTTAAACCATCCGGTATACTGGAGCTCATCACGACTCCAACTAATCCAGATTCGGTCCGGGTTACGCTCGCAGAATTCAACTCTTACTCGGGGGAAGGTCTCACCCTAGCTCTTAAATAGCGCTTACAGCGAGTGTCGAATCATTCACAATGCGCTTGATATGATCGTTTGAAAGATGAAACTTATTATACGGTTCCTAGAAAATGGCTTGAAATAAGTAAAAATTGTGTAGACATTATCCATTTTTTCTACCAACAGAAAATATGACACTTCTTATACTCCTAGAAACAGAAAATGTTTCAAATGTTTTGTAATTTTGATGAAATAAAATTATATATAGACCTAAAGTGCTTGAAGTATATATATATATATATATAATACAAATTGAATCCTTCTATTAATCATTTTGAGCTCCGACAAAAATGAAGAGAAGCTAAATGAGACTCTTTGTAAAAAAAAAAATGTAAATTCTCTTATTATAATAATACTTATATTTAATTCAAAATCTTACTTAATAGGAAATTGTTTGTTGTGGGGGTGATTAATCCAAGGGACTGCAGGTTAGAATTAGGGAAGTTGGTATAGCCGATGTCCTAAATCTTCACCTGTTTCTTATTTGGAAAAATATATATATATATATATATATATGTGTGTGAGGACACACATATGACCTCAAATCGTTGTATTCTTTTCTTGTTGTTTACTCGTTGTTCTTGTTTCTTAATTTTGGCTTGTTTGGTTGTTATATTGTTCTACAAGTAACACTAATCCATGCAAAAATTATTATTATTTTTTGACCTCTTCCCTTGCTTATATTGTTAAAGCTAAAAGGGAATACATATTTTCTCAACAAAACGCGCAAACTTAAAATGACCATAAAGGGTAACATAAGATTTCTGGTTCTACAGATATATATATATGTGTGTGTGTGTGTTCTGAATATATCATTTATTTCATGTCACCTATATATATATATATATAATATATATATGTAATATAGTAATGCTTTTGATTTGTGATACATGCGTGTAATTCTTTTGATAACATGACAGGAATGAAATGACTATTTCACCCATATATATATATATATTGTTAGAATTCGTTAATTATTGATTAGAAAGATTGAATTGGCTAAGTCATTAGTGTAGCACAAGTAGATAAGTGCTATATGAATGATACACTACTAAGTCCTTGGTTTATTAACATAAGTGGGTAAGCGCCTTATGAACGCAACGCGACATGGTGAGCTTGACACTCGTTGTTGTGAACGCCTATAAAAGTCACCGTAAACCTTTCTCTTCTCGTAAGAGTTAGACTTTGCGAACACAACTTAGTGTGAAATTTGAATTAGTCAAATGATGACTTCAATAAATGATAAATTTTTTTTTAAAAAAAATAAAGATTTCAGACCAAGCCATGTTAAACAAAAATTATATATATCCTTAAATATTAATCAAAGTCTTTTTTTTTTTTTTTTTTTTGTGTGTGTGTGTTTTTCTTTTATAGGGGAATCCGAATCAATTGTTAAACAAACAAACAAGCAAGCTATTACTGAACATTGACGAATTTTTATTACTGAACCAATTATTAACAAATTCTTGTAGTGAATGGTTATTTCTAATACATGCCCTAAAAAGTTTCTTACCAACCAAGATTTCTTTACAATATTTTGGACAAGAAAGAAATCATAGTTTGACCATAGATTTTCCTTCTTTTTTTTTTTAATGCTTATTAAGTAATTAAAGTAAACAAAATAAGTCAACAACCACCGAATCTTTTTGTTGGCTTAACTTTCACTAGCAAAGTAGAAAAATGACGTAATTGCCATAGGCCATTAAAAAATATAATGAAAATAATAATAAAAACAGTAATTAAATTCAAACCAAACTGCCAAATATTGATTTCCCTTCCTTTTTTTTTTTTTTTTTTCCTTATCGCACGGTGTCTTGGGTGGGTCTCAGTCACCGAGGGGCGACACCTCTAAGTCATTCCACGAACAAACTAATCTCGCTCGCTGATTTGTAGGCACCTCATTTGGTGGGATAGCTGGCAAAAGGATTTAACATTTTTTCATACTTAAGCCAATATTTGAAACCTGAATCATTGATTAAGGAAGGAGGAGCCTCTACCGCTCCACCACATGCCTCTGGTTTTTATTTCCCTTCTTCTTCTTCTTCTTTTTTTTTTTTTGGGTCTTTTTATATTTCTTCGTGTATTTTAATGTCATAAATAATTCAGACCTTAATAATTTTTTATTATAAATTCAGTAACGTCCATTTCATGTTAAAATACGTAATGAAAGCTATTTAATATTGAAGAAAATTTGATCATTTTTTTAAAAAATATTATTTTTATTTTGAGTAGTTTAATTTTATTATTATTTTATTAAGGTTACAAAATTTTTTATTGATGTCATAATGAAGTCATACTTTACTATGCTCATTTATTTTTCTTTATTTTTATTTTTTTTGGTTTGTTGGTGTGTATTTAATTCGGATTAATATATAATAAACTACAGAAACTTGTCAAATTTCTGTCACATTCAGTTAGCCTTGATTAAAATTGACAATACCAAGTTGCACTTTTGTTGATTAAAGCATACCTTTTAGTGAAATTTATGTGAGTCCTTTATGAGCAAAGGATAAAATTGTCCACATCAAAAATTAATCTTTAGGTCACAAAATTAAATAAAAGTGAATAGTCAAAAGTTAATATTTATTTACTAAGTCTTGAGAGATATTAAGCATATTGAGATTTTTTTTTTTTTTTTATAAGCTAAAAATAGAGGTTTGCATTAAGTTCCAAAGTTTTATTGTTGTCATTAATTTCTATTATCATCTCTTTATTTATTTTTATTTTTGTGAAACTTCAAACCACATTATTCAAATTCAAACGTTATAAATTTAAGATGTAGAAATAATACAATTTTTAAAAAATTAATAATAAAATAAATGGATCTTTTCCAACGCCCTTTTTCTTAATACCCAGAAAAAGTCCACCAAGGATTAAAAACATCCGTGAAATTTTATTGTTTATGTATGCTATATTATTTCTTAACTAACGTAAGACTAATAATACACATAAAAGAAATAAGTAAACGAGTAAGAAAATATAATGAAACATTATTACTCTTTAGTACTACAAATGGTCCAATTAAGACCAATCAGTTTCAATTCTCATCCAAATGTAACCATATATAAATTAATTTTTCATGTCTTAAATTATAAAAATATTTCCACTAATTTAGATTCAATTTGAATTCTACTTGCTAGAATATTTGACTTTTATTCATAGAAGATTTCACTCTGATTCTTATTATATTTATAACAAATCGATTCAAATATTTCATATGTTAAAAAAAAAAAAAAAAAATTCAAATATTTCATGTAAGATTTAAATTCAATTTGAATTATAACTGAAAATTTAACTCTAATATAGTGATAGCGATAGATCGAATAAAAAATATCTTAATATCAAGCACTTGCTTATAAAAATGTAATAATAATATAATTCAAGTACATGAAGTTGAGCCTCAACCTCATTGAGATTCATATAAAGAATAAAGGTGAAACTTCACTGAGTAAAACAATAACTTTGGATGTGGAATGGTTTTAAAAAATAATAAATAATAATAATAATATAATTAAATTAACCTAATACTTTGGTCGGATGTCGCGGATTGGGCTGAAGTTTCGGGCTTAAAACTGGCAGAACTTATATTATTGGGCAAAACATTTGGGCTTGGGATTTGGATAGGAGAAATAATATAATTAAGAATTGAATCCAAAAGCCCAGTGACAATGCGTGATCTCAAAATGAATGGATTACCTGATGATCCAAAACCATGAGCCCAAAAAATTAAATTCTAAGAAAGCATTTACCAATGGGTTAAAATTTGGACAGAAATTATTTGCTGGATTGTAAATATTTAGTTTTAAGATTTGGGTATTAGATTTAGTCTTGAGTTAATATTTGGGCTTCTAATTTGGGCAGGACATATGGATTTGACTCAAAATATTTGGGCTTATAATTTGGATAGGAGATATAGAATTGGAGAAAAACTTCATTGGGCTTATTATTTGGGTCAGATACGCAATATTGGGCTAAAAATATTCGGGCTTAAAATTGGGTAGAAATTATATTATTGGGCAAAAATATTTGGGCTTAAAATTTGGATAGGAGATATGGATTTGACTAATAATATTTGGGCAGGAGATATGATATTGGGCTAAAAATATTTGGACTTATAATTTGAATAGAATATATTATATTGGACTATAAAATATTTGGGCTTAATCCCAAAAAAAACCAAAGAGGAAGGAGAGGGGGGGGGGGGGGGGGGGGGGGGGGGGGGGAAGGAGAAAGGGTGAAAGGGGGGGGGGGGGGGAGGGGGGGGGGGGGGGGGGGGGGGGGGGGGGGGGGGGGGGTTGGCTTTAGGGGGGGGGGGGGGGGGGGGGCCCGGGGGGGGGGTTAAAAAAAAAAAAAAAAAAAAAATATTTGGGCTTAAAATTTGAGAAGCAGATATGGATTTGACTAATCATTTTGGGGTTAAGAAATGGACATGGAATTGGGCTAAAAATATTTGGGCTTATGATTTAGGTACTATATACAACAATGGGCTAAAACTATTTGGCCTTGAAAATTGAGCACAAGATATGGTAGCTTAAAATATTTGGGCTTTAGATTTATACTGGAGATATAGAATTGGGTTATAAATATTTGGGCTTATTATTTAAGTTTGATATATGATATTGGGCTAGGAAGGAAAAATGGAATTGGGCTTATAATTTGAACAAGAAAGATGGTATTGGACGAATTATATTTGGGCTTAAGATTTGGACAAGATACATGGGACTGGGCTAATAATTTGGGCTTATGATTTGGCCAGGTTACATCGGATTGGGCTCGAATCCTTCTGGACTTCGGCGCATTCTTTTCGAACTTCTCAACAAGCTGGGGCTTTGCTTACAATTGACAAAAGATCAGTCTCTGCCTATCTGAAGCTGGTGGGGATTTATTGGCACTCAAATCTAACTATTAATCTCTCTGCTCGGTAGGTCTATTACATGTCATTTTAGACTTCTTAGCTTATCAATCTTATGGAGTGGAAATGACAAAAAAAAAAAAATCTGTTTTCTTCTTCTTCTGTCTTCTAATTCTTCTTCTCTACTCACCCCCCGATTATTTTTCTTCAATTTCAGCAATTGGTCACCGGACTTGGGCGTCGGGGATGGGGGAATTTGTTTTTTGTGCTCTTTCAGCAATTACTTTTTTTTTTTTTTCTTCAGTGTTTGTGTCAAACTCTATGAACTTGTCCCTTCTTTCTTGCTTACATAAACATGGAAATTGAAAAATGATTTCTTCTTCTTATCTTTGAGCGAACAAAGGAGAGAAATTTTAGGGCTTTTAGGTTTTTTATTTAAATTACAAAAATACCCTTTATAATAAATTTTTGAAAAAATATTTGAATTGTGAAAAATAAAAAAAAAAATTGAATTTTGACAAAAATGTGAATTTTGGAAGAAGTTATAATAAATTTTGGAAGAATATAAATTTAAAATATATACATTTTGGAAAAAAATTGAATTTTGGAAGAAGATATAAATTTAAAAGATATAAATTTTGGAAAAAGATTTGAATTTTGAAAAATAAAAAAAAATGATTTTTGAAAAGAATTGTGAATTTTGGAAGAAGATATAAATTTTGGTAAAAGATTTGAATTTTGAAAAATAAAAAAAAAATTGATTTTTGAAAAGAAATGTGAATTTTAGAAGAAGATATAAATTTTGGAAAAAGAAGAGAAGAAGAAGAGGAGAGAAAAAAAAATTATGGCTTTTAGGGTTTTTTAATGAAAATTACAAAAATACCCTTTATAAAAAATTTGGGTTTATTTTTAAAATTTTTGGACAAAAATGCCCCTGCCCAACATAGTGAAAAAGGGGTTTGACGGAAAAAATACCTGCCTAACTGGCCAAACCGGGCGAAACATGCAGGTTCTTGACGATTTAAAAGATTGAGTGTTGCTTGCAGCGAAGAGATAGTTTAGATCTTAAGCTTGGATTAGAAATTTAAAAGGTGTTAACAAAATACTTTACCTTTTTTTTTTAAATTCTTAATTTTTTTTTCTAACTATTTTTTCTTTTATTTCTAATATTTTTCTCTTCGTCTCCTTATATATATATATATATATATATATATATATATATATATATATATATATTATCATTCTCTTTAATAATTTATAATGCCCACGAGAATAATTAATATTTATATGATTCTCATATATATAAATAAAAAAATTTTTAGCAAAATAATATTTTAACATATATAATGTATAAATTTTTATTTATATTATATATACTTACAAAAAAATTCTTATTATATATATATATATATATATATATATATATATATGTGTGTGTGTATTGATTATAAGAGTATATGCATAAAAATTGAAGTTTATTTCAATTATAATATAATTTAATTATTTATCAAAATAAAATTTATAAAAAAATAACAATCTAAATTAAAGGTAAAATAAATTTAAAAGTTAAATTATACAAAAATAAATATATATATATATATATATATATATATATATATATATATATGTATATATATATATGTTTTTTTAATATAATATATAATAGTATGAATTTTTTTATGTATACTAAATTGCATGGTAAAAAATCATGTAGTTTGGGGGAGTTGTTGTGTGGACTCTTAATGCTTCCTTCATGACGGATGGTCGAGGTTGAACTCTTCGAGCGTTCCAAGTGGATATAAAAAAAAAATTGCATGGTAAAAGAAACAGATTCTTGAAACTAAAGGAATGTTTTGAATGAAGGATGGAATTATATTACAATTTTACCCTTCAAAGGATATTTTTTTTATAAACACCGGTGTAGACACTGAAATTTTATTTATATATTTAAATAAATATTGAAAATATTGAAAGATTTTGCTCTTGGATGAGTGACACATGGCAAACTAATAGTCATTGATTGTCACTCTCTTCATCTATAAATAGAGACCAAGAGAAAAGGTGGAAATCAAAGGTGGAAATCGGAGGTGGAAATCAGTGGTGGCAGAGAAGAAAAGAAACTCCGACGATTCCCTTCGGGGATCGTCCATAGTTTCTGGCGCATCCTCCCTCCCTTCGAGATCAAGCCCCAAGGCTCTCGAGAAGTCAAAAATCAAATCAAATACAGATGGATCGAGATCAAGCCCAAAGGCCCTCGAAGTTCAAATCCATTCCGAGATCCACCCAAAACGCCCCTCGGAAGAAATCAAAATCCATTGGATCGAGACAAGTCCTAAACGCCCTCGGATCCACGGACTGAAAAGGAATCGGCGGGGGGAAATATAAAGATTCGAGCCCAATATCAAAATATATATTATCTTGTGACATTTTTATATTTTTGATTATTTATTTTGCAGATGATAATAATCGAAAAGAAAAATTTTTTGTTATATTGTCACAAATTTGGCACGCCATGGGACCATCTTTACCGTCCATCCCTTTTCCGTCAAATATCATGGAACGAAAGGAACGTGTTTGCAGATCCGAAAAAAAAAGACCGGCGAATACAACCTTCAAATAAAAAAAAAAAAAACCAAAGGAGGGGCGGATCAACATTTGGTTTTGCGACCTTGTAAAAAAAAAAAAAACTCCTTGACACGAGTATAAAATGTCTATATATCAAAGAAAACTCCTTGATACGAGTGTAACTGCCTACAATATAAAAAGACTCCTTGACCCGAGTATATAAAATGTCTATATATCAAAGAAGACTCATTGATACGAGTATAAACTATCTATGATACTTGAACTCGGTTAGACTTGATTCCTAAAAGGTAAGGGATACGTAGGAAGCTTAAAACATAAAATTCTAAGTTCGGTCTTGAAAAAAAAAAAAAAAAAAAAAAAAAAAAAAAAAAAAAAAAAAAAAAAAAAAAAAAAAAAAAAGAAAAAAAAAAAAAAAAAAAAAAAAAAAGAAAAAAAAAAAAAAAAAAAAAAAAAAAAAAATCGTATTTATCTACGAGTCAAATTGACTCAATCCGATTTTTTTTAAAAAAATATTATCTTTATCCCTTAAATTCAAATTTGAATCGTATTTATCTGCGAGTCAAATTCAAGATAGACTCAAATACGATTAGATATTTATGAGATGCTTTGAAACTTGTCCACACAATAATTCTTCAAATTAACCCGGAACAAGTTTGGGGGCAATTTGTGAATGAAATTTTATTTATATATTTAAATAAATATTGAAGATATTGAAAAGATTTTGCTCTTGGGGGGGGTGACACATGACAAACTAATAGTCATTGATTGTCACTCTCTTCATCTATAAATAGAGACCAAGAGAAAAGGTGGAAATCGGAGGTGGAAATCGGAGGTGGAAATCGGAGGTGGAAATCGGTGGTGGCGGAGAAGAAAAAAAAAACTCCGATTTCGCTTATCGTCCATATTCGGCGCATCCTCCCTCGCTCGAGTCAAGCCCCAAGGCTCTCGAGAAGTCAAAAATCAAATCAAATACGGATGGATCGAGATCAAGCCCAAAGGCCCTCGAAGTTCAAATCCATTCCGGAGATCCGGTCAAAACGCCCCCGGCGAGATCCAATAGATCATTGGATCGAGACAAGCCCTAAACGCCCTCGGTCCGGGCAGGATCCAGGAATGGAGGGCAAATATAAAGATTCGAGCCCAATATCAAAATATATATTATCTTGTGACATTTTTTTAATTTTTGATTATTTATTTTGCTGAATGATAATAATCGAAAAAGAAAAATTTTATTGTTCACAACCGGATATTAAAACTATACATTGTGTCATCAAAATTAAAGGGTATTTTAGTCTTTTCAACTAAAAATCTAAATAAATAAATATTTAAATTATTTTAAATATTTATTTATTTTAAAGATTTTTTAATTTAATAAAATACTTTTTAATTGTTTAAATTTTTAAAGATATAATATATATATATATATATATATATATATAAAAGTAGTAATATAAACATTTAAGACTTTTAATTTTAAAATATTTTAATAAATATATTTTTATATATTTCATAATCCAACCTTTTAATGTAATGTGAGGGTACTGCTTCTTAAATATGCCTCAACTAATTTCTTTCATTCCATGTGCAAAAGCAATAAATAACAAAAAAAAAAAAAAAAAAAAAAAAAAAAGCTCCCATATCCGCCAACGGAACACACCTTCTTCATTAACTACCTTCACACCTTTATCACCCTTCCTTTTCTTCCTCCCAATTTCTCCTCAGATCGATCACAGATTCCCCAAATCCAACTGCCGCGCATCAAATCGATCGATCACTAATTGCGTTAAACAACGCACGTACGAAACCGAACCGAACAGATGATTAACGACTCTGTTTTCCGATCATCTGTAACTTGGTTGGCTGTAATTATAGTATTTATAGGGCTTTACACTCTATCCTTGAAGAAAATGTTTGTTACTTACTTCTTCGGCATGTTCGCCATCTGCGGCGTACTCTTACCAGATTGGGAATTCTTCGATCGCAGCGTCTCTCGATGGAGCACTCCAGTAACTGTCGATACCGTCCGCTCTCTCCGTTCTGCTCATGGCCAAAATGCTCCCATGAGGTAAATTAATTAATCACTTACATACTTATATATACATACATATATATATATATATATATATATATGCTCATTGTTCCATTTTAACTGTTCAGTTTTGCTTTAAATATTTGCTATGTATAATTGCTGCAGGTTTAAGATGTATCCTATGAGAATGGCGGTGTACTCTGTTGTGTATGGTTTTGTTTTATATAACTGGTGGATGATTATATCAAAGTAAAATTGGGATAAGGTTTCACCACTATTAGGTTATATATATATATATATGTATATATGTATGTATGTATATGCATAAATTTGTAGCGTGTACTATTCAAATCCATGGCCCGGGCTTTGATTGCTTACATATACATAGAGCACTGTGAATTTATTATACTAATGGTGAAGGAGCAATAATGATGATAAGATGAAAGGTCATGTCAGCGGAAAGGATTTTTTTTTTTCAGTTTTCTTTTCGTTTTATGAGTTTCTCAGTGGATAGGATTAAAGATTGGAAAAACTTCCAATCATATGGCTGCCACCTAGCTTCGTTCTTTGATGTTAAACCAATTAGTATTAGAATTACCCAAAAAAAAAAAAAAAAAAAAATTAGTATTAGATTTTGTGTATTTTTATATTGTCTCTTGTATTTGTACCAAATTTTAATTACCAATAAGAAAAAGAATATTTATGTAATATTTAAACTTGCTAGCTATAACATCTTCTGATATATTTAGCAAAAAAAAAAAATCTTCTGATATAATTTACGGAAATAAGACATTTGTTTTATACTTTTATTTAATTTTCCTCTTCTATAAATATATGTACACACACGATTAGAAATGATTTTAATGACTTTATAATAAAAGTTACTGTCCATTCATTTTTTTTTAAATATATTTATATCTGTTATATATAAAATTACAAGTTTCTAATAAAAATTTTATAATTAAATTAAATTTTTAATTTTTTTATCTTTTACCTCAATTAAGACTTAATGACTTATTTTTTTGCTTGGCTTATTTATTTAATTTTTCACTTTCATTTTTATCTCAAATTTATATTTTTATTATTATTTCAAACTATTTTTATATTAATTTTGTATTGATTTCTTAAATTAAAAAATTATTTTATCTAACAAAACAATTTAAAAATAAAATTCTTCTAATTGTTTTTCCCTCTTTTAATTAATAGATATACGAGGAAACATGGATTAAGTTTGAAATTTACAACTATATAATAATTTATTATTTGTAATTAAAGCCCATCCAAACGAGGCCCAAACCCAGAAGGATACTAATGTAAATCATCCTCGTCAGTCCCTTCAAATACTCTCCCTTTTGACTATCCCAGCCTTCCAAGTTCCTCTCTGTTCATTCGTCGGCTCTTCGTATTCCTGTGAATTTCAGGGAGAAGAAAGAGGAAAAACTTTGCAGAAGATGAGGCTTCTGACCCACAATATGTTGGCATCAAATATCAAGGGCGTAACCAATGGATTCCCTCTGAGGATCGAAGTAGAGAAAATGATGGAAAAACAAATCGATTTCAACCCTGAGTTTCTGAAGAACATGTTTCACAAAGTCCAGTACAAAGCTCTTGTGGATGCTGCTAAAACCATGGGATATGCGGACTTGCCTGAACTAGCTGAGCCATCTATGCTGGAATCTGAGGATTTTCTTCACAAGTTTCATCATGCGCTCCTTGAGCTTCATCTCGAAGAAGGTGCCTTGGTTTGCCCCGAAACTGGCAGAAAATTCCCAGTGAGTAAGGGGATTCCAAATATGCTTCTTCATGAAGATGAGGTCTGAGTTTTATTTTCTCTTTATTATTATTATTTTTTCCTATGGGAAAAGCTAGGGTTTTTCCGAGGTTTTATGACGTTTGTGTAGTTCTTTTATGAGTTCTTCCCATTCTCATATTTGTGTAATTTAATTCGGCTGTATTTCTTAATAGAGATTGTGGGCATATTGAGAATCCTCTGTGATAGTTACTGTCATCTTTCTTTTCTCTTGATTTAATGTTTTGGGGGCGTTTTGAATTTCTCTGTATTTTCCCAATTCATTGATCCGTGGTGTTTGTTATATATATATACATAATTGTAGTTCTTATACTTTTGTTGCCTTATCAATTAATTCATAGCTTAAGAAGAAACATGGAGTTATTCAGAGGTAACAGAAAAAAAAAGGGGGGAAAAAAATAATAGGGCAGATTTAAGATTTTTGTCTGCTTATACACCCTCTGTTAGAACTGAAAATCTGCAAAATCTCTGCTTTGGCAGTCATACCACCAACAATTGTCATCAGATTATGCTGTAGAGGATCATAAATCTCATCAAAGTAAAAAGGAGAACGCAAATAGTGTTCCTTAACATATCCAAAAAGTGGATATCTTTTAATCTTTTAATCTTTATTGACTTGTGTAGTGCATCAATTTCTCGTAAACTAAACTTACAAAACTTGATTCACTATAATACCAAGGTATGACTAAAGAAGAAAAATGACTATATTGCAGGTAAAGAATTGCAGCCCATAATTTTCTAATAGTGTTAACATTGCATAAGGGACTCTCTTTCTCCTAACCAAAGTTGAGAAAACATCATGGGGTCAAAAATTCCTTCGATCCATCTCTTTTACGGGGTGTTGTTTCGTATGGTGGGAGAGGCACACCAAACACCCAATCAAGAACGTTAAGATACTTGGACCGAAATACATCTCTCTCAACAGCATAGCAGTGCATTATTATTGCAGTTGAAATGCTGAAGACAGCCACATCAGCTCTCTTCAAATTAGTACATTGAGGCAGATATCCAACTTCGCCCATGCACGTGAAGAAACTTTCAATGGCTCGTGCTAGGCAGTAGAGCGATATCTCTATCCGCCGGCTCTTTTTCTCAATTGCCAATGCCAAACCAGTAGGAAGCTGTGCCAAAAATATGAATGTCAGATCTTCAAGTTTACATGGGAAAGTATAGAACCAGAAGCACCACAAAAATTTAAATGCATTTGACATAATTTTCTCTTACCGTTCCCATTGCTACCATAGGAATATTGCATCTCTTAAAAATTCTGAAGAGGAAGCACGTCCACATCCTATCAAGAAGAAATAATTAGTATACTTGCTATTTTTAACCTAATGAAACATGCATCGGAACACCCCCGCCTCAGTGCAGAGTAAATTAACCTAATGGTGCTTCGGTTTATTGGCCTGAAGATATTTTTCTTTAGCCATAAAGTATTATAGACTGTGAGCTTTTTCCTACAAAGGGAGTCGGTGAGGGGGCTAGGTTGGTAACAGGGAACTGTAAGCTGCCTGGGATCAACTGCTGACTTCTCTGGGTTTAAAATATTCTAAAATTGCAGAGGGATAATGAGACAGCCAGAGTTGTGTAGGTTGCAAACTCGGACAGATCCGAGTCAGTAAATGCCAGAGAGATGTTGCCATTAAAGTTGGACAAATCCAAGTTACCAAATGCCAAGATATTCAACAGTTCTTGATTAGGCCTGCTATAATATCTATAGGTTCAGACCATTTTATATATCCCAAGAAAAATTAAACAGAAAGAATGGAGATCCTTAACAGTGTAGAGAGGCAAAATCATTCATAAACTAAAAATTCCTTTGAAGCATGTATTAGAACCCATAAGAAACTAATTGGTATATCCTTACCAGGCAGATGAACAATACATCGAAAGGAACAAGCTAGATCTTGCCGTGCCGAAGATACCTTTAGCTAAAATCGAGTAAGGCCTGCAAAATGTTTTAGATGTTAAATCAAATGGTCCTCAAAGAGAGGGGGAAAAAACGAGAAAGTAAAATAATCATCCAATGTAGTCAGTGCAAGTTGCAATCAGTCTGATAGAAAGTATCATTTTGGATCATTACAAACAAGTAATGACAGGTTATTAAGTGGTCATTAATTTATGGATCATTTTGTGTACACTTGAAACTCCTTGATTAACGGCAATATTTATTAACAGAACAATAACATCTACATATTCAATCACCCATCGGGAGTAAAGGCATGAGGTATATCGATGCAACCAACATGAAACATACCCTTCAAAATGAAATAAAAGGAGAAATTTGTATGATAGCATGAAAGGAACTATTTGTATTACCTTTTCAAGATGCCTTGACGATGTACAATCAATGCAGGAATTAAATAAACTGGAAGATAAACAGGAACTGCTCTCATATAGGCTTGAGCAAGGAAGGAAAAAAAATGTGACTCGCATGTTTGTTTACCATGTATAATCTGCAAAGATGTTCATTCATTCAGAAACATTTTTACAATTACAAACAATTTCAGCCAAAGTTAACACACTTGAAGCCCTCTTCATGGTATTGGTACAGAAAGAGTGGAAAAAAGCACAGACAGACCACTTCTCATGGTTAGGAGATGCAGAAGCAGTATTGAATCATGAAATGGCCAATGTCAAGGTGTCAATGAATCCCAATGGGTGCTTCAAAAATGCTTGAATGTTTACCTAAAAGTTATTTCAGTAAAGGACAATAACCACCAGAGTACATAGTAGAATCATGGGAGTTCAGACCCAATGCAACATTCAAATAATCATTGAGAAGTAGCTAGACGACTAGCATAATGTAGATCAGACCAGCAGTCTTTTCTTCATTTATCTTAATTCTTTTGAAGAGTTCGGTGCAGAAAAAACTTATAAACTTTTAGACTTTGAAAGGAATCGTATGTTTAACATATCAGCAAACTGAATCTAGTAATTTAATGGTATTATCCTTTAGTTACTTATGAATTAAAATTTCCAAATCAACTGGGAATGTCTAGCTTTCTGTTACAGATTTTATGTAAACTATCAAATTTTTACCTCCATCAATTACAGGAAGTTCTTCTGAAGAATGAAAAGCTATTCTCTTAAGATTATCATGTTCAAAACTTTGAAAAAGAAAACTTTCACCTACTACGACCTCCATGTCTGGATTTATTCTGCATCTTGAAAGTCAAAAAGCTGAGAATATGTCCCAAAAAAATCTTTCCACTATTCTTAGGATCTTATATCATTAGAAACCCTTACAAAGCACCAAAGAAAAATGCTAAATCCATTCAATAATATGTTACATGTACTTTATAAAAGAGGACATAACACACTAAGGCATATTAAATGTTCTTCACCAAATATTAGCCGAATCATCAGGTGAATTCAAAACAAAGGTTGTATGAAATTGAACTCAATTGAAGTACTACCACGTCCAAGCTAACTAAGGATCAATTTTGGGTTTCAGAAACCTTTTCCATTCTCCAATAAATAATTTTTTAACTC
The DNA here is from genome assembly GCA_025388415.1 of Cynanchum wilfordii. Classification (NCBI taxonomy): domain Eukaryota; kingdom Viridiplantae; phylum Streptophyta; class Magnoliopsida; order Gentianales; family Apocynaceae; genus Cynanchum; species Cynanchum wilfordii. Next base: position 77,351 of record JAHSUH010001202.1, on the reverse strand, counting down.
ACTTTTTATCTCCAACCATAAAACTTCTAACACATTCTTTACCTACAACATTCTTGTTCAATTCAAATTTGAAAAGCCTCTGCCCAACCTCAGATATGATGTTCCCTACTCGCATCAACTACACATTTTAATGGATAAACTCCCGAACAATTTATTGACTATTTAACCTACTTTATAATTGTGAATCACATCTTACATTCAAACACACACACATACAAAAAATAAATAAATAAATAAATAAAAATACAAAAGTCAATCTAAGTACATCAATTAAATTCACTCCAAACTCAATAAATAAATAAAAATTAAACAAAAAAGAAGAATTCCAAATACAACAGAAGAATTTCTTGTTCTGGTTTAGTAAAATGTGAACTTTTGATATAAGATTGCAAGTTCAATAAACTAGAGAAACATCATTTTTTTGTTGTAGATTACACAGTAAAACTAAAACTATATACCTTACAAAGAAAAATGTTAAAAGAAAAAAGAAATGGGAACAGTAATATACTGATACAAAATATGACCAGCATCAATACCAAATTAACCAAATTTCTTTTTCTTTCTGGCTGATAGTTTCTTGGTTAAAGATAGATATTGCTCTTCGCACTTTCTTCAGACATTTTCAGAATACTAATGTTTTTTTATGCTCAAAAGTGATAGCATTTTTTGTTGGTGTGTGAAGCAATAATAAGAGGATAAATTGTGTCATAACAATTTGTCATGGACTTAGTAGAAATGTATACTGCAGAAGATGTAGCTCCAGTGATTTGATAAAATGACATCTATCTAAGTGAACAATTCAGCACATTCGAATTTCCTGACATTAAAAATTCGTTCACTTTATTACTTCGAGTGCACACTGCAAAAATATCCCCAGCATTTATTTTTTCTCTACCAGTTTAATAATAATAATTTTTTTACATATATATATATATATGAATATCATAATCTCAATTGCAACTAATGTGAACTTTACATTGATTAACTGAAACAAGTGCCAGCTATGTGCAGCAATGGAAATTTGACTGATGATAACAAAGTTGTAACAATGCTCATGCAAATAAAATAATATTCAAAGGAGAAAAACATGCATTAATACTTCAGAATTAACAAGTTCTTACTGAACAAGGGACTTTCATTTGTGGATCCAGTTTAATGTCAACTCCAGTTGACTTATAGTGCTTCTCTATGGCACCCAAATTTGTGGGGGACAGGCCACGTACAATTTCACTCACACCTTGCAGTATAACAGGATCCTTTCCCCCATGTTTATTGAGAAAGGACTTGTAAGATGGAGGCAGACTCTCCTGCTTCAATATGTAAGCAGACCTGAAAAATGAAAATCCAATTTACTTTAGATATTAATGGAAGAGAACAACTGTTATTTTAGAGAAGGATGGTATCCGACCACATCCTTAATCTAGATCTTCAGAAGTCAACATTTAATAACTCTGAGCTTGATACAACTTTTGCATGTGCTACATTTCATGGAAGATGAGAGACCCCACTAGGAAATGATCTTTCCGAGGACTGGAATTCTTTTCTCCCCTTTGTCAGGAAAATATGAGATTTTCACAATCTTGTCTAATGAACAGACAACAAACATACTTTCCAGTAAGGACAAGATCAAATTCTTTAATTACTTCACATGAAAATTTCCTTTGTATTAATGTTCAATGCCTATCCTAATGAAAGCAAAAGATAAGCCCTAATGAAATGTTTGACTTTGGTTCCTTTCACTATCCTAAAACTTTTGTGAAAAATACAAACCGGATCTAGTACCCAAGGAACAAATTAGTACTCAGCAAACACGAAGGCACGGATAGGGATGTTTAATCTCTTAAATTATATATTTATCATCTCCACATGTAAAGAATTTAAGAAACTATTTTTCTTCCTGGAATAGAAAGACTGGAAAATCCATGCAGTACTTTGCTCCATGATGTTGAGCAACTTGTTGACTGTTGATATTGCCAGCTTACGCTGAGAACTTAATACACTACAAAAATTCATCATCAAATAACTCTTCTGGGTAGATTTCATTATACATGTTTTTTATCATAACCAAGAGTGAACTTCATAAAATGGAAATTGATTAATTTTGGAGTTCACATCCCTTAACAGTGAATAAAATCATGCTTGACTGGTTGGAGTGCTAACTACTAATCAGAGACTTCACAAAAGGTAGTATTCCAGTTTCTTATCTAACAAACTGAAACTGTTCTTCTATAACTAATAATTAGCAGACATCAGGAAAAATTGCACTTAAGAAACTCCAAATGCTGAACAAAGTGCTATAAATTCTCAAGTTATTGAAGGCAAGGACACTTACAAAATCTGTGAAGACGAGAGGCACATTAGAAAAATGTCTCCATGAGCCCAAGTCAGTGGTTTACAAATGCTCCCAAATCGTTTACTTTTTATTCCACAGCGTGTTGCCAGGACAGTAGCACGCATTAGAATGTAAATGGCCAAACTTGTGTGTTGTGTATTAAACCCAGTAAGTAACATTGATGGCCCTGCTATCAAGCCTGCAAGCAATGCCCTCCATTTGGCTGTCCTGAATTAAAGCAAAACTGCAAAAATGAAAAGTGCTACCAAGAAATTCACCCAAACAGAATACTAATTAATAATAGTAATAATCCTTGCCATGTAATTATAGCCAAAGTTGATTCAAATTCATTTTCTGTTCTCCCTAAGTCTACATATTCTCAATTTCAAATGGTTGAACTGAATACTCAGAGGAAGGATTGCATGTTTAGTTTCTAGAACATAGAATTTCAGATGTTTGTCCAATAGCACATTCCAAGATAACAGAATAGAAAAAGAAGAATAGAGAGAAAAACATGCCTCCGATGGCCACCCAAAGCGGAAATAAGTTCATCAACGGACACAAATGTACCCGCAAAAGTACCCAGGAATAAGCCGTATCTCAGTGTCTCTTTCGCTGCCAAAATCATATCTTCACTGCTAGAAACCATTTGTGCTTTCCTGATAAGGAACGTATGTAATCAATCAAATGAGCACACTAAGGCAGAGAGGGAAAAATAAAATCAGATTTCTTGGATAATAATCAAAATATTTTAATTTTTTTAGAAAGTCAAAAAACTTGCATCTCACACAACACCACCCATTCATATATGTGGTCAATCTGTTTGCATGAGCAAGCTTGCATGTCGGAAATCAGGGGAGATTCAAGTAAATTCACAATACAAAATAGCAGTAACAATTACTTAGCGGCGGATAAGGAACGTCTGCGACGGAGGCGAGAGAGGATGGCAAAGAGAGAAAGGCCACCTTTAAGACCAGCACCGATTGTGAAGCCTTTAACAGAAGCCGTGAAAATTCTCCATAGCTTATCATAATCCTGAACCGGATAGGAATCCAAGCTCAGTAAAGAACACGAGGATGAAGACGACTTGAGGCTCGAAGATTGCCTGCAATGCGAACAGCTCTCTTCGCGTGAGATACACGCGCAACGGCCGTTGGTGGCGATGATAGAGACAATCGGCTTCTGTACCTCCCCCTCGCCATTATCAGCCGGTGGCATCTTTCCTTCCGCGCCGGTGGTCGTTCTTCTTCTTCAGGAATTGGCGAATCTATCGAGGCTCTGTGAAATTATATTGTTGAGAAAACGCGAGTGGGTAATCCACACGTATCATTTTTTTCTGCAGTTAAAAGTATTGGATTCTGCAAAATAAGATTTACTACCATTAAATTTCAATTTTCAGTTCAGAATAGAAAATTAAGGAAATTTTCAAATAAATTAGGGAAATCAACAATTAAGTTAGATCCTAGAAAATTTTGTTCATTTAGTCCCTAAACTTTCATGATTTACTATTTCTTTATAAAAAAAATTAACAAATAAAAAAATAACAGAGATCTATTGAGCTCGAACATTTTAATTTGAATGTGTACAAACTTTAACAGTATTGTTAAAACTCATCCAAAATTAAAAAAAAATTTGCATAAAAATTTCTAAAAAAAGAATATAAATGAAAATCGTGGAGATTTTTAGTGCAGTAAAATAGAAATATATATTTTTGAAAAGAAAAAAAAAAGGTTAAATAATAATAAAAAGTTGAACATTTGAAATAAACTCAAATAATAATAAAGCTCTTTAATAAGAGATTGTCAAAATGTATAATTTAATTGATAACACCTTATTTTTAATTTTTAGGAAAAATACGAGGTAAAATAGATACGAAAATGACTCAAATTTTAAAAATAATAATAAAAATATACACTTCTTTTTTAAAAGAAGTGAAATTTAGGTACACTAAAATGGTGGGCATTAATGTGGGTGTGGGTGCTCAATAAATAAGGAAAAAATAAAACATGTGAGGCATGAGGATTGAAGGAGCACTGAATGCCATGTCTTGTGGGGGAGTTAAAAGAAGATATAATTTTTCTCCATTTCTAGACAAGACAAGGCACGGCATAAGATCTTCTAATTACTATATAAGTAAACATATTTTTTTAAAAATATAAAACTTAAAGACTAAGGTTCATATTTGAATAAGGTTTTTTTTTTTTTTTTTAATATTATATTTTAATTTTTTTGATGGAAAACTAGAATAAAATTATTCTTAAAATGCTTAAATGTATCTATAAAATATTTAGAGTTAATATTAAAATTTTAATTAATGAATTTTAAAATTAAATTTTAAATAAAAAAAAAAGTTGATCAAAGTTTTTTTTTAAAAATAAAAAAAAAACTTAGAACTTTAAAATATCCTTAATTATCAATATTTACTAAAAATACATATTATTTTTACTTTCTTTATTAAAAATAATCAATAAATATTTATAAAATATTAATTTAAATTAGTATGAAATAAAAAAAATTATAAATGTACTTTAATTTTTTGAATAGAACAACTAAAAAGTTTTTTGATTTCTTCAAATATAATAAATACATTTTTAAAAAAATAGAGAAAGTAATACTTTTATTAATATATTTTAATATTTTTAAAATTTATTAAAATATTATCAGTCAATAATGTGTAATTTAAAGTAACCACTTTATTTATTTACGTGTGTAGCATTATAGAGCCTTAAACTTTTTAATTTAATTTTTTTAAATTATTGGCCTACTTTTTTCAATGGCAATTTTTTTTTTTTTTTCTACTGAAAATAAACTATTTATACAATTTTCTATTTTTTCAATTAAATTTAAAAGGATATTAAAGAAAAATTTATATCTCATTATTATTTTATTTCACGTATGTATATATATAAAAGTTATATTTAGCCAACAGACCCTTTTAAATCAAATAAGTTTTCTCCCTAAAAAGTTTAACTTTTTACTATTTTTTTTCTTTTTATTAATTTTGAATATGTCATAATATAAAAATGAACTATGGTTTGATGCTTCACATTTAAAATTTTATCAATAATTGCTAAATACTATGAATTTAAATTGTATTAAAAAGAAAATCAATAGAATAATATATAAGGTAAAAAATTTACAGATTTCTTATAGAATTTCATCTCAAACCTTAATTTTGAAGTGGATACGTGTTCAAGAATATGAAACGACAACACATTTGTTTATGGTTGAAAGTTACACTTGTCTCTCAAGTTTTTCTTTTCTTTTTTCCCCTTTTCCTCTTAAGAAAGAATTCTTCTTTTTTAATTTCCTTTTTCTTTAACGAAGTACAATTTATTTTCGTTTTCCCTTTTCAGTAAGATGCTTTTTTTTTTTACAATTTTACCCTTTAATTTTCTCCATTTTAGCATTTGGACCTCTTCAATAACCTTTTCTTAAAAAATAATCGTGTATATTGATTGCTACGTCCCGAGAAATCGGCAAAGGAAATTCTCCCCAACCCCCCACCCACAGTCTTTTATTTATTTTGGATGAGCTCAAGATCGGTTTGATTGAATGTTGGACCACAGAAGGTTTTCTCATTTTTTTCATTTCCAAACGATTAGATTCAAGTCCTTTTCCTTTCCCAACTATTTGATTCAAGTCCTTCTCTAAAGTATCTCGAACTAATAATTTTTTAAATTATAAATAAAAATATTATTAATTGAATTACATCTTAACTGAAAAAAACTGAGTCATCAATATATTATATATTAAAGACTGAATATACAAAAAAAAAAAATGTTTAGAACTAAAAATACTAATAGAGTAAACATTTAGGTATAAATTCACTAATATATATTTAAAAATAGAAAGGCATTTTAATGTTAACAGTTTCTTATATGATTGAGAAAAGTTATTTAATGAAAAAATAGAGAGAGTAATAAATATTACCCTTATGTTTTTTTTGAAAAATAACAAATAAAAATAAAAGGTGGCAATTACAAAAACAAACGAAAACAGGAGTAGTGTTTTTACAAGATAAAATTGTGTGGCAAGAAAGGGAAAGGTGATAAGATTTTGAGACACTACTGACAATAAAGTCACTGTTTCTATCCTTCCCTTCCGTTTGTGGGTTCAGTTCAGTTACATATGTTTTGTCATTTACACTATTGAGAAGGCTCCCATAGAACTGGAAATCACCAAAACAAATACTGACTGACAGATTAACTTTCAAGAATCAATAATCCCATCAGAAGAATCCAATTCAAGAATTCTGCATTACAAAAATAGAGAGTATTGCAGCCAGCAGTAGAATTAGATTTAGGCTGCAACTAAGAATGCCCTTAAGATCCTAAATCTCAGATTCATACTGAGAAATGCCATATAATTGGGAACACTGCATCAAATTATGTTCTGAATAATAAGAGGAGTGAAAAGTTATGAATAATATAATCCCGTTAAGTAGAAGAGAGTATCAACTGCAGGAGAAAAATCCTATTTCGTATATCGACTCTTACCCATACGTGAATGAGATGCAATTCTTCTTTCATGCTAGGGAGAAAATGTCGAACAATCATTCAACTTTGAGAACGATCTTCATAAACTCGTATACAAAGTAGCTAATTGCAGCTGAAGGTAATACCTGCACCAAGTTTATACATAAACACGTGAATTTTGGAGCATGACATAAAGTAGTAACAGAAATAGTGGCTAAAATACCATAATGCAATAATCAAACCTTGAGTTAAATGTCAAATATATATAAGTACAGCTAGCTACCGCAAAATGCAAAACGTGGCTAACTTCTGTAGCCAAGGCAAGGATTAAAAAAAGCTAAATTGCTTTCCACAGTGTAGAGAGAGAGAGAAAGAGAGTCATTTACTAAGAGAAATTTGATACATTTTTCAATAGTTTTGTCTATGAGTTCTGTTATACCATGGAAACAGTGTAACTCAAAAGGCTAGGGGTTCTGTACATGCATCTAAGAGAATGTAAAGTACCACGAATTAGATTCATTCAAAAAAAGAAGAAATGGAGTATAAATTTAGCTCAAGACCACAGGGAACTACCCGACAAACAGTCATTCTCCGCAAACATGTAGAGTGTTATAACATATTGAGAATCCTCACTACAGGAACTCAGGAAGTCCAAGGTTGAACACAAAGATCTAACTATAATGGAGAAACCTGAAGATGATTCAGAAATATGCAAAGGCTTTACTTCAGTTTTGAAGGAATGAAGTACTACTTCTTGCTAAATAAGGCTATAACTTATGTAAACATGTGTTGGGTACCTGTAGTAAACTGGGTATCAGCCCTGCATAAAGAGCAGGAATTCCACCCTGCTCAACAATCTTCACACAAATTGCGAGTGCACCCACTTTATTTGAACGGCCTTGTAGCTGAAGCTGTCTCCTCACAACTTCAAATGGGTATGTGGCAGCTTCTGCACAGGCACCAGCTATTGCACCATGGAGTAAGGTCCTAATTGGTCCCAACTCCAACTGGTCCAAAGCATTTAGTTCTTGGTTGTGCTGCTTCAGGTTCTCAATTCTTTTCCTTCCTTCAGGTGAGTGTAAATAAGCTGATTTCAGCATATCATATACACCATAGAACACAGCAGCTGAAGGTGCCATACTTAAAATTGAAGGTACTAATCCCTTGTAAAGTGAAAAGAAGCCTTCAGTTTGAATAACATGCCGGAATGCACCAATTACACCACCCAAGGCTTCTCCACCAGGTGCCACCATCTTGGTCCTGATCTGGAAGATACTGAAATCAGTTCGAGTATTCCAGACTTGAAAATGAAGTCACTGAACAGAATTACAAGAATAACTCAACTTTGTGGAAAGGGAAAAAATAAAAAAATAAAAAAACAAAATTCTACTTCAAGGACAGATTTGGATTAATGACAGAAAATGAGTACAAATAGAAAAGAATGCTACAGCTCCACATTTAAGTCAGAGGAGAGATAAAACCAACTGCCTCAGATGTTGATCCCCTATGCTGGCAATCAGATGAGAAACAACATGAAACAACCTGGGAGTACAAAAACTCCAGAAAGTATGGCCTATAAGTCTACAAGTAGATATATTCACCACTAGGAACAAAAGTTTGTGCAAGATAGTTTTTATTTTTTCGTCACTGTAGGCAGATGACTCCAGATTTATGTCATGAAGGGAGTTCTTTACTTATATACAACATGATTCGGGAAAAGATGAATGTTGAGGTGCCTACACATAGTAAAATGTTCAATATGTTTCTCTTTATTTTTAGAATTAGGAACTTATGACATGCAACTGTTAATATTATCATCACTAAGTTCTTTACAACACTGATAAACAGCATTCATTAACTACTTACAGTATCTAGGGGCAAACAGAGCACTGTAGCAGTAATACCAGCAGCTGCACCAGCTATAAACCTCTCAGAATTTGTGGTTTCTTCATTTCCAGATAATTTAACAAGTTGTTTCCGGTACGTATCATATGCATAGAAGTTGACTGCCTTAAAAGGAGCAGTGCGGAGAATGTTAACCAAGTTTCCTTTCCAGAATCCCTTCAAGCCTTGAGTAGTAGCAATTGTCTTAATGAGCTCAAAGAGTTTCTTATCCGCACCACGAACCATGTATTCAAGCTTTAGCCTCTCAAGTGGGGCAACAAAGGTTCTGTCAGAAAAAGAGAGATTTACATAGATGAAGTTGAGGAGAAGCAAAAGGTGCAAAAAGTTCAAGCTCCTTAATTTCAATTCAATGTGACAAAATAACAAACAACTTTCTTCGTTCCAGTTCACCTTTATCAAGTAGAAAGTATCTCCTAGTAACATTTTCAGAGAAGTTATGACAATATGAAGAAGAACTACAAGCATGTTGGAAATGATAAAAGAAAAACTATTATTCCACATTCAAGAAGAATTAGCCCAACAGATGCAGATTAGTCAAAACTATTTGATTTGTCCTCTTTACATAGAGTAATGAATTACCTTGTCAGTAAACAGAATATATCATGTGAAAGCTTCTCCAGCTGAATTTTCAGAGTATATATGCTTATAGGTTCTAAAGTAATAGCTCATCGCCGTGCTAATAAATGCAGAAATGATATGCAGCATAATATGGATGGTGTCAATAGGTCTAGAAATGCTCTAATTGGCTTGACTTTTACTAAGGGATTCTAATTGTGTTTATAACCATAAGCTTAAATAAACTAATTCTAAGAAAAGGATTAAGTAGTTTTTCCATATGGCTTGTTACAAGAACAACATTTTTACATTTTAGGAGTCAAAGACTTAAAGTAGGCATAAAAACAGAAGGTTTTCAAACCACGTAGACATAAAAAACATGACTCAGGTATCCACATTTCTTAATTATTGGATCAAATTAAAATGTTAAAGCATTAAATTTAAGATATCAAATCTGTTTGTTCTGTGTGTATATCTATCTATATATCACATAATCATAAAAAAAATACATAATCGAATACAGAGCTGTGGCATAAAAATTAATAGAAATATGTGATGCTCCAAGACCTAGATAACTACAAAGTAGGGGGAATAAACTACAACAATCACCTTTTCTTCTAACATTTTTTCTTTCTTCTATTAACCTTAAAGAAATGAAACATTATTATCATATTGAAAAATAAGTAACTGTATAACTTGAAATTTTACCAATGGAATGGTATTGAAAGCTAAAATACTAACAATAAAAAAATCCCCAAAAGGATAGATATTAACACAGACCTCGAAACCATAGCAGCCAAAGCTCCAGCCCATAAATGTTTGGTGGTATTGACAGCTCCTCGGCCCCGGCGATGGCCAAATTTGACATCCCTCTTTTTCTCAGTCTCCTTAACTACACCATCTTGAATGCTCCCCACTGCGGCTTCTCCAAAACTTGTTTTATCTCCATTAAAACCTAAACATTCACTACTACTAGAATTCTCAATAAACTCATTCTTTTTCCTAATCGACAAGCTCGTACACAAAAATCTGCCACCCCTAACAGCGGAGAATTTGAACAGAGGTTTCCTGTAATTCAAAATGGAACTATACGGGTCATCAGAATCCAATGTTTTCCATGGTACAGTCTTTATAATTGAAGATGGAAGAGAATCGTCGAGGAAAATTCCACCGGTGAAGAGAATTTCAGCTCTCTGTTTCTCTATTTTGGTAATTTGAAGTTCTGGCATTTGTAAAGGAGTTTTTGTTTTTTCCTTTATGAGAATGGGAATCAAAGCTTCTGATGGAATTCAATAATTCAATTCAAAACGGTTTCTGGATAATGTTGATGCTGAAGCTGAAGCTTGAGAGTATGAAAATGGCGGAGCTTCAGCTTTGCTTCCATCGCCGAAACCAGAACTTTGTTCCGGATTTCATCTTTATATTTAATTTTTTCACTTTTTCTTATTATTATTTTTTTCTTCGATATAAGGACTTTTTATTTTTTATTACTACTAATTTTTTTTTCTTCAGTTTTTCCAACAAAATTATTTCTTTACTGTTTTTTTTCCGGTGTTGAAAGGGCGTCAAAATAAGGGAATAAGTTTTTTTTTTTTTTTTATAAAAATTGCCTAAAACTTTATTAATAAACTAATTTATTATGTAATAAAACCTTATATCTATCCTTAATACATTTTGCTAAATTCTTTACAAAGAAAGTGTGAAGAATTTTTTCCGCATACGTGTTTCTTAAAATTCGCTAATAATTTTGCATTTAAGTATTAAAAAAGTTTAGTAAAAAAGTTTAGAGCGTATTAAAAAAAAAAAAAAAAAAATCATAAGTTTAGAAAAAAAATTTTGGGAAAAATATTTCTCTGTTTCTCTATTTTGCAATTTGCATAGCCGGTTCGTCTGACTGCCTGTCCGACAACTATAATTAAGTAATCTTTTGGCGCCCAATTCATTTTAGAATCAGTCTCGAACAATCTTCCATATCTCGCACGCTAACCTACTTAGAAATGAATATGTAGTGTTTCTCTTCGGAATAATCTCAATTCTCAAGTTCTTCGTTTGTAGTAATCAGAAACTGGAACTCTCTCTATCTTTCAGTAGGTGGTGTTTTAGCGGTTTATTTTGAATGCATTTCGGAAAAATTTTTGACGGTTGGAGCTCCTGAACCTTGAAATTTCGATTTCCGTGGTTGATTTTCTGTGAATTTCGAAATGAGTAATCTACCAGGATTATCACATCTCAAAAGCCTCGGTCAGTTTAAGACGTTTGCAGGATCGGGCTCTGGAGCTGCGAAGAATCCCTCGGCCTCTTTGCGCGGTTCTTCTGATTCATATTCTTTAGGAAGCTTCGCGAATTTGAAACTCACTGCAGGTGCATATGCAGACATTCATATAGATACATACATATATATATATGGCAATTTGGCTTTCGTATTGAAAATTATAGAAAATATCTGATAATGCTGTTCTATTGATTAAATAATTCTTTGTACAGAGAAATTAGTCAAAGAGCAAGCTTCGGCTAAAACTGATCTCAGTTTGGCGGTAATCATGTTTTAATATTTTTCGTGGATGGAATATGTTATTATAGCTTATCAAATCTTCTTGTAATAATGTGGTCAATGCAGAACAATAAAGTGAAGAAATTGACTGAGCATATTCGTGTACTGGAGGAGAAATTACAGAACGCATTTAATGAGAACGCAAAGCTAAAAGTAAAGCAAAAAGAAGATGAGAAACTCTGGAAAGGATTGGAGTCTAAATTCTCTTCCACAAAGACTTACTGTGATCAACTCACTGAAACTTTGCAACACTTGGCTGGTCAAGTTCAGGATGGTATATGTTGTTGTAACTTATTAGTTCTATTCAGATGCATCATAATGTACTGTGTTATATCAATCGTGCTTCTTCCTTTGCAGCTGAGAAAGACAAACAAGATTTTGAAGAGAAACTATCTGCATCATCATTGGCTCTTGATAATTTGCATGGGCACTTGAAGTCACTATCCTCAAGGTTGGAATCATCGGAGGAAAACATTAGAGATCGTAAGTTATAATTAGTATGTACTTGTAAAAGCAACAATTCATATCTAGGTCTCATGCTATATTACTATTAAGTGAAAAATATATCAGGTTTAGCTGCTACTTTGGACTATTCTTAAGTAAATGAAATGTTTCTAAATTCTGTCTGAAGGTGAAAAAGAGTTGACGGAAATTCGCTCTCGAGAAGGATGAAGCAGAGAAATCTTTCAAGTTTGAACAGAACAAAGCTGCCATCCTTTTGGAGGAAAAAGGTAAAAACATTTGTAGTTTGAGGGATTAGATACTGTTAATTGAGTAGGAAATTTTGCACTTTATGAACTGCCTATAGATGGTGTATGGGGACAACCTAGATGTTATTGACAGGGTAATTGTAAACATTTTAGTGAACATTTCTGATTTTTATAATTCTGTTAGCCTTGCCATGTTCTCCTACATTTTTTTTCCTTGTCAATTGGTTCCCCATTTAGATTTTTATTTCAATTACCTGAGTAAGAAGTATGTCAATAGGAAAACATCCTTCATTGAGAAGTGCAGTTCAACCAGAGCCTTTGAATTTTCTAAGTAATTTATTTACCACTGTATTGCTGGTGAGCAAGTCAATAAGTCCAATAATCATACACTGAATTTCTCATATGTTGATTTTCTTAGACCAGACTTGTCATTCATAAAAATTTTAAAAGTTTGTTATTTGGTGTTTATTGGAGGGATCTAGCCTGGTCCTCTAACTTCAGTTGCAGACATCTTATTTTCCTTGTAGGATCTCGGGCATTGTTTATTTGTTTGTGCAAGATATAGGTCCTGCTTGATGACTTGCCTTTTGCTACAAACCAGAACTGCTGTTCCTCCCTGATGCTTTATTTCATTTTAAATATCCTCTTCTCTAGTTCTCCAGTGATAATATAAATCACAGTTAAAGTTTTTGAAGCCTTTGTTTTCAAATCAAGACTTCCCATAATCTTATGTGTCCTTTGTTCTCCTTATAATCCAATTTTACCCAAAGTTTGAGATGGTAGGTTGTTGTCTAAAACTCCATCAAAGTAAAATATTTTGCGTAATCAGCCTTGGAAGTTACTGCAGAGAATTTTTGTGCAAACATAGTTATTAATAAAGGGCAATCTTAGAATGGATATTTTCAGTGGAAGGTTTTCATACTGGGGTTCTTGTTAGACTGAATGAACTCTATCACATTCTTGCTTCTCTTGTGGAGACTTACATTACAGTTGAAATGTTTATTAGAAGGGTTTATTTTGTTTCTGCCAGTGTCTTGTTTCTTAGATATAGCTTCATAGACTTTTCCTTTCTCCATCCAGATGTGATTATCATGAACTTTGAAGCAACTATTGCAGCTAATGGATTATGCATTGAGAATTTGAACTCTAAGTTGGAAAAGTTGCATCTTGATCTGAGCCAAAAGGAAGATGCTTTGGAAAATTTAAGGAACTTGAGAGAAAAACTGGATAAAGAAAAGGATGACCTTTTAATCATTAACAAAGAGCTTAGGGAGAAGTTAGATAAAGCAGTGAGGGAGATGAGGAACCTTGAGGAACTTATTCATTTGCTTTCTTTGAAGTTCAGTGAACTGGAAAGTCAAAGTCTGACATTTTCAGAAAAGGTAGTCCAGCTTAATGTGTTGTTTGAAAATTGCTTCAACCTGGTTCAAGTGGAAAAGCACCTTGCTGCTCAGCTTGTTCAGCAGAAGTTTGATAAGCTTCAAGATCGGACAATGGGTGTATTATTGGAGAAAAATACTCTAGAGTTGGTTAATAAAGAATTAAACACTATGGTCATCGGACTTCAGAAAGAGCAGGAGTTCACAATGGCACAGCATGTGGAAGAATGTCGTTTAGCAGAGCAGACTATCCGTAGGTTAGAATCTGAAGAGGAGAGTCTCGTGTCAAAAAAGAGTGAAATGGAAATGCTAATTACTCAATTACAGGAGAAAATTGATACTTTATCAGTAGATTCCAGAATGTCAGAGGAAAAAATGGTGAATTTTTTTTGACCTAAATTTTTCCATTTTATCAAAATTTTTGTCTTAGCCTAATCTAATTTCCTTTATTGCAGCAAGTATTGCTATTGAAACTTTCTGAGCTAGAAATCAATAATAAAGATCATTCTGAAAAACTACAAGCAGATGTAAATCAAAAACAAGATGAAGTTGATGTATTGAAGAAAGAGGTTGAGAAGCACTTGGAACATGTGAATTTATTAGAAAAACAAGTTAGTGAGCTTACTGAGACATTGGAGGAGAATAAAGGGCTTGTTATGGACCTCAAGGACAGAGAAAAACAATTGGAGGATCAGAAGGCAGAGGTACTTCTGTCAGTAGTTTGATTTTTGTTTCATATATATATAATATATATATATATATATATATATATATATATATTTTCTTCCTGAACACCTTCTAATAACTATCAGTTTTTCATTGTAGATCCAAGCATTGCTAACTGATGCTGAAACTAAACTCACTGAGGCCAAGAAGCTATATGATCAGATGTTAGAAAGCAAACAATTAGAATTGTCGAGGCATTTGAAGGAAATATCTCAGAAAAATGATCAGGTCTAGTATCATTATCAATCTTTATAAAAAATTACGTCCGGTTTTCCTTTCTCTATCCAGTTTTAAGTGACCATGAGAGGATATTTTAGGCCATTAATGATATTCGGAGGAAATATGAGTTGGAGAAGCTTGAAAGCATTAATCTTGAGAGAGAAAAGGTTAGCTACTTGAGTTACTACTCTTCTTTCATGCTCGTATACAAGTTTCCAACATTATTGGTCTACAGACCGATAAAGTCATTAGAGAAATGGAAAGAAAGTATGAGCAAAAGCTTGAAGAATCCCAAGCAGAATCTAGACAACAAGTGATGCGGGTAAAAGAAGAACATGCAACTATGGTATGTAAAAGAAAGACATATATTTTTAAGACTCGTTATTATTAACTCTTATTTATTTATTTATTTTTCTGCTCTTTCATATACTTATCAGTGACAGTATCTGATCTTGAAAATTGTTTTGCTTGCTCTACATTATGGTATCAATTTGAAGTTTAAGATGATAAAATGCAGTATCATTTTACATTTTGTAGATTATTCATATTCAAGAAGAGCATAGAAAAAAGGAATTGAATCTCATATCCAATCATACTGAAGAACTAAAGCGTGTTCAGCTTCAAGCTGAAAATAATTTGAAAGAGGTATTTATATTCTGTTTTTAAATTTATCTATTGATTTATTGTTTATGGTCTACTATAATTTTTTTTTTTTAATTTTTTTTTTTTTTTTTTGGTTCAAATGCTTGAATTTTCCCAGAAAACCTTGTTGCTACAGAATGAACTTGAAGATCAGTTAAATGATTTGAGGAGTGAGCATGAGGATGAACTTAGGAGACTGCAAGAGGAGTTGGATATACTGAAATCCAAAGTACATCCTAATTGCTTTATAAACTAGACTGATATTTATGTTGCCTTGCAATGCTGATAGGGGCTTTGCAGGAAGAGAGGCAGAGGGCTTTACTGCAGCTGCAATGGAAAGTAATGGGTGACAATCCACAAGATGATCAGGAAGTGAACTCAAAAAGGGTCTGTCTCACTCCCCCATGAATAGCTAGGACAATTCCTCAGAATGAATTTTTCCTTTTTCTCTCTCTTCATCCTTCTTTGTTTGGGTCTCCTGCAATCTGGTTACACTGTTCACTGCTTGCCAGGACATATTCTAGCTTTATTTTAGTTTAAACATATTCATTTAAATTTAGCGAGATGGTTTTGCTATACTAATATTTCTCTCAATGAAGCACTAATTAGTACTTACTGATATTTACCATGGACCCCCTTATTTGATGCCTTCGCTATTTTTGGACATCTAAAGACATGTCTGCGGTTAAGATTCCCCTAAATGAAACCATTCTTAATTCAAATTCGAAATGCAAATGATTTTATGGTCTTCATAATACTGAAATACATGTTTAACTTTTGTGAATATATCTTTTAGATTTGAATGAAATCATGTCAAGAGGAATGGAAGATGAGTATGAAGTACTGATTGATGCTATAAGTTTTAGTGGCTAAATTCTGTTTGACTTATTCTATCTATGGTGTAACTGTTGGCTCCATGCTTGATGTCTTCAATCTGCCACCTTGGGTTTGTTTCTTTGTCTTTGTTTTTGTTTTTGTTTTTTTTTTGTTTTTTTTTTTTTTTTTATTTTTTTTTTATATATATGAAAAAAAAAAAAAATTAAGGAAGCTAGCGTCCTCCTTGTGTTAAATGTTTTTCCTGTTAAGCAATCTCAAATACTCTAGAATATTGTGTTGCATAATTTCCTTTATTATGTATTTTTGTTGGCTTTGAAAGAAAATGGTTAATATTTTTGGTTGTTTGTGAGAGTGAGAACTTTTTATATTTTTTACCCCTGAGAATTCTGAAATGTTCTAATCTACAGGCCTACTCTATATCATCTGCCAAGATGAGAAATTCTGAAAGTGGCAAAAGAGATCATCAAGATTTGGGAAAAGCAGCTGTCAAAGAGAAGGTGATAAAGAAAATTTGAAATTATTGTTCCTTCAAATGTATCGCATCAATAATCAAAATATCCTTCCATCATGTTTGTAGCTCGAGCCTTGCCTAAGAACAACTCAAACGCCTGTTTCAAGCTTGCTAAGAAAAGTTGAGAAGAGGACTGCAGGAAGTACCATGAGTCTTCCTAAGCATAGTAAGAAGGTAAGCACTCTTTCAGTGGTAAGTATATGTAGACATCAAAGCTGTTGACAGTTTTTCTGATCAGTTTGGTTGCAGAAAGACTAGGAGTGCTGTTTTAGAACTAGGAAACTCTTGTACTGAATCTGTGGGTGGGTTGGTTGTAGTGTGGGTCATTGAGTAAGAAAAGTTGAGCAAGTAACAGTATCATATGTAGCCATCAAAGAGTAATGAGTAACCTAATATCATTCCCTGCTGTTCTCCGTTTGTCTTATGCTCCAAAGCAGCAGTATTCAAATCATCTAATTCAATTAAATTATGGTTAAAATATCATTATTTTCTTCTTTCTACTCACTTATTCTATGGCAGGTAACTCATCGTGAATATGAAGTTGAAACATCAAATGGTGGAACAATTACTAAAAGAAGAAAAACAAAAAGTACTGTCATGTTTGGGGTATGTGCATGTGATTATTTTATATGATCATTGTGCCATCATGTTTAGCTCTTGGAATGACATTCCTGGCTTCCACATTATTCTCTATGTTACTGCAGGACCCAAGAAAGCGTAAAAAAGGAGAAACACCTGTGGCAACTACTCCCAGACATCTTGTCAAGGTAACCCAAAGTGGAGAACAATTCATCTTTTTATATTTTTGGTTAATCTAAGATTTCCAATTTTGCTTGTTGTCACGAAAATCTATGAAAAGGATATTTTCCAAATTACTATTCTTGGTGTTGAGACTACTCTCTCTGTCCAAAAAAAAGTTTAATTTCTATTTTGGTTTGTTTACAAATCAAGGTAGCCCTTAATAACAGTTTGGAAGACTACCCTTATGACTAAGTAACCCCTATCAATCAAGTTAGCGAGATTGTAACTCATGAAATATTTGTTTGTTTGTTTGTTTTTGAATAGTTAATTATAAGGGAAGGGCATTTCAATACTTTCGATTATATTCTTTAATATGCATACGAGATTAAAATTGGACAAGTATTTTACGACAAAGGGAGTTATCGTCCTTGGAATATGCTCTTAACTGGATATTCTACAGTAGGGATTATCAATCTGAATTCAGGAATGTTTCTTGTGATTTTTCATATATATTGAACACAGTGCAAAGCATATATTTTGATGCAGAAGTGCTAGTTATCCAGCAAATAGAGTTGCAATACTTCAACTATACAGAGCATATCCAGCCAATCAAGATATTGATAATTGCATTACTCGTTCAAATTTCATTTTTATTGTAGGACACTCAGAGACGGGTTCAACCAAACCCTTCCAATATTGGCGATCTATTTTCAGAAGGATCATTGAATCCTTATGCTGATGATCCCTATGCATTTGACTAGAGGTATTGTCTAGAGTAGCTAACTTTATTTTAATCATATTTGTTAATTTTCTGCCAACTTTCTGTGAGCCTTAAGATTATTTCTTTATGTAGTTAAATATAGTTTCTTGTCTATAAAATTGATTAAATTGATATTTAGCTTTTCTATACCACTGGAATAGGTTAGGAGAGAGATTTAGGTTTTGACCCTTGAATTCCTTCTTCGTATAATGGATGATGAAACCTCTGTCATTTGGTTCAGAAAAATACTTAGGCTTAAAGTTAATAACTTTGCTTGAAGCTTTTCTCTTTATTCATTCTCTTCTCATGGGAAGAGGCATTTAGAAACTAGAAACTAGAAACATGCTATGCAATATGGGATAATGAGTTATTAGCATGATATAGCTGACAATCATTTGAATGGTAAGATCTCCCATCAGTTGGTGCTTTCAACTCCCCTCTTTATGTTTTGGCTTAAGAATAAAAATTGGAAGTGCATTTCTGATTGTGCTAAGTCAGACATGAAATGCTTTTCTCACATGCACTTTGACCATCTCATTTGAGCCACAGTATGATCTCTGATCATGTTTAAGTAACCCAAATGACCCCATATTGCACAACAATTTCTTGATCTCTTCAAAGTTGCTAGAAGGAGAATGATGTCAGGCTAGCTGTGCGACTTTGAACCTAATCTACAACTTTTGCTCAAGAGGTTATCTAACATATTCAATAGTTAGTATGGACCAGTTTTTTCCAAAATGCATTTTTATTGTGTATTCTTGCTAATTCAATGTGATATCATGTAGCTGAAATGGTCTTCCTTGGTTATCTACTGAAGTGGAATCTTAACTACGAATTTTGGTGTCACTTAGCAATCATTTTATCAAATATCTGTATATATATATATATATAACATATCATTCCCTTTCTGTTCCAGTTCACTGTTCATGTTATTTCTTCTGTTCTGGGCTAAACGTGGGTTGGAACTAACAATATTGATCAAACTATCTTTTCCTTTTTCATTTTCAGGTGAAAATTCTCTGAGACCCAACTTCTGTATTCCGACATAGGATGTTGACTTTTATACTGTTCATCGTGTCAGCGAATCTTCATCATTCTTGAAATTGCTTTATCAGTTGCTTCTCGGAAGTATCTTCTGTAATCAAAATCCCCCGCTGCATATATAGATTTTTTAGCACAACCATGATCCACCATAAGTTTCCTATGAACAGGACGGCTTCTGAATTTTTAAATATGTAGCCCACAAATGTTAGAGGTAAATATTTGCAGCTTTCTGACTACGACTAATTGTAGCTATAGGGAATACAAAACTATCGGCTAGTCTACTACTTTACTGGGTGTTAGGATCTCTGTGTCATGTATCATGCATATCTCAAGAGACGGTTATTCTTGCTTCCATATTCCAGTATTAAACTCTTTTTTTTTTTGCTCTAGTACTTAGCTCAACATCCTTTGATTCATTTGTCTTCTTTCGTGATAATTGATGTGGCTTATATATGATCAGATGTTACTAATAGAATAAGAAATATATCAAGAAAGGATCTAAGCAGCTTTTGAGGGGGGGGGGGGGGGGGGGGGGGGGGGGGGGGGGGGGGGGGGGGGGGGGGGGGGGGGGTGGGGGGGGGGGGGGGGGGGGGGGGGGGGGGGGGGGGGGGGGGGGGGGGGGGTTTGGGGGGGGGGGGGGGGATTAAGAATCTTAACTAACGAAATCCTTTTACAACCACAAAACTAAAGAAAGGAAGTCGGAACATTTACTACTGTCATATATCCCCATTTTCCCATACCATACCCATATGGCCTGCTTTAACTGTTTCCCTCTGCAAGAAAGTAAATTATTAGTTAGAGAGATTAACATCTTTGTTATTCGTAAAATAAACACTAGTTTAATTGATAAGGGAAATACAAAAAACAAGCTGGATATACTTCGATTTTTTTGATTTCTTCAAGAGGTATTGGAAGGTTCTTCCTCTCTTCTTTCTTAGGTAGAAGGCACATTTGTAGTTTCAGGGCAAAATATTTTAGAAATAACTTTCTCCTGAAATAGTTTTGATTGAGCATATAAAGAGGACTTAGGACATCCATTTTGAGAAGAACTTGTGGACTTCTGAAGTATGGTTATGAATATGGTCAAGTTCAAGATTGCTAGATATGAAACTTGTATGAAAAATATAATGTGCAAGATAAAATATTAAAAGTAAAAAGATTAATGTTGAATCTTAATATTGAGTAGTGTCTGTAAATAGAATAAACGAAATATATGAACAAGTTATATATATCCTGTAGCTATTGCCACAAAGTCATCAGAACTAGCATGCATAGAAGAATGCTGAAACTAGTAGATGCAGCAGTCATGGACTGGCCATAGCCAGATGGAACTACTGCAGGCAGTGAGCATTCCTCGCCATTGAAGAAAACTTTACTGGGAAATCCATCTCCTCGTCCCACTTTGATTCCAGGTGTTTTCTTCTTTGTAAATGATATGACAGACTGCTGTGAACCAGGTATTGGAAAATCTTTCTTTGGGTTAGTGCCCTCTCTTTTTTGGATTAAGTAATTCAATCCTGGAAATCCATAAAGAAGCAATGTATCATTAGAGCCAGGCAATGTAGTTGCGTTAATGGAATACACTCCTTCCAAGCCAGGTAAAGCTTTGTCAAATTGTACTGCAGTAAACCAGTCTGCAATATCTGTATCACCCCAATTGAACATTGTAATTCTTGCTGTCCAACCATCTTCAAAATCAGAAAGTAAGTGCCAGTTAATACTAACTCCACAGTTATCTCCACAGGGCATTGGATTGGGCACAATTCTGTCATTCATCTTAGCAAAGGCTACAACTTTTTTTGTGCGGTTGTTGAATGGGACAAGAAGTTGATCTGGTGGAACAAGAAGAGCAGATGCAGTGGCGTCACAGACATTTTCTGGGTTCGGATTGCAGCCACAAGCACAAGTGTTGCACGGGATAGCAGAGTCGTTGAAGAATGCTGAAAATGATACACAACATTTTGGCTTCTTCTCTGGAGAACGTGTAATATTGCAGATTATTTGCCAACTAGCTGCTGCTGCTACTTTAGAAGATAATCCACGAGGGTTTGGGAATAAGCTTGGGCTTACGCGTACTGGTGGGGCACATTGATAGCCATGGCTTAAATCTGAAGGTCCCTTAATCATCCAGTTTTGGGGAGGACTAAACTGAGTCCTATTCAGGTCTGGTTCCATTTTGTAAACTTGCATCTGGAAGACTGACTTAGATTTGGTTGAATCCATTGCTGGTGGCAGAATTGTTCCATTCCGACAACAGAACGGAATCATTCCAATTTGAGTGTCATTTGTTTTATCCAGAGGAAGATCAATGATTGTTGGCCTTCTTTGACAGTTGAGGACAGTAGAAAAATCCATGTCCTTGTAGTACCTACCCTGGCTACCAAAAATGCACTCTGATGAATCAATAACAGTTGGATAAGCACCTCTCATGGTATGAATAAATTCATCCCTCATCCATTCCCAGCTCAAATTCCAGCTATCAATTCTGCTATTGTTGTTGTGATTCAAGATTGTTACCTCTGCCAAGTAATTGGTATCAGAAACTCTCAGCACATCATACATTATAGTTAGATCACCATTCTGGAGAGGTTGGAAATTCTCTAAACCAGTGTTGGATTTTTCAGTATTTGAGTCCCTGATGCAGCAGACGCTTGTCACGTTGTTTCCTGCATTAAATTTGGATATCAACATTAGCCATTACCTGCCATTTTTCAGATGGGGTAAAGGTGAACAAAAACAAGACATCAACATACCTTCTGATGTATTGAAACTAGAACAAGAGTAGCCATCATTAACCAGAGTGATGTTATTAGGCAATGGAAAATTAGGAGCTGCAACACCAAACTGAGTACCCAACAGCTCAACACGAGCCTGCATCTTGGTAAAGTCACCACCTGTCTGGATTGCTGTTTGCAGATCTGTATCAGGGAACATTCCTGCAAAAACTGTTCCATTGCTAAGATCAGCAGGCAACAATGTTCCATCTGCAAGCACGGCCCGATCAGCTGAGGCCAAGAATTCTCCATGCTGAAATCCCACAAAGACCTGCCAAGATTTAAGATCCTCAAGGCCGTTGTTTTGAAGAAATAATGTTGATTGAAACCTGTAGGGCTGTTGAGCTCCTTCAGATGGCAAATATATTGGTGGAATTTGAAAGCCTGAATTATAGATGTAGGATACTAATATCCCATTGCACACTCCATCAATATTTGGTGGCTGCTGAGGTTGAGAGTTTGAAGATGGAAGAGAAATGGTGATTACTAGTCCTGTAAGAAAGAAAGTGAAGAAGAGAGAACAGGATTTCGCCATTTTTGGAGCTGAACTGAAGGAAGGAAAAGCATGCACTATATGGAAGTAATTGTTTTGCATTGAGAGAATGGTGTTTGAAATCTTCTGCAGAAGAAGTTTTCTTCTGTTTTTTCATTTATTTTTTATTTCCAAAAAATTGTGTTATGACAAGCCGGCATGAATTGTTCTACAGACAAATAATTTAAGGGACGGGCAGGAACTGGTCTCTTTTTTTTGTCCCTTATGCTGATTCTTAGGTTCTGAAAGCTTCTTCTGCACCATAATAAATAATGAATGATATCTGGACGGCATCATATTTTAATTTTCCGTGAAAGAACAATCTGAGTAGGGAAAATAAAGTTATAATAGAACAGAAGCTCCCTTTACGTCACTTAATCAACATGAATCTTAAATAACGAAATCCTTTTACAACCACGAAACTAAAGAAACGAAGTCGGAACATTTAATAATCTTAAATACATGTCCATTTTCATTTACCAAGACAACACTGGTAAGAAGGGCTAGTTAGTAACAGGTTGCAAACATCACGCATTGTTGGCCTAGACTGAGAATTTGCATTTAAACATTCCTTGGCAAGCTTGATAATGGCGATCAGAACATTCTGAGTTTCAGTATCTTCTGGATAACAAAGTCTTTCATCGAGAAAGTCTGCAAGTTTTACACTAACATTGTTTTCTGCAGGTTGCAGTGATGTTAGACTGACAATGTTATCTCCAGGATGCTTGCCTTTCATCACTTCCAATGCCACAACTCCAAAGCTATACACATCGCACTTTTTAGTTACTTTCATCGAGTAAGCAAGCTCTGCAAGAAGAAGAAGAAGATAGAGAATTACAAAAATGGCAAAAGACTGTACAAATTCAATTCTGCAAGAATTATAATAATTATAACCTGGGGCAATATATCCATATGTTCCTGCAACAGCACTTTGGTTAGAAGAGTCCATCTTCAAGAGTTTTGCAGTGCCAAAATCTGAAACCCTAGCCTCATATTCTGAATCAAGCAAAATGTTATTGCTTGAGATGTCACGATGAACAATGGGTGGCGAACAATCATGGTGCATGTAAGCCAAAGCACGTGAAATTCCCTTAATGATATTCACTCTCTTTATCCAATCCAATTTCTTTGCTTCTTCTGTGATACTCAGAATTCTGGCAAGGCTTCCTCCTTCAATATACTCGTACATCAAGAACGAGTGTTGTGCAGTCGAGCAGAAACCAAGAAGTTTCAATATGTTTCTGTGCTTGATCATCGTTAGTGCCCTTATCTCATTCAAGAACCCGTTCTGATCTACAGAAGAGGAATGAAGCTTCTTTACAGCAACTATGTTATCCGGTGAGAGTTCCGCCTTGTAAACCTTGCCATAACCACCTTCTCCGATGCAGAAAGATTCACTGAATTCCTCAGTGGCTTCTATGATCCTTTTGTACATTTCTTTCCCGTCAAATGTGCATATGGAAAATAAATTTCCATTCTTTTCAGCGATGGTGACATCTGATGAGACTTTACTCCGATTTACCTTTCTGAACCGACCTTGGAAAATGAGAAATCCAACTACTAAGGCACAAAGAAGAAACAGTGATCCCAGGAGAGAAACCACTACAATGATCACGACAAGTCTACGATGAGCCTTCCTCGTACCAATATCTTTTCCATTAATGGAATGTGGAGGATATTGTTTGCAAGAAGGCAACCCTGAAACGTTATAACCGCACAAGCCTTTGTTCCCTTTCACTTGTTCTATTGAAACATTCACAAATGCAGTGCCGGTGCCATTTGGGAGGGAACCCTCTAAATTATTGAAAGATATATCAATATGTTGTAATCCAGGAAGGTCAGCCAAACCCTTTGGAATTACACCAGAGAGATTGTTATGAGAAAGATCCAAGATTTCTATACTCCTCAAATTTCCGAATTCCCATGGTATCACCCCACTCAAAAAATTTGAACTAAGATCAAGTTGAGAAAGTTGAGTCAATTTCCCCATCTCTATTGGAATATTTTGGCTAAAAGAATTGGAGCTTAAGTTCAGGTAATAAAGCTGCTGACAATGTCCTAAGTTATCTGGAATAGAACCCTTCAAGAAATTTGAGGATAGATCAAGAGAGAGAAGTTTGGTAAGGAATCCAATCTCCTGAGGTATGTTCCCCGAAAACATATTACCCTGCAAATGAAGAGTTAACATAGAAGAGAGTTTTCCTAATTCCTTAGGTATCTCACCGACCATTTGATTGAAAGAAAAATTGAGCATTTCCAGTTTAACCAAATCACCAAGCTGGGGAGGCAATAAACCAGTGATGTTATTGTTAGCCATTTGAAGTCCTGTCAAGTTCTTACAATTCCCCCAATTACTGGAAAGTCCTCCGTACAGTTTGTTGTTGCTGAGGTCTATGTAGTTTAAATTCGGATAGACATCATCAAACAACTCTGATATATTTCCAGTAATATGGTTGTCATGTAAATTTGCTCTAAGTAAACTTGAACAGTTCTGGAAACTACTTGGACTAATACTTGTCAATTTATTCTCTTGTACACAAATCCTCAAAAGTCTTCCATTTTGACACAAATTTTTAGGCAATTCTCCAGACAATTGATTGAAACTAAAGAAGAATCTCAACAAACTTTGTGGTTTTCCAATATCTTCTGGGATGGAACCAGTCAGCTGGTTGTCCATGAGAAACAAATCTTCCACATTACTTAGATTTGTCAATGAATTTGGAATCGAACCCGAAAGTTGATTTTGACTTAAACTAAAGGCTTTAACCGTGCGTAAATCTCCAAGCTCCATAGGAATTGAACCAAAGAGCTGATTATTGCTAAGATCCAAAGTAGTCAGATGGGTTAGATTACCAAGTGAAGTGGGAATGTAACCACTAAGTTCATTATTAACTAATGTGAGAATTTTAAGGTTCTTTAACTTGCCCAAATCTTTAGGAATGGTACCAGAAAGTGTGTTATTCTGAAGGTGTAAACCAGTTAATTTGGTGAGGTTACCAAGTGAATTTGGAATGGAACCAGTGAGTTCATTATAACCTAATGATAGATCAGTAAGTAAGTTCAAATTACCTAATTCTTTAGGAATTGAACCAGAAAACTGATTACTATCTAAATGTAAAAGACTCAACTTGGTGAGATTACTCATCTGAGGAAGCAATTCTCCACCAAGTTTATTCATGCTCAAATCAAGAAACTCAAGATTTGGAAGATGAGAAAATGGAAAGTTTTGGAGGGTACCGTGAACATTTGAACCTGTGATGTTCAGACCGTGAATACTTCCATTAATGCATGAAACGCCAAACCAAGTGCAAGCAAAACTGAGGGATTGAACATTCCATGAAGTGAAGAGTGGATTACTGTTTTGGTTTAGAAAACTGGCTTTCCATTGGAGAAGAGCAGCTGCTTCTTGAGTAGAAGATGAAGCACCGTCAAAAGAAAACAAGCATGCAAGAAGTAGAAACAAAAGATATCTGAAGAGAGATTTTTCTACTGGAAAAGAATCCATGTTGTTTCTTTGTTTTATTCTTCTTTTTTCCTCTTTGGTATAACATGAAAGATATACTCGAGGGGGCTATTTATAGAAATAAGTTGCGGATTATATGCTTAATTTGTTTACTGAGATGTTGACTAAGTTTTCAAAACTACAGAAGAAATAAAAAATTATATGGGATAATGAGGGTGTGGGGGTAGAATTTGAAATTCGACTAGGAAAAATAAGTGATAAAAATTGTGTAAAGTGGGATAAGTCAAGTGGTCTTCATTGACGCTTCAAAGTTAATTATTGGTATTTCATTTGACACTATTCTTTAGATTTTTTTTTTGATAAGTGTAATTTCATTAAAAGGGATTCACAATTAAATAATTAAAAATATTCACGGTAATAGAATAAAATACCAATTTAAAATTAGGTGGAGACAAAAAATTCAATCTAAAAAAATTTAGGTGAGTCGAAAAAGAGAAAACAAAAAAAGAAAAACAACAAGAAAAACAACGAAAATTCTATCTAGATCTTCAATATTTCAACTGCCAAACACAAAACTCAGCTGCATGGTGGGTTTGATTTCGCCTTCTTCCTTTAACAACAACTTAATTCCATCATGGGCGTATCAAAAATTTCATAAGATACCTAAAAAGAGAAAAAAAAAACAAAAAAAGGCCAACCAAACGAACGGTTGATAAATTTTCCTAAAGATCTAAATGTCTGGTTTGATAAATTTTTCTTTTAGATTATTGTAGATAGATAAAATTGATTTTTAATTAACAACCGGTTAGTGCAAGAATTTTTTTTTTTTTTTTTTTTTTTTTTTTTTTTATTGAAGAAGTTTAGTTTTTCTCTTTAAATAAGTTTTTGAATTTGAATTTAAATTTTATGTATCAAGAAATGGGTGCTAAGGGGAGCCTTCCTTTTGAAAAAGGTTCCAGATTAGTATAGATGTTAGGATGACTTCCCTCTCTAAACACCTTATGTATAAAGAAATGAATATTAGAAAGAATTTCCCTCAAAAAAAGTGTTCCCGATTAATCAAATCTTAAATAACTACTAAATATCATGAGTTATACCAAAAAAAAAGTTTTGAATTAGAGAGATCTTTCTTCTGAAAAAGGGTTTCAAATATTATTAATTTTCTTTAATGTATAAAATATTAATGAAAATCAATTACAGAAAACTGTTTTTTTTTTTCCTTAGAAAAAAAACTGTTAAAAAATGAAAATTATTATTATTAATTTTTAAAAAATGGTTATTACTATTTGAGCACTGATTGATGTCTGTTTTCAACAGTAATTAATTAAATGAGTAGGTAAAGTTCTGGAAAAACAATTTTTTTCTTAGAATATATGACCAGGGAAGATGGGATAGGCAACCCCCCACATTAATAATATAGAATAGCAGTGCTTACTCAGAAAATATCTCAGGAAACAAGATTCAAGTAATTAATAAAATATTAATTGTAGGGAATTAAAAAACAAAACAAAGATATTTAGGGTTAATTAGCTTCCATAAAAGGCAACAAATTAAATTGAATTTAAAAAAGTGAAGGTAAAAGCAGAAGGAATTTCTAGGGTTTCTGCATGTCAATCTTATTCTCTACGGTTTCGTGTATGCGTATCCCTCCCTAATGGTGATATATATATTATAAACAACTCAATAATATTGTTCATTTTGACCAAGTAAGTTTAAAACGCGTTATTAGGTAAAAAATTTAAAATTCATATTTAATAATCACTCAGTGATTTCTTATGCGAACCATATGACCATATAAGACTTCATGTCACAACCACATATGTGTTTTTACTTTTATATTACCTTAATTCAATACAATAAAGGAGAATCAATTATATTACCTTAATTATATTATTAAAACCCTAATCACATACATAAAAAAAAAATAAAAATAAAATAAAAAACCTCACAATATTTTGACTCAATACAAAATAAAAAATTTTAAATTTCATATATTCTTTCTTCTAATTATCCCACATACGTGGTCTCTTTTAATAAGAGAAATTAGAATATAGTCTCATTAATAGGATAATATTTAGAAGTGTACTTACCTTTGGTGGAGAAAACGTACACAGACTTGCATTTCCATTGACTTGAATTAATGGTCCTGCAAATATATACTTATGGAAGAAAATTGCAGAAGAGACGGTCAACAAAAAAACTTGAATTATGTCTTGGGGGCGGCAATTAACGAGTCTTTGAAAGAGAACTCAGCAACACAGCTGTCCGTGTCATTTAATATACACGGCAAATCATTTGAATTCAGAGAATTACGGTAATGTTTTTCAACAATCTTACCTTTTTTTCCAAATATATATATATATATATATATAAAATAACTAAATATTGCTATCTTTCTTTTTCACTCTAGCCACTTTGAAAAGATTACGAGACTTGTCATCTTGCAAATCAATGTAATATATTTTTCTTTTCATATCTCTTTAATAAATTTTATATAACTAATATTTACTAGGGTTTACTTCGGAATACAATTTTGATGTTATCAGCCTCCAAGTGAGAGATTGTTGGGTTTTTGGAGACTAATAATTGTTAGAGTCAATTTATCGACTCATTGTATTAAACCAAAATAGTGGCATAGTTTGATTCCTAATTAAAGAAGGATAGTGATAACAAGTCTTAGTAGGAGACTTTGTAGAATCCTAATCCTAGTAGGTTTTAGAGTCATTGCTTTAACCCTAGTTGTGCCTATAAAAGGAGGCAAATTAGGGTGTTAGAGAGATGAATCTCCTTATCCAGGAAATGACATTAGATATCCAACTTGTAAATTAGGGCTTGAATGTAATGAAAGTTTGAGTAATACAATTATAATGCGTGTGGATGTAGGTTTGTTGACCGAACCACGTAAATCTCTATCATTTGATTCTTATTGTTTACTTTTATTCTTATAATTGCTCATGTGCTTAATTGTTTTAATCTCCTACAAATGGTATCAAAGCTCAATGTTAAGTGGGTTGCATGTGCATGTTTGGTGTGGGAGAAAGCCCTTATAATTGCTCGTGTGCTTGATTGTTTTAATCACCAACAAGTGGTATCTTAGCCCAAGGTTAAGTGGGTTGCATGTGCATGTTTGGTGTGGGAGAAAGCCCTCAATGTGATGTCCAACGATTGTGGTGCCTTGTGTGTCGAAAGTCTTCTTGGCAATGTTGAAAGTCGGGCGGAGGCCACGGGTGTGTGGTGGTCCGGCGGTGCAAGAGGATTTTGTTGGAGGGGAGGCCCACGGGTATGTGATCCTTGGTTTAAGGGGAGGATTGTTGGGGTTGGGGTGTCAACCTAAGTCCCACATTGGAAGATTAGACAAGAGTTGCCTAGTATATAAGGAGTTACATCTACTCCATTAGTATGAGGCTTTTTGGGAAAGTTCCAAGAATAAACCCGTGAGGCTATACTAATGTGGAGTTAGGTGAAGACCCGATGAGAGAAACAGAGCCAACAATATTTATTAATTATTTTTAACTAGAAGATTGTAGATAAAAAGACAGATATCTCAATTTTAATATTGTATAAAAATTTATTTTGTGATAAATTAAAAGAAACTGTGGGACTACCTTATAAAATTAACATAATAATTATTAATTTTTTTCTCAATCCTTTAGTTTGTATATTTTATTACTAATACTCATTAAATTATTATTTATATAATATTATGAAATAAAATAATATTTTATACCGTTAAGAAAACTCATGTTTAATATTTTAGAGTGTGAAAACTTGTCGAGTGATAAATTTTAAAAAAAATAAATAAATAAAAAAGAGAGAAGAATGAAAGAGTATATTGTTTACCATGTACGGTCTTAACATTTATTGTTTTTTCATTTAATATTTTTTATTTAATAATATTTTATAACTAATACTAATTAATTTCATTGTTTCATTTTTTTGGGTCATGAAATAAGTTATTATATTCTTTAAAGAAAAAATTTTTTTGAATTAGAACCATTAATAAGTTTTAGTACATTAATTATAAGCGTATTAAAGTAGAAATATTAATAAATATCACTTTGATATTTTAAATGTACCTAAAAATATCTCATTATTTCCTAACGTAAAAAAAAAAAAAAAAACACACAAAAAAATAGTTTATGTGTCCCTTAATAAAACTTGTATAGTGATTGAAATAAAATAATCCGTTTTCCTTTTAATAAAAATTATAATGTTCAAATATTGATGAAAATTTATTAATTATCAATGGAAATGATTAATTTTGACAATCAAAATTAGATAAAAAATTAATTTATTTAAATATATATACATAGCACCAACAAAATACTCTAAAATTGTTAAGTAAATCTAGAATTATCCTTATAAAACTTGTATATACATCATAGGATAAAGTATAACATACTAACTTTCTTTCTTGACAAAATATTGTTGCCATACCAGACTAAATTTTCATACCCGAGTTTTAAGACCAATATATATATATATATATATATATATATATATAATATATTCATGATGATAATATTTTCACACGGCATTGCAGCTATTTTAACTTGTAAGTTCATGAAGTATTAACCATTGAAACGAAGCACAAGGAATGGTAGTAATCAATAATGCCTTTCTAAAGGCATGCAGATCTAGAAAATGAAATATTTGTTGTTTTCACTGTTAGTAGGAATTTCCAATTCCGGAACACCAAAAATTAAGCCTTCAACAACAGAGGTGAAGTTAATATTATTTTAGTTTCTTAAGATTTGACTGAAAATAGATGTAAATCGGGTTGAAAATTTGAAATTCACAATGGAGGGAAGAATCCAAGCCTGTATATTAGGAAATTCGACATGAGATGAGATCGTCATTTATATTCTAATTTCTAAACCTGTTTGAATTTTGACGACGTCTATACCTAGTTTCAAAAGTACGATTCCGAATTAAGCAATTAAAAATCATATGATTTTGTTGGAACGTATGGTTAAGAGAGATTGGAGAAATCGAAGAAGAGAAACAAACAGATATTCCAGAGACAGAAGAAAATGCCGATCCATATGCATATCTCCATCACTCTGTCAAATCTCATCCTCTTACTGTTCTGCCTCTCCTTCAAAACCTGTCTCTCTAGCTTCGTCAACTGTCTCTTCAGCTCCGAAGTAACTACCTTCTGAAACTCAGACATTAATTGATTCACTGATTTCGCTTAAGCGAATAATTACACAAAATACACATACGCATATAAGTACACAGGAAAAGAAAAACAGAGAGTACCTTAACAGATTCGTCTTCATCAGCAGCGGAAAGTTGGAGATCAGAGAGCAAACGAGAGATCTTAGCGCAGCGAACGGCTGTTGCCGAATCGATTTCGAGAGCTTGATTTTGTAATTCAGTTGCATGAAATTCCTCCATGGAAGCTATCTTACTACAGTTCTGCTTTCTGTTTTCAAATTTCAAAGCAAAGCGGGAAAAATGGCATTCTATTAAACACCAAAGAGGAATTTCATTATTTATAGGTTTTGCAAATTATATATGGGCTAAAAATTTTATTCTGATCCAGAAATAACTATTATCTAAAGGCATAACGGAGCTATCAAGGTCCCTGTGGTTTTTCCTTTTATTGGGCCTAAATTTTCTGCCAGGCCTAGTTTTATTGGGCCTTTATAAGTGTATGCAGTCGTAGTCTGGCTCATAAATGGATTACCCCTAATTATTCCCACCTATATGATATTTTTTCTTTCAAATTCAAGCATCATTCACGATGAAATTAACGATGTTTTTACAAAAAAATAAAAAAGAAATAAAATAGTATCAGTAGAACACCTTTAATTCAAATTCATATGCATACTAATCTTACTTTGAATCGGGTTGATCATTTACGAAAAGAAGCTCTACTCTACAATTTTATTAAATCAAATACGGGGTTATTCAAATTTTGATCTCAATCTAACTAGGAGAGCTCCTTTGGAGTTAAATTAAGGACTTTTTTTTTGGTAAATTTCAAGTTTGAACACTAAAATTCGTTTTTTTTAGATTATCTTATATTCGAAATTACTCTTTAAAATAATTCAAATTTTATGATCCTAGGCGAGCGGAACAACCTCTTACGGAAATAAGCATCACTCTAAATTTTATATAGCATCATAACTAATGTCAAATTCATGATTTGACATAGCATTCACAATACATAAGACTTAAAATTTGAAATTTTGACAGCTAAATCATGCTAAATAAATTATTAGCGCCAACTTAAAAAACTAAGGTGGGGATATGCATAACCCAAGTGGGTATAACAAAAAAATTAAAAAATTATTGTTTGGCTAATTTTTTTTTTTTTATATTAAAGATAAATAAGAGTCAACGAATATTTTCATCTTTTCAGATTAAAATATACATACTATTTTTTATTATATTTTTTGTTTGGAATATATATATATATATATATATATATACACATGATGTATTACATGTGAAAAACAAAAAAAAAAACAAAAAAAAAAAAATATAAAAATATTTTGGTGTGTTAAAAATATAGGTTTACCCAATCTTTAGATATACTTACGTACATATGTATAAATTTCATTCCTACTCCTCCAAATTTCTGTACTCAAATTATGGTACAAGAGCTCTTCAATGTGCCTTCTCCATTTAATTCTTTTTTTAATTGCACTTCTGCTTGCCGTGAGAAACCAAAGGATAGTAACTCTGCAAATACGTACTTTATTCAACACTGAATTAAAGATCGATGGACGATACATACATATATACATATATATATATATATCCAGCAAAAAAAATAAATAATATATTGTATGTATGTATACATATATATTTATTTGAATCTATTGTATGATAATACTGATTTATTTCCTTAAATTCCAACCCGATGGTCATTAGCCCGTGGATTGAATTAATCCTTAATTATGTCCATTTTTTTCTTTTCTATTTTAATTGTTCTCGAACATTTTTAATTAATTGTTAAATATTTTGTATCCTACTCCCTCAAAATTTATTTTTATTTATTTATTTATTTTTATTTTTTTACCCTTTCTGTGATCATGGAGAGAAAAAGGCTAATTATAGCATAGATGATGATTTAATTTGATCTCTTGATCAGTACCATAGATGATCATGATCACATATAGCATAATTCTTGATTGATCGATACATACATACATATTATATATATTTTAACATAAAAGGCTTAACCTTCTACTCTTGAAAAGGGTAGGGGTGCTCTGATCAGGAGAGTGCATGAATTTGCAGTTTGGACATGCAGGTGAAGATTTGCACATCATTACCAGCATGTGACATTTCTTGCACACTGCAGTTACCATCTCCTCTTGCTCTCCTTCAAACGTCAACCACGACGGCGATCGTGACAGTGCTGATCCGATACTCGTGTATAGTGGTGTTCTTTAATGCACTTGAATTCATGAACTGATGATGATGATCATCCTCCTCGGCCACAGTGGTGGTGGTGGTGGGGTCCGGAGTTAAGAAGCTTGGTGAAGTTTTCTGTAACTAGATAATTCTTTGCCATGGAAGAACCACATGGCAAATTGAGCTCAAGGTCTAAGCTCATATGAGCAGGTGCTGATGATGATGATGGTGGTTCAGGGCTTGATCTTGGATCACTTGATGCTCTTTTCTGTGTTCTTGTGTTGTAGAAATATAGTTTCCCTGACTGCATCAACAAATCAATAATTATACCAAATATAATACAATCTCTGCAATTTGCATGTAAAAAAAGAAAACAAGAGTGAAATTCAACAAGTAAGAATGAAAAAATTTACCTTGATATCCAGACATCTCTGCCACTCAGAGGGCAAAGGAGTTTCAAGATGTAGATCAGTACTACTGGTTATACAATTCATCATCATCATGTCCTGATGATGATGAAGAACTCGAACAGATTTATCCGAGAATTCTTCATATTCGGATTCATACTTATTCAATTTCCTCTTTTTCGAAAAACCCTCCAATTCTTGTTGGATTATCTTCCCACCAGGAGGTGGTGAAAGAGGAGTATGATCAAAAGAAACCATGTCTGGTTGGTTGGTTGGTTTCTTTCTTGGTTCTTCACCAAGATGATCAAATTCAATTCAAATTCAGAGAAAAAGCAGAACACTTCCAAAAGTGTGAGTAAGATAGTGAGAAACAAATATATGTTTGGGGGTTGCTATTTATATAGAGTAGAAAGTAGAGAGAGAAGAGAGAGAGAGGAAGCTAAAATAAAATCAATACAATATATGTGCAGGAGGGGAGGGGATACAACTGCAAGATAGAATCCAAAAGGGCAAAAACTTAAATGCGGAACTAAAAAAGGGCCCATCTCACCATATATGACGTGCTTTCCAAGTGAAGCTGGCCATGCAATTACTACTTTCCCTTTCCATTTCTCTCTCTACACTCTTTAAAAAGCCAAAGGATGTTAAATTGTAACCAAACCTTTCTTGGTCAAAACATCAAACACATGGTATGCATATATATATATCTAAAATACACGACTTAACCCTGAATTACAATCCCAGGAAAAAAAAAACCACAATACATACATATATATATATATATAGACACCTATAAAATAAGCTTGAAACAATGAACCGAGAAATTGAAAAATGAGAAATTAAAATTGATACAGACAAACGAAAACATTCAGGCAGTACAAGATTTATTTGTTGGGTTTTTTTGTATAGGCGGTGACGTTAAGAGAGAGAGAAAGAAGGGGGAGGGGAGGGGGGTGGGATTGATATTTAATAAATGGAGGAGTCTGCATACAGTTGAAGAAAGCCATGAATGCTCCCTATAGAGAGAGATCTTTAATGGATATCATAACTCCCAACTTTCACAATTGGGTCACTCAAAGAACTACTACAAAACTTTAAAAGCTCTCAACACACACCCCTCCTTCCCGATCGGCCATTAATTAGAAATCAAAGCACGTCCCATGAGAAGGACGACCAAATACTATTATATATATATATTATTATATGTTAATTGAAGTCAGTTGGTTTCCAAAATGAAAAAACGTATTGTATTGTGAATGACTAATAAGGTTATTAGTTCGATATCTAGTGCCATATATAACAGCCTTTTCTGTGTAAGGGTTGAATTTTACGGATACAATTTGAATCAAATCTCGATTAGTCAGAATTATAATGACTTTGAAAATCAAATGGTGTAAGGGAATATATATAGATATATATTATATGTTAGTCATAAAACAGGAACTTTAAATCTCCACAACGGCCTCAGATATATTTAAAAACCCACCATATTTTATGAGCTATGAATTTCTGTCCTTTGATCACTTAATTTTTTTCCCCTTCTCTCTCTTTTTTGTCATTTTTTTTTTTATTATTTTTTTATAACGTGGAAGCTAATTAATCTGAAACTCAACTACTGAACATTTTTAATGACTTGAAACATAGTTTCATTTAATCCGAATTTATTTCTCTCTACCCTTCATTTCATAGTCACATAAAATTAAATCTTCAAACCCTGTCAATACCATTAACTGAATTACGTTTTTTTAAAAGTCAAAATTTTTCAAAAAGATGAATTGAGGTAATTAATTGTTTTCGTTATATATTTATATATAAGAAAGAATATATATATATATATATATATATATATATATAATATTATATAAGTAATTGTTATGTATTATATTTCTATAAATGTAAAACACACTTTTCACTCAAAATATTTTATTGATTTCCAAAAGACGAATTGGTAATTTGGTGATGCTAGGGGAGTAACTCAATTCTGGTCTCCTCTCTCCAGGAAACAAATTAAAAACTGCACCAACCAATAATGCAATATCAGTTGAGAAAAAAAACTAAAAGAAACTGGAAACAATTTTGAATATTTTTCTTCAACTGAAATTAATAATTAAATTAAAGAATATTTTAATAATTTATTATAAATTAAGCGCTCCATCAATTAAATTTTTAAAAAATAATAAAATATTAATGGATATAAAATATTTATTTTTTAATAGATAAAATTACTATAAATTGAGTTAAGACATATTTGTCTCTCTCCTCTCTTCTCTATTTATATATATATAATATATTATATATTTATAAATTAATGCCACCAATCTTTTGAATTTTTTTAAAATATAAAATATTGATGATGATAAAATGTTTATTTTAATAGATAAAATTACTATAAATTGAATTAGACATATTTGTCTCTCTCTCTCTCTCATATATATATATATATTTAAAATTAATACCAATCTTATACTACAAGAAAAGTTATTTATTTATTCATTTCAAAATTTTCCTTGGTTATACCATTTTTTTTCCTAAAAAGAAATGAAACTAGTCATCAATAACTTATGGTTGAAATTAATGAATTAGGGTTCAAATGTAATGTGAGGTATAATGATTTGTGTTATAATTTTTATAAATTAAAAAAACATTATTTTTTTTAAAAAAAAAATTAATAAACATTAGTTATAATTTAATAAATTTTATTTAATTTTTTAATAAGTAATATATATTTATATGGAGGAAATATTGAAAATTCAAATTAAAGTGTATTTATTAATATTTTCTCTTAATACTCTTACAATTAACAACTAATTTTTCTTATCGAATAAAGTAAAATTATAGAATATTTTAATATTTAAACAAATTTATTTTAACAAAAAGATATGCATTTTTCTTATTTGAGATAAGTAAAAATTTTTTAAAAAAATGACAAATACTTTGAAAGAACGAAAATAGAAAATTTTGAGGGGATTTCAAAACCTAGGAGACTAATTAAAGTATGGAAAATAAAAGGGAAAATATTGAGAGAAAGAAGAAGAAGAAGAAGGAGGCTAAAAAAAACATTAAAAGCTTTCATGGATATTGATCAATATAGGAGAAAAGAGAATGAGAGAGAGAGAGAGAGAGAGAGGGGGGGGGGTTTTTTAAAGAGAGGCTACCTGCCTTCATTAACTCATCATGAATTCACTTTAAATGCAGAATTGAAGAGATGAGCATTGAAAGAAAAGAAAAGAAAAGCTCCTCCTCTCTTTTTACAAAAAACCAACAATCTCTTCTTCGTCACTCATACCACCAGCTTCTGTTAAATGCCCTTCAACCCACCTCCTCCTCCCTTCATTTATTCCCAACCCTACCTAGGTTTCTCTCTCTCTCTCCTTCTCTCTCTCCTTCTCTCTCTCTATAGTTACGTAAGATATACATGTAACATATTCATGCAAATTTAAGAACCCTCGTTTTCCTTTTTTTTTTTTTTTTTACCTATTACTTTGAATACGACTTTTTTTTTTTACTTAAGCATCCGGGATCCGAACCCACATGGGCCGACTAATCCGAATTCATCATGGAGTGCGCTCACAGAGTCTAACTCTTACTCGAGGGTGAGAGTCCGACCCAAAGCTTTTTAACATGGTGTTAACCACCTCAGAGAGATTCGAAACCTCGACCATCCGCTATTGGGGACAACTTTTATGTACATTTATTGATGTTTTTTCGTTCATACATTTATAATTAATATTTTATAACTCGTACTTATTAATTATTTTTATTGAATAAAGTAAAGTTAATAGATATTTTAGTGTTTTAACTAAAATATACGATTTAAAAAATTTATAATGTTTATATTTATAGGTAAAATCACTACTAATTGAATAATTGAATTGAAATGACAACTTGTTATCGAAATAATAGTTTATGGATTTTAAATAAAGAAATATTGACAAGTGTTTTAGAATAATTAATAATAATAAAGATAAAAAATTATAGTATTTAGAACTTGTTTATAAGTTTTTTTTCACGATTCTTCACATCTACGCATAAACATCTAATTCAGTATTCTCTCTCTTTATTAAATATACTCAAAATTTAAAGACTCTTTTTCCTCTTTTTATATTTAAATTTGTTTAGAAAAAAAGTATTTATTACTTGTAGTAGATTAGAAAACACACACTTTAATAATAAAAAAACAAATTGATGTATTTTTTAAAAAAAAAAAAAAAAAATCTTTTGACTTTATTTTTTTAAATAAGAATAATTATTAAATATGAGTCGTAAAATATTAATTATATGGGTACGGTGGGAAAAAATATCAATAAATATAAGTAGATACAAAAGTAATATTAAATAAGTACTTAGGAGAAATAATTAAGTAATTAATTTACCTTGGTATTGAAATTAGACAAAGAAAATGAAACATAAGGAGTATGTATTTTATAACTTTTAGGGAATGGTTTTTTTTCTTCTTTTTTTTTTTTTGGTTGGAAAAATAGATTTTATGATTTTATGATTTTATTTATTTATTTAATTTTCTATCATTTGAAAAATTGAGTCCCTATACTCTAATTTTAATGATTTCAAACCTTAATTTATTATTATTTTTTTTATTTGAACAAATTAATTATCAAATTATTTTAATTTGGATGAATTAATCTTAGGAGTATATTGTTAGATATTATTCAACAAAATAATTTGAGGATTAATTCATTCTAAACAATAATAAATTAAGGATAAGAAAAAATTGTAAGGACCCAATTCAACTAATCATAAAATTTTGTAGATCAAAAAAAAAAAAAATTAATCCGGTAGCTTGGGGGAATTGGTAAGCGGACTCATAATGCTTCCTCCAGGGCAGATGGTCGAGGGTTCGAATCCCCCTGAGGTGGTTAGCGTCATGTTAAAAGCTATATGTCGGACTCAAACCCTCGAGTAAGAGTTGAATTCTACGAGCGCTCCGCAAGCCAAGTCCGAATTAGTCTCACCGAAAATGTGGGGACACCGGGCGCCCTGTAGTAAAATTTACACAATTTTACATCAATTTTATACACAAGTAAAATTTTTTAAAAAAAAATCTTCCAAATATACAAATAATAATTAATGAAAAAGAGATGGAGTATTAAAGTATCAAATTTACCCTTTTTTATTATTTGTAATTAAATAGTACATTGGACTCCCCCTCTCTCTCATCTCTATCTCTTTCTCTCTCATTAATGAAGTTTTAAAATTAATGTTGAAAAAAGTTAGTCAATGTTGTTGTTCAAATAAACTATTTTGAAGTTAACTATTTAAAAGGTTGGTACAAGTAAAATTTCTAAATAAGGCAAATAACACTAGACAAAATAAAAGGAAATCATGTTATAGTTGTACCAACCTTTACAAATTTTAAATATCCTTAATTTTAGTCCTTTTTTTATTTTATTTATGCACTTAGAAAGAATTCAAGAACATGATAAAATCGTATTTCTGGGCTGGTAACTGAATTATTTACGACTAGGGAAGGCTATGAGTTCAAGTCTTCTTAATATTATTTTCATTCTAAAAATCTTTATTCTCTCTGTCTTTTAACGTAACACTTAGTAAATTTTCACACTCTTTAAAGATATTAAATTTGATGTGTTTTTTAGTTTAAAATATTAAAATAAATTTCGACTTCTTATTTTTTTTATCAAGAATAGTTAATGAATATTAGTGTATAAAGAATTAATTAAAAGGGATAAAGGGAAAATTAAAGAGAATATATAAAAAATGGTTATTTGTTTGGTAATATTTATCTATTATCTTATAATAAAGAAAACTTTTAATTGGTAACATATTCATTTATAATTAAGAAGCTATAACTTCGATATATAATAAAAAAAAAATAAAAAAAAAAAACCCTTAATTTACTTTTGCCCCTTATATATATATATATATATATATATATATATATATATATAAGGTATTTTTGTATCTAATATATCTCGAATTTATAATCTCTTATAATTTAGATTATAAGTGAGACTATTATGAATTATGATTTTTTTTGAAAGTTTTGACATTATTATCTCAATTCAACATTTCCACCTAACCTACTCAATTAACGAATTACTTTTTCAAGAGACATACTAAACAACTTTTAGACCTAATAGTAAAATACCAATTTTAGCCCCATAATTATGTAATTTTGTTTCGCTATTTTTGGTCCTTAATAAAAAAAAAAATTACCCAATTAAAAGTCAAGGACAATAATGTCAGCTTTTTGGAGTAATGGAGACTTTAATTTATGTTCTGAATTTGTATAAGGAACTCTTAATGAATAAAGAAAATAATGTTTTTGATAAAAGTGTAAGTTTTGTTTTCTAATTTGTATGTTTGGCATGATTTTAGTAAAAAAGTAAAAGCTCTTAAATAAGAGTTTATTTATTTATTTGTGTTTATGAGGCGAGGTTTCTTGGAAGGGTCTCAATTATGGATGACACTTTAAATTATATTCGTATTCAAGCTATTTTTCGAGCTAGTAGGTCCCTTACAGGTAAGTTTTGATCGCAAGTTTTAAATGATTGTATGTGTGAATACGAGTTCGATCTGCAATCTCATTTAAGCCATAAGAGTTCTTTACATTAGCCCTAAGGGTAAAAGTTTATTTTAAATACATTAAATTTCACCACATATATGAATACAAATTTTGTAAGGTTGTCTTAGTTTAAGTGAGATTGCGAGTATGAATTCATACTTACGTATGCAACTATATAAAATTTGAAGTCAAAGTTTACCTCTCATAAATGATATACCTAACTCGAACGAGAATTAAAATGGATATATATAGATATGACTTAAAGATGTTGTTTATAATTGGAATCCATCAAGGATACCTAATATGATACGTAAAAACATATATTATTTTACAATTTTAATGTTTAGTGACTTAAAATTTATATATTTGGATTTGATTATGGTCACTTGATAGTATCGGATTTCACAATATATTCTCTAAAAAATTGTCTAATACACCAATAAAAATAAGACATGTATCAATTTAATTAATATACCAATATAAAAGTAAAAATTATAATCCTCAATAAGAAAGAAAAAGAATAATTAATATCTAACCCTCACTACCTCTCACAAATATATATACCATAAGAAGATTCCATGAGTTTGGTTAAATTTTCAATACTAACATTAAAATTGATCATGAATACACACACATTTATAGGACTATATACTATATATACATATATACACATATTTCATGTCCGATACTTTGAACAAATAAGTACAGTGACATGATAGCTACCTATCTTTCATCCAAATATTTCAAGATAGAAGAAATGAAAAATGTTACATACGTATATATAGTATCATCACCAACCCTATTCCATAATATTAATTATAACTTTTACCATTTTTTTTTTCTTCTCAACAATCATTCACTTTATATATACATATATATATATATATATATTACTATATTCAATATGATCCCTAATTAAATAATTTTTTTAGACAATAAAATCGCTACTTTGAAGAAATTTGATGAAAATTAGGTCTTCTCAATACTATTTTGTTTGTCAAATATATATATCTATATATACTTTATCATATTATAAAGATTTAGTTGATCAAAGTTTTTCAAAATAAGATTTTTATTAGCTAAAAATGAAATTAAGAGACCTAATTAATAAAATTTTATATAATTAAGGACTAAATTGATATATTTTATTTTTATAACA
Source organism: Cynanchum wilfordii (assembly GCA_025388415.1). NCBI lineage: Eukaryota > Viridiplantae > Streptophyta > Magnoliopsida > Gentianales > Apocynaceae > Cynanchum > Cynanchum wilfordii. The sequence goes on along the minus strand of JAHSUH010001202.1, from coordinate 35,714 downwards.
AAACCAAGTTTTTTTTTCTCGTCGTTTAGTCTAGAAGATTTTACTTAAACACAATTTTAATTTTAATAATTTATTGTCGAATTGTGTCTGACGAAAGAGATTTCATTGCTATAATATTTAAATTTATTGTTGTAAACAAAATTGCACATTACTTACCTAAGAGATATTTGAACAGTTATTAAACAGATATTTGAAATTTTGTAAGTTTTACAATATATATCTTATATATAAAAAACAAAAAAAAAATGAGGATGATTTGACGTAGCATATTGTTAAGCAAAACATGTGTTAGAAAAGTTCCAGTTCGATTTTATATGTAATATATATATATATATATATAATAAGAGAAGGAGTACTAATAACTCTTATGCTAAACACTGTCATAAAAATTCATGAACATTCGTCCACAGCAGCAAAAAGTTTCAAAAACCATGGAAAAAATTAATATATCCATCATGCATTAAAGAGGGAGCCATTCTTTTCATAATATATATATATATATATATATATTTTTGTCAAACAGAGAGCTACAGAGATATTTAAGCGATATAAAACAATGATACACAGGAAATCTCATTTCTTGCTAAAAGATCACAAAACTCAAGTGGAGTATATATATATATATGTATATATGTATAGTACTGTCCTTTGAAAATTCAAAGAAAGAAACTTGAATTTATGAATGATCAGCTATCATTAATGGGAGTTGATCAGGAGCGCCGCGGATCATCATTCACATAACAATTCTGATCCATTTCTTGTTTCTTGATATAATATATATATGAAAATTAATTAGCATCGATTTTTAACAATCTATTCACTAATAAATTCCTTTGTAAAAAGCCTTAACATAATATAAGCAAAAAAACACATTTTAAATGATACACAAAACATTTATTATGAGAACATATTCGAGTCAAGCTGAGATTTTTTTTTCGAGTAAGAATTATTGAAAAGAGATATATTATATATATATAATAAGTATCATTGATCAGGGTTTATATTAAATGATGGTCCCAGTTGCATGCAGTTTTCTTTGAAGAAGAAGAATTATCACATAGTTGAGGGGTCCTACAAATTTCTAAATACGTAAAAACTTCAGTACCTTTCTCTTTTCCGATTCCGTGGACAGTTGACAGTCACTGTTGGTTGGTGAGTGCAATTGTTTCGTCTATGCCTATCTTTTAATACGACGTAGTAGTAGGAGTACGTCCTCAAATTTTTATATCATTTTTTTGAACAGTGGAATACCTGTCCGTTCCGTTCCGTTCAGAAGAAACTACGTATTTGCATGGTTGTGGTCACGTGACCTGTAGAAATGCCGCCACGTCAACACCGAAATTGATATTGTTATTATCTTTTTAAGACATCGGAGTTTTCAAAGCCTCTTTGATGGATGGTTGGTTACTTAAATTGTTTGGAAAGAGTGCCATTAATTAAAAACCATTGCTCTTCTGAAATATGGGAAGTTCATTATGGGTCCAATTGTTTGTTCAAATAGAATCGGAATTAAGACAGCCAAAGTAAGTTGTTGGAGATATCCAGACAAATTTCAATTATTTTATATATATATATATATAAATCATTGCCCTTCTTAAATTGTTTGGCACGCTATTTTATCAACCGCTGATGGAAATCTTAGGAGGGGGGGGGGGGGGGGTTTTTTCCCCGAGGGGGAAGGGGGGGGGGGGAAAGAAAAAAAAAAAAAAAATTTGAGGTGGTTTAAGTGTAGGGAAACATTTTTATTTTGTTTGTTTTATTTTTTTAACAAAAAAACTTTTTTTCGGGTTCTTATATATTTGTTTATAAAGCTCCGAGTTCGCGAACTATGACACTTTTTTTTTTTTTTTTTTTTTAATAATATATAAAAATTATTTTTTTTTTTTTTTTTTTTTTTTTTAAAAAAAAAAAAAAAAAAGAATAAAAAAATTTAATAATATGGTTTGCGAAGGGCTGTTTATTTTTGATGGACCGAGAGGGATGAAAAGTTCAATAGCATTTAAATTTTGTTGTGTGCTGGGCGATTAATAAGCGAACGAACCTCAAACCGAACATAAACAAGCTTAAATGAGCTTTGTTGGGAACAGCTCTAATTACCACCACCATGAGGAGTTCGTTAGAATCTGGAAGAGAAGAAGGAGGAATGAAGGAAGTAAGAAAAAGACATTTTTACCCTTTTAATATAATTTTTTTATTAAAAAAATAAAAATTTAATTAGGTGTTGACTGTCAATAAAATGACAAAAGCATGAAATTTACTAAAATTATAAAGAATAATAAAATTACAAAGGTTATATAATTTAAGGGTAAAATTTTTCAATTTTCAAATTTTTTAACCAATTTTTAAAGTAAAAATTATAAACAAAAATACTTTTAAAAATATATAATAATTATATTTTTCTTATACTAATATCCAAATTCAAAAATTTTGCGATGGAGTTAAAGTTGTTTTGTTTTAATTAGCCATTTATATTTTTAAGTGACAATTTTTTTTTATTTACAGGTAAGAATTTAAAACGTTTATTTTGAAAAAATCGAGCTACTCCTTGACACTAACACTAATGCGTTGTTGATACCGAGCTAAGTGGTTTGTGAGTAAGCAAGCGTGTTCAATGGAATTAATTTGGCCCAATAGGGACAAGTCCGGCTTAAAAAGCCTTAAAAGAAACAGTACTATAATAAAAATTGATTTTTTAAGACATTTAAAGGCCAGGTGGGCTTTGGATAAACTTCAATACTACGCTTTTTTCATGAAGGCAAAATGAACACCTATGTTAAGTGGATGTTGCAAAAAGAGTTACGATGAAAATTTTTTTCGAGTAAGATTTAGATTGTATAAACGTAAGTAGGGTCGAAATCTGAATTGTTACTTCGAATATTAAATAATCTAACAAATAAAGAACACTTATGTTATTTTCGACAAAATTTTAACATATTTTTGTTACAAAATTATGTATTATCTTATCTCATATATATATATATATAAAATATATGTGTGTGTGTGTGTATTAATTGTCATTATAATTTCTTGAAAATATGACAATTCTTAATTATTAATGTAAAGGGTGTACTTATTGATAAAAAAAAAAAAAAAAAAAGATTGGAATGAAATTGAATAGTATGGTTCATTATTTAGCTTGGAAATGAACGTACCTATAAATAATAATGGGAGATGGCAGAGCGTGGGTAATTTGGTTAAGTGTCATTTCACATTATTACCAGTTCTGACTAGACCATTATTTAATGAGCAGTCTCTCCATATCAATTTCCTAAAATGCGTTCAACAATTTTTATTAATCCTTTTTATCATAGCTACTCTATATGTATGTGTAGTTCATTTTTCTTTTCTTTTTTTTTTCTTTTTATTTATATATATATATCAAAATACAGAGAAAAATTAAAGAATAAGTTATATTCTTTGAATTAAGATATATATATATATATATATATAATCATTAAATAATTTGACCTAACTTTCTAAACGAGAGTTCTACCATGCATGTACCTTCTTTTTTATTTTTTCCCCTCTCATTTTCAATTCTTCCTTCTCATAAAATACCAAAAATATAAGTTATATAAAAAAAATATATAAGAATGCAGAACTTAGTTGGTAGTATTCTTTTTTATCTAAGACGTCATAATTTGTGAAAATGTGATAGTTTAGTTGATTTGGCTTCCTTACTTAGATGTCTCATTTGGTCTGCCAACATAGGGACCAAGCTCGACACATGACATATACAACTTTATACTGTAATTTCAATTATATGTTGTAATTTTGGGAGTCTCCTCCCAAAGGTCCCTCTTGGATTTGCCGATGAGGTACATAAAATAATTTTATGAGACGTCATAATTTTATGAAAAAAAAGTCTCATGATTCATTTTTCAGTATTAATTAATCCAGGAGAGCAAGAGATTGTATAGTTAATAATATTGAGGTTGTGATGGGAAGAAACCTTGGACCGTATCAATCAACGACAAAGCAGTAGAAATTAATGATGAGAGAAATCAGAATAACAATTAATCCACGGATTGGAAAAGCAATTATGGACCATACACTCCTACATATATATATATATATAATGTTAGCTCTAATATCCTATTTAATGAATTTCCAGTGATGAGTTGCAGAAAAGAGGGGGTTGTATGTATATATATATATATTATTAATGCTTGCTTCTCAAGGAGATTGTCCTGAAAAGACGTACGCATTTGTCTAATGCCTTTTTTTAAAAAAATTTCCTTGCATGCATGCACCTGATATATAAGTATTATTATTATTATTTATTAATATTATCAGAAAGATTCAGTCCCATGCCCATGCATGCATTCCCACATGATTGCTTAGTTTGGTGTGTGTCTAGTATCAGATTGTGTAGCATTATTCTAATGATTTGTTTAAAAATTAATCGATAAAGATAATAAGTTATTGTAAAATAAAGGGATATGACGTCAACCTAGAACCAACCTCGGTGGCATATTTTTATGTGTAAGAGATTAACTACAAGATATACCATAGTGATTATTGAACTTATTATTTAAGTAAAGATTAAAAATTCGAATGATCTTATTTATAAAATAAAATATATTTTATTATCAGTCATTTATTTTTGATGGAAACATTTAAAACAAATGAGGTCGGTCATTGTATTGTAAGGTTCTCGTGGCTGGCAGAATTACCTGCTTTTCAGCAGAATTAATGTACTATTTTCATCTCTAGAAAGTTGGAATAACATAAATAAATAAATGCTTAAAAAAACATAAATAAATAAATAAATATAAATATCAAAAGCTTTTATGTATAAAAGGTAGACAATCCACACCCGAATGTCTATTTCATAATTTTTTTTTTCAATCAATAGTTAGTTTTTTTCCATTGATTTATCAATTTTTTTATAGATTTTATATAAATATTGTAATATTTAAAATATATTATTTAATCATAAAGACTAATAAAAAGTTAAAAGATATCAAAAGAATTAAAATATTATTATATAAAACTGTGTAATCTTATATTAAAAAACTTTTATTGAAGTAGAAATTTTTTTATATATATATCTATAAATTAAAAGATCAATATAATGATAAAACAAATTACAAAATTTAGATAAGTATGTAATAGCAATTAAATAAATTCTTTTAAAAGATTTTATATAATATGGATAAGTATTTGCTCATGAAATGTATTTTTAAAAAAATATAAATAGAAAAAATATTAAAAATATAATAGATAACAAAATGTATTTTATTTTTATCATTTAAAAATTTAAAAATACTTTATAATAACAAAAATATTAATATAAATTAGAAGAAAAATATTTTATAAAATTTAAATTTAATGTCTCTACTCACATTATGAGGAGGGTTAAGGAAAAAAACCTTAAACATTATAATTACATTTTTTTTTGTTACAAAATATAATAACAAAAAAAAATTTAAAAATAAAATTAAAAAGTCATAATAAAGGATATGAGAGGTTGTTAGACATAAATGTTTTATTTTTAAAAAAAATTAAAGTAAAAAAAAAATCTCTAACATGATCATAATTACACATTTTGATACAAAATATAGTTAAAAAAATAAAAAATTAAAAATTAAAAGGTTATAATAAGAATGTGAAATGATACGTAAATATTTAATTTAAAAATAAATAAATTAATTAAAAAACTTTTAAATATCATAATAAAGAATATGAAAGGTTATTAGACATTAATGTAATTAAAAAAATTGAAATAAAAATAAAAAACTTAAACATCATCCTAAAGAATATGAAAGGTTATTGTACATAGATGTTTAATTAAAAAAAGCTTAAAATAAAAAATCCTAAACATCATCATAAAATAAAGACCAACAAGTCATTAAAATCTAAAAATTCAATAAAATTACAACTCATGTTATTAGAAAATTGTAATCTTATATATATCCTAATACAGTTTACACGTGAAAATTATCATCAAAATTAAAAATAAAATTTGCAAAAAAATACATAAATACTCGATTCAATTTCTTTACTCCAGAAATTCGTCAATTTTATAATCATCTCGAAACTTATAGTGTCATTCATCATTTGTAATTGTCTATATTCTTAATTAATTTATATTTGATAATAAATCTAACAATAGATAATATTAAATAAAAGTAAATTGTCACATGTTTTTAATTGATAACTCAAAACATGATAGATGTATAAGTAAAAGAGACTACTAAAAAATTCTATAAATTGCAAAAAAAAATGCAAATTAACCCAAAATTATCAATCAATTAATACTCTTCTTCATAACCCGGTAGTTTGGAAGAGTTAGTAAGGTCGCAAGCGGATGATCGGGGGGTTCGAATCTTCATCTAGAGGTGGTTAGCGTCATTTGTTAAAAGTTTTGGGCGAGACTCTAAACCTCGAGTAAGAGTTGAAGCTTTACCCAATTTGAGTCGGATTAGTCTAATAACGGGTAAAAAATCGGTAAAAAAAAAAAAAAAATAGTCTTCTTCATATTTTCAAGACTTCATTTAGCCATGGACGAAATTCATCAGCTAAAAATAAAGAACCTCTTTTCAAAAGTCGTCGTTATCTTTCTCTTTCTCACACTAATTTCTACTATTCCGGCATCATCATCACAAGAACGCTTTGCAAGAGAATTACAAGAAAACGAAATCATGCGCGTATTCAACAAACACCACGAGAAATTAACCCATTTCCACTTCTTCCACGACATAGTCGGCGGGAGAGAACCAACCGCCGTTCGGGTGGCGGAGGCACCAATACTGACAAACGCTTCCGCCACCGCTTTCGGATTCGTTGTCGTAATGGATAACGCATTGACGGTCCGTCCGAATATAACTTCGAAACTCGTGGGAAGAGTTCAAGGAATCTTATGCATCGGTGTCGCATGAGGTGGTAGGGTTGTTGATGGTTTTGAATTCTTTGCTTTTGTTGAAAGTAAGTATAATGGCAGCACTCTCAGCGTATTGGGGAGAAACGAAGTATGGTTGACTGTAAGAGAGATGTCGATCGTCGGAAGAAGTGGTGTTTTCCGGTTTGCTCGGGCGAAAACATAAGCTTATAATCCTAAAACTAGGGATGCTGTTGTTGAATACAATGTCTATATTCTCCATTAATAATTATGCACATATATATATATATATGCATTCTGTAATTACCAGGTTCTATCTTGAATAATGTATATATAATACTCCTTTCACTCTTTTTTTTATTGAAAATAATTAATGAGTATAAATTTTAAAATATTAATTTTAGGATATGAAAAAAATTGTATATTATAGGCATATTTGAACAAGTAATTTTTTTCCTATTTTATAAATTGGAATAAGAATTTATGAAATTTTAATTTATTTATTTATTCTAAAATAGTAACTGGACAAACCATACCTTTGAAATTGTAATGAGGTTTCCAAATTGCACGTCGTAACCTCCCGAAATCGTAAGTAAGATTGCTACCAATTTAGTTATACCGATTTGACAAATTATAATCTTAATCTTTAAAGATTATGAATTTCAATTAGATTAAAGAGAAAAAAAAAAAAAAAGAAAAAACCCCCTCAAATATTTTTATTTAAAAAAAGAAAAAAGAAAAACATAGACTTTATGCTCTGTCATATATTCCTATATTTGTGGAATTAGTCTTGAACATGCAAAGGAAAATATTTAATTTCTTATTGAAACGTGGGAGCAATTAATGTCGGAAGAGGAGAAATTATCCAACGTACGGTCAATGCATAAGACTCTTTTTTGTTTTAATTTATAATTTATACTAATACTAATGGAAAGTTTTTTCCAGTCACACCGGGCAAACATCCCCATTAAAGCTTTTAATGCTAAATATAAAAAAAAATCTAAATAAAAAGAATTATATAAACCATATTATTTGTGACTTGGAGTATTACATTGTTCGCTTAAAAAATTTTTGACCAGTTATTAAATAGATATTTGAAATCATTTATTTAATGACATGTTTTAAATCTGTAAGACCCACCTGAAATGGATTAAAGTGTTTAATAGTAACATATTAATATTTTACTCATCCAAGACACGTGCCATAAACTAAATGTGATATACTTACTCATGTCGATGACGCATTTTTGTATTGCGTTCTTAGAAGAATAATACAAAAATAATACTATGAAGAAGGTTTTATTTTCTCCATTTTTTTTCTTTTTTTTTTTTAAAAAATTGTAAATATATATGAGATTATTTATATTATATATACTCTTAAATCAAACCTACGTGACCTCAACAATATATATATATATATATATATATATATATATATATATATATATATATAATGTGCAAATGGCCCTAAGGTATAGAAGAGAATTAAGGACAGTTTATTAAAATAAACACTTAAAAAAAAAAAAAAAAAGATTTCTGGTTGGTTTGGTTGGTCTGTTTAGGTCTTCTACTCAACGCCAAAACTATAATTTTATAAAGTTCATCTTACCTAACTTAGATTTTATATATTTTATATTCAATTATCGCTTCTTAAAATCAATTTTTAAAATCAGATTATATAATATTAAAAATTACTATTTTAATAATTTGAGTTTTATTCCTCAAAATTCAATAAAAGTTCAACTAAAATAGTTTTTTTTTTTAAGATACTAATATTAAATGTAAATTAACAAATTTAATCCTTTAAATTATATAATTTTTGTAATTTCATCCATATTTAAAATTTTTATATAATTCCATCTCTTATTCTTATTTTGTCAATTTTATTGACAATTAATTGTTAGTCAATTTTTTTTAATAAAAATATTTATAATTAAAAGTGTAAAAATATCTTTTTCTTTCATTCCATCTTTCTTCTTCTTTAAGCCAACCCCGAAAATTATCAGGTGCCGCCATTCTTCTACCAATCATCATCATTTTCATTTTATTTATTTATTTTTTTTACCTCAAATGCTGGAATCTTGATGAGCTTAGAAATTATACCCTACCATCTCTGAACAATGTACTGGGAAAGGAAAACACTGATATTTTGTATGAAACCAGCTGTAAGGGAAGAAGAAGGCCTTTAAAGAAAAGAAAGAAAGCATGGTTTGTTTTTAATTTGTGGTGGCCTCCTCCTCCTCCTCCTACCTCGTGGCTATTCTCAGGCGAAAACACACACTTTTGATGCCAAAACTGGGGATGCTGTTGTTGAATATAATGTTTATGTCTTCCATTATTAATTTTTCAGGGCACAACATTGATTGTGTCATATAATTAGACACAATATTTATTTCAACCTAGAATTAAGCTTTCGTGTTAGCAAACTCGTAATTATAGATACACAAAATTTATAATTAATTATTTAATATTTTTTTTTTAATAAAAAAAAGTTATCTATAAATATACAAGTTAATATTTATATTTTATATTAAATTTAAAAAGATTTTAGATACATTATAAACTATTATATTTTTAGAGATACATACATTAGTGGGTAAGGTCTTGCTAACTTAAATCAAAAGATGTTAATTAACATTGATAGTGTCATATAATTAGATAGAATGTTTATTTCAACATAGAATTGAGCTTTTTGTGTCACACCTGAACGCGTGAACTCGTGCCACAATTATAGATGCATATATATGACTATACTTAAGATCAACTATTTAATATTTTTTTTTCAAATGTATTAAAAAAAAGATGTCACAAATTATCTATGAATATGTAAGTTAATCTTTCTATTTCATATTAGATTCAAAAAGATTTTAGGTATGGGACAGATTATCACATTTTGAAATATATTGACACTAATAGATAAAGTCTAACTTGAATCAAAAGTTATTAACAATTTTTTATAAATATCAACACGTCTTGTTCGTTCCAATAAAAACATAAACCTACTACTATCAATACATACACATTTAACCTTCAATCCTTACTATTAACTTTTGACAAAAGTTAGATTTCCAACTTAAGCAGCTATTAAATATCCGCAAAATTTTTAAATTTGCTACTAATTAGGTCAATATATGGTACAAAAATCCTATGATCTTTACTAAGGCTGAAGTCTAACAAACCTAGACCAAAACCAATGCTGTTCCCAAACTTGATGCATTGAATGTAAAGGAATTCCTTTGGTTTCCGGCATGAAAATTGCAATAAAAAGGGTCACGGCTGCAATCCAACCTGCGTAGAATAGAAAAGCAACATACTTGGAAGTAACAATTACGTATAGCAATGGACATAACAAGGTGAGGTTTGTACTCTCTTTCGAAAATTGTCACGAACGATTTTCGATTTACGACGCCGTTTCCAACTTCTTCACTGGAGTTTATTATATCAATTAGCTCCCGTTCAATGTCGGCGACTCGGCGCTGTTTGTTGTTCCTCAGATTCTGACTAGAGATTTCTTAGCTTCTTCGAGTTTTCCTCGCCGGACGAGGCAGCTCGATGTGTCGGAGATGAGGAATGATTCGATGGTTATGATGGCAGCGGGTACGGTTGCGAGTCCTAAGGAGAGACGCCAACCCCAACTTAGCTTAGTTGTGCCGAAATTTATGCAATTTGCTGTAATCACATTCACACCTATGCCTATGAAGCATTGGAATGGAAGCCGGTGTTGAATGCACCCCTCCATCTCGGTGGAGCAATCTCCGATAGGTAAACTGGGGTCGCCTTCAAGAAAAAAAAAAATTTGATGAATATAAGGTTGTTAGAGATTGTGACCATAATTTCATTTTTGATTGGTTCAAAAACTTCATTATACAACTTAGGTTCTATGGTGGTAGAGGAGGTTGAAGGTGGAAAGGTTCAAAACCATAGCCCATCACTAACCACCACATATGAGTTTTGTGGTGTGAACCGAGTCACTCAATATATATAAACCTATTTTAGAATTTTCTATTTTTTGTCTGGATGAATAATTTGGAACTCCCTTATAAGTTTTCTGTAGTGGTAGAGGAGGTTGAAGGCAGAAAGATTTGAAACTATTGCTCATCAGTAACCACATGGGGACTCTGTGGTATGAACCGAGTCACTTAATATATATAAACCTACTTTAGAATTTTCTATTTTTTGTCTTGATAAATAATTTGAAGCTCTCTTATAAAATTTTCTGTAGTGGTAGAAAAGGTTGAAGGCAGAAAGGTTTGAAACTATAGTCCAATCACTGTCCACATGAAGGCATTGTGTGTAACTCAATATAAGCCTATTTTAGTATTTCTATTTTTTGTGTTTGATGAAAAATTTGGAATTTTTTTGTAAAATTTTGACTATAATAAATTCTTTTCTTTTGTATCTTGCTTTTTAATCTAAGATTTCCATTTAAGTATCTGTTTATTTATCTTATTTGTTACTTTTAATTTATGATTTTGTGTCATTAATTTTCGTATTCTTGTGATATTATGAAACAAATAAATAATAATAAACAAATATGAAGAAGAAAATTAAGATTAGAGTCGAGAATAAATAGTCACTTTAAAAAAAAAGGGTGTTACCTGGTTGGTAAAACCGACACCAAAGCCAAGTAAAATTCTTCCAAATATAAGCATGGCTATATTTTCAGCACCAGAATTAATGGTAAAACCACCTAGTACCATGATGTTTCTACGGCCAAAAGCTGTCGTTAAGTGGCCAGCTGTGATATTCCGTCTCACATCGAAATGATAAGTAAATATGTAATGGTATATAATAATGAGTCTAGGTACTCATAGTCAACTCGGGTATTCTTTTTTGTGATAATACCAAGTAGTTGACTGTGAGTGTTGTCAGACACTTAGTTGCGGCATGGGCCTACGAGTCCGGGTCGTGACACCAGCCATTAGAGACGTTAACAATCCAGCTATATAAAGTGAAGAAGTGAACGGTGTCAAAGCCTGATTACATTAACAATCCAGCTATATAAAATGAACGATGTCAAAGCCTGATTATCATAAACACAATAGATACTGGTTTTGGTTTTTGGTCCTTTGCCTTCTCCAATATGGATGGGAGAATTTCTTTAGAAATGGCTCCATTGTTGTCACTCCTCCTATACATATATATATATATATATACAAATTAAACAATTAATATATATGTATATATAGTATTTTTTTATTGAATTTTCGTATATAGATTGTGACCAAACATGGTTTAGTATCGAACAATACTAAAATTACATGTATGATTTTACTCGGGATCAAAGATCTCCTTCTAAATTAGTGGAAATAGTTCGATTTTTTTTCCAATATGACATATCTAATGAATCTTTTGAATGTACAGATTGTAAAATTTATTCATCAGAAAACAAAATAAATTTCTGAAGAATCTCGGCATCAATTGAATAGAATATTATAAAATGAGTTTCTTTTATTAAGATAATAAAACTAGAATTATCAATATTTATAATGATTTATAATTTAGTTACACATATATTTTTGTATCGTTTCATATTTGACTAATACGCCGAGACAAATATGGATCGGGTCCAAGAGTGTTACCACATCGGAGTGTGTATATATATATATATCAAATTTCTGAGAGAGATCGACGGGAAAGAAGACATACCTGAGATTCCAATGTCGTATCAAAAAATAAGACCACCGGAAGGAGCCACGATACAGGTGACAACAACGGCGGTTGTTATCTTACCGCCGGAGCTGTAATCATGGCCGTGGTTGCTGCTACTGCCGTCGACAGTGCCAATACCTACTTCTATAGGCGCCATTATCTTTTTCTGCAGAAAGATCACACAAGTTTTCTCTCTAATCTGTGGACATAAATTAGTAAATACCATATCTAATGGTCAACAAAAACTCCTCCTACACACACACACACACATATATATATATATAATGTTAGAAATAATTTTATCATAATTCCATATTTGTAAATGAACAGGGTATCACTATGGGAAGAAAGGGAAGGGAATGGTTGATAATCACTATGGCTATATTGGTGAAACGGTGGTGGACGACTTTGCCAATTACATAATTTTATATATCAGAAAATAGAAATTACTTAAAAAGGAAAGAATTAGTTAGGTTTCAAAAGAAACAATTCGACGAATCAATATATAGTGTTTTAGTCAATATATGCTTAATAATTCGTTAAAAGGAGAAAAAACAGTGCAAAATCAATACAATTTGGGTTACAATTTTTGTTCTTATGCCATTTTATTAGCGGTTAACTATTGGTGTTCATGTCATTTATAGCTCCTGCGGAAGAAGCTCTAATTTTCAATATTAAACAGTTATATATGTATATCTGAATACAGATTAAAATTCATAATTGTACTTTTTTTTTCCTCAAGCATCCGGTATCCGAATCTACACGGGCCGGGCCGACTAATCCGGATTCGGCTTAGGGTGTGCTCGCAGAGTCCAACTCTTACTCGAGGGTGAGGGTCCACCCGGAACTTTTAACTTGCGCTATCCAACGGGGGATCGAACCCCCACGCGGGGAAGCAGCCACGATACAGGTGACAACAACCGCCCAGGTGAGTTATAATTGTACTTAAATCAAGAAAGTTTTACTAACTCATTTGCACATTGATGTTACAAAATATTATTTTTATATTATGGGTGTGAGGAATTTTGAGATTTTTTTTTTTTCGGGTGACTTGAGTTTGAGACTTTTTAAATTATAAGTGAGACAGGTTATCAATTAAGTAACGGGTGCCACTACTTTTGTTTCAACACTTTAAGCCCACAATGTTGCTGGTGATTTCAAATTGAGTTACAATTTTATTAATTATTAATGTAATTTTTTTTTATTCTCATAATTTTTAGTATTTAGTAGTCATTTTGAGTCTCAATTAAAATCGAGCTGTTTGAATTTTTTTTTCTTCATAAATAATTTACATAATAATCATCTTTTTCATATATAAGGTTAGAAATTTTGTCAAGAATGTGTAGCTCAGTTGGTCGCAGCCTCACTTATGACCCGAAGGTCATAAGTTCGAGACACAATAGAAGTTAAGATTTCTAAAAAAAAAAAAATTAAAAAAAAAAAAAGTTCGAATTCCAAAATTTTTTTGGTTTAACCATCTGGTATTTGGAGTCATCACGACTCCGATTAATCTAGATTCGATCCGTGTTACGCCCGCAGCGTCTAACTCTTAGACAGAGGAAGATCTCACATTTGACTCTTAAATAACTTTTATAACGAGTGTCCAACCTCTCAATCTCTTATACCATTTACAATTCACTTCCAATTCCAAATTTTTGTTTTAGAGAAATTAATCTCATTCTACTTAGACCAATTTTTATCGGTATACCTGAAAAAACTTAGACCGGTCCAGAAATAATTAGGCCCAAGCCCATACTAGCAGAGAACCCACAAGATTCTAGAACCACGACGATGTGTAATTAGCAAGATAATTAAGGGCATACTCGTACAAATAAATTTCATCCCGCTCGTCTTCTACTCCTCAAATCCCAAACCCTACCAGAAGCCCTAATCTCTCTCTTACTCTCTCGTTCTCAGACGCTAACGCACTCAGACTAGAGATATCGGGAATGTCGCACTTTGGCAGATCAGGTCCTCCGGACATCAGAGACACATATTCACTTCTCGTCCTCAACATCACCTTCCGTAATTTCTCTCGACCGTCTAATTTTTTATTTATTTATTTGTTCTGTCGAATTTCGTTTTGTTTTTGGTATCTGGTATTTGTATTATATATATATATATATATATATTTTTTTTTTTTTTCCCTGTAGCCTTTACCTGAAAGCTTTACTAATTTTTCAGGTACAACTGCCGATGATTTGTTCCCGCTCTTTGATAAATATGGCAAAGTCGTCGATGTCTTCATCCCCCGTGACCGCAGGTTTGCCTGCACTTTCATGTCTTATGGTTTCTTGAATTTTGCTTATGCATGTTTTTGTTTAGGGTCACTCTTTCTATTTTTGTTTGAATGAATTATTACCCGTTGCTAGTTAGGGTCCTTTCTTTTTTTCAGTACTGAATTTCTACTCCTCGTACTTTCTTGAAATAATTAAATGCTGCTTAGTGTACTATTTTTGCTTAGTAGTTGAACAAGTTAACTTCTGCAATCATGTTTTCCCTTTCTGACCTTTATATGGTTTTTGACTGCTTCTTATAATATCCTCTCTTTAATTCTTGATTTGCCTACATCATTATGGGGTATTGTTTCATTTGTACATTTGATTGGATGCGTAAAGGAATCATGGTGTTATTTGGGTGAAGTTGGGATTTCTGTTTGTAGTTAAACTCTTACCTGCTCTGCCATCATTGTTTCTCTTCCCTCCCCCTCCCATTCGTATCGGTTTGTAAGCCTTTGTTAGTTTTAATTCCATTTTCTTGTTCTGGGATAATCAATTGATGGTGATTGATAAATATTAAAAAAGGAAATGTTTGTGTATTATATTATAAACATGAATAATTACAGTCTGTTTATAAGGGTTTCAGTGAGCTTTTTTTTTTTTTTTTTTTTTTTCAATAAGAAAGAATTGATAGAAGTATCTTTGTTGTAATTGTAATACACCCTTTGTCACTGTTTGATTTAATGTTTTCTATTGGCGTGACATGCTGGCGTGATTATTACGTATGTGATCATTAGGACTGGTGATTCAAGGGGCTTTGCATTTGTGAGGTACAAGTACCAGGATGAGGCCCAAAAGGCAGTGGAAAAGCTTGATGGTATGTTGGAAAGTTTAAAGCTTAAGTTTTGGATCATCAAGTTCTTATTTAATTTTGTATGCTTTTACTTTCATTGCCTTTTGTCTAGCCAACTGTTGATTCATGTTCTACAAAATTATTTGCAGGACGGGTTGTTGACGGAAGAGAGATAATGGTCCAGTTTGCCAAGTATGGGCCAAATGCTGAAAGAATGTAAGTGTTATCCTTGCTCCTTTTTCCTCTTCCTATGCATGTTTTTCTCCTGGTTACTTGAATTTCCTAATGGCTTATCAAGCATAGTATATACTTGTCTTTCGCAATATAATTCTAATTTTGGAAGTGAATGTTGAATCCATCAGTCACAAAGGAAGAATAATGGAACCAGTTTCCAAGCCTAAAGGGAAATCCAGAAGCCGCAGCCCACGACCAAGGTGCTTGAACCTTTTCTGAATATTTTTTGTGGATTTGATACGGTGGCACACCCTATTTAGCTGGGAGGGTTTAATAGTTTAGTTTTTAGCTATACAAGACAATGCTCTCCTGTGGTTAAGCAGATTAAAATTTAACTATATAAAGATATTAATTCTAGTTTCTATAAATATTATTTCTTAATAATGTAATCTGTGTAGAATCAATTTTCTTTTTTTTTTGATTTATTTCGTGTCACGTCACCAAGTCTAGAAGCTTTATTGAGGTTTTACATATAGTGTTGAATTTACTTGCACGCTGGTGATTTGATAGCTTTCAATTTTATGTTGTTTCCTCTTTTCTTGGTTTAGTTCTATTTTAATGTCTGTTTTATTATACTGTTAGCAACCTTTATGTGTTTTAAAGTGAGTGTTTACAGTATAGTGTTGAATCTATTTCGAAGATGGTGATTTGAAGCTTTCGATTTTTGGTTGTTTCTTCTTTTTTTTCCCCCTCCTTTTTCTCTCTATTTTAATGCCTGATTTAGTATAAGGTTAGCAACCTATATATGTTTTCAAAAAAGTGTTTATCATGTAGTCTTGAATCCATTTGGAAGGTGGTGATTAGATAGCTTTTGCTTTTGTGTTGTTTCCTCAACTTGCCTGTTATTTTAAGCCTCAAAAATTCACTCTTTTTTCCGTATCTCTCCACACATCAGGCATAGGGATGACATAAAGGACAGGGATTACCGCAGGAGAAGTCGTAGCAGAAGTAGAGGTAGATATGAACGTGATGGGCGCCGCGGCAGGGATAGAGACTATCGTACCCGAAGCAGGAGCCGCAGTGTTAGTCCTGACTATCACAGAGAACGTGGGAGAGGCAGATATGATGATGAGAGGCGCAGTCGAAGTCGATCTTACGGAAGGTATTGTTGGGGTGGTTGTTTTGTCTTCTAGCTGCTGTCATAAGTTTTCTTTCTTTCTTACGTCAGGGTCAGTGTCTAATGCCACGGTTTTATGCATTTAAGTGCCTCTCCTCCACGGAGGAGTCCCAGTCCAAGGAGGAGCCCCAGTCCAAGGAGGAGCCCCAGTCCACGGAGGAGCCCCAGTCCTCGGATGAGCCCATCTCCACGCAGGTCCCCTATTAAGGATGCGAGCCCAGATGCTGTGCGATCACCAGCTTTGAAAAGTGTGTCACCACATGGTCGTCGTGCTGATTCAAGGAGCCCATCTCCACGCTCTGATGCTGATGTAAGTTACCTCTAATGATTGTATTGGAATATTTATGGCCATTTTTTTTTATCTTTTTGCGTGTTTCTTTGCAGGAGTAAGAATATTGGATGCTGCTCAATTAATCATCCAGCTCTGCATTGTCTTGGTTGCTTGTTTTGAGGAGAATGCATTGAGATCATTGATATAAAATTGTAGTTCTTGAGAGAACTCATTCCCGAACTTAATTTTTGAGGTTTAGCACTCTTTTTGTTGTTGTACTCGCTTTATAATGTGTAGTTTATGCACTCTGCTCCATTGCTAGTGTTTACTAACATATTGCATGCTGTTTAGTAGAGTATTTTTGCCTTGGATTTGCATTTCCTTCGGTTTAATACCAAGGCTCTTCTCTTTATAATGATGCATACTTTTACTTATTATGGACCTTCTACTGGTCTTCTATAGTTAAGTTCGTGAATGGTGAATGTGGCTGATTTGGCAAGATGATGAGGCAGCTGTTGATGCTGTTTTTTAACTTTGCTGTTGGTTGTTTTAATTTTGTTGCTGCTGACAAACTTCAGTTTCTTTACGAAATTTCTATGTGAGGCTTGGTAAGGGTGACAAAACTCATATAATTTATGTATGAGTCAAATTGGGATATTGAGTTTGAGCTAACAGTCATTACTTTTGCTTACCTTGTGAGCTCAAGAATCTTAGATGTGATCTTTAGAAGATGGTTGAGGTCTACATGCTTTATTGTGTAGCTGATGCTGTTGATTCAAGGACCTGAAACTGAGTTATGCTGATGATAGTGTATACCTGCTAGGCATGCAGTATGAGACTTAGCCATGAGCCCATGAGTCAGGACATGTTGAATATGGTGCATGAAGACTCAGTAGTGCTGGTGTTCAATTTTTCACTCATTTACCTTAAATTTTTTAGTGCTTGCAAATAGGAAACCTAAGGCTGAGCTGATATAAATTGCATTATGTTACAGCACGTGAGATTGTGGCTGTAGCTGTGAAGTGATAGCCGATATCCCCGTAGATCGGTTGTTGCTGCAGTTCTTGCTGTTAGCTATTGAATCTGATGCTGCAGTTTTTGGTGTTGAGTGGTTTGGTAGCTGTGTAGCTGCTTCTATCTGTGGATGTCTTTAGTCCCTGTACCTGTGCTGTTGCATGCTGTTCACTTGCACATGGAGGATTGCCATTCTAGTATAGTTCTTTGAACCTAGTAAACTAGTATGCTTTTGCTTTGCATGATGATCGATATTTATTAAAATGGTATTTTTCTATTACATGTTGGATATAGTTCTCACTTTGCAGAAACATATGGTTTGCTGACTTGAAATTGATGTGCCATTATTCCATATACTAGGTTAAAAATAATTTTTTGTTGTATTTTGAATTTGGTTAACTTGCATGTGGTTCCTTTGAGGTTTTGCCACATCTTCCTGGCTATTTAGCGAGGTATTATTCCCTATGATCCTTGCAACAGCCTTTAGGCTGACACTGTGTATGAACTGATGATTGCATTTTTCCTTCATAGGTGCCTGGTTGATTGTTTGTAAATAAGGCGTGACCCATATCTTCTTTTTAACTGATCTTTCCTATGGTATTTGGGAATGCTGCAATGTTCATTCCCTTGCATATGGAGTAAATGAAACATTTCCTCTGCTGTAATCCCATCTTTCTGGGCAGCAGGATTTTTATCAAAGTTGTGATAGCACGTAATGTAGTCATCTGCTGTACCTCTGTGCCTGATTACTTTGGATCTTACCTCTATTTTGCTTGAATGTTTATCCTCGTGTTTTATGGAAGTTTGGTCCTAGAATTCAGCCAAAGTTTGTTCTCAATTGCTGAAATTTTATGTGGAGTAGAGTGAAAAATTGTCGGAGAGAGCTTGCTGAGATTTGATTGATAAATTAAACAAGCTTGTCCTTTTGGAATTTATCCTTCCGTCTGCGGCTGATCCCCCTTAAAGCTTCCCTAGCGGTCCGCAATCTCGGCTCTCAGAACAAGTGACCTGGTAGTACAATAAAGCAGTCTCTAGGAACTGTGTCAAATGCTGCATATTCTCCCAATTAAATAAGGATGGGACACGGGTGCGCATTGCAGCTAACCTGACGTGGACTCTGGCAATAAGTAAACTCGCAGAGTGGGTCAACCCGCTTATGCACGAAGCAGGATGTGAAAATGGGTCATTGTGTAGAATGACCCTGTTCCTTTTTTTTGATAAATAGAATGACCCTGTTCCAACCAACTGAATGTTGCATAAAAAAAAAATGCACTTTCTAGAAAAAAGTATGAAACTTCTATATTTAATATAGTATTCTGTTTCAAAAAAAAAAAAAAATTTTTCAAGCGTGTCCTAGTATGAAAAAAAAGAAGGTATCTTCTCTTTATTCTGATTTCAATGTGGAATTTAATGAAATTATGCTTCTATTTTCGAAAATCCAAAGTAATATATTTTACTTCAGAATTTTTTGAAGGGTTAGAATAGGAAAAAGAGTGTTTTAATTGGAAAGTGGTGGGTAAATTTTTGGATAAATATTCTAAAGTGATAAATAAATTGTTCTCTATTAGGAGGTATAGTGTCGACTTGGGAAATTAATCAAATTTTGTTCAACCAATTTCAGCAGACAATAAATATAAAAGATCTCTAAAAAGGTTGAAAAAGATAATAATAAAAAGAAAGAATCGTAGAAATGAACACGGCGGTCAAGAACCACCATTTAGGATCAACTCAAGTAGGATCAACTCAAGTGTGGACCTGTAATAGTAATAATAAAAGAAAGAATATATATTTGCCTATGCCCAAAACATATATATACATATACACACATATAAACGTTCATAAAAATAGCTTATGCCCAAAAACATATATATACTTATATACACACATATAAACGTTCATAAAAATAAAAATTCTCATGAACACTATATAATTATTTTTATTTCTATTTTTTCTTTCGTACGATGTGTCCTAGATAGGTTTCAAATCATTGAAGGATATTTTTAAGCTAAATGTATATCTAAACTAATCCTTGTTCGAGTTAGGTTGGTCCCTTGTGAAAAATATTTTGATCCTAAATTTTAAATATTCGGATATATAAGAACTCGTTACTAACTCACTTTTTATTTTAACTCATATAAAAAATAATTTTATATTACACTTTCAATAATGTTTTATAAGATAGGAATTCCCTTTTTCAAAATGAGTTGATGAGATACCGAGTTATATCATAATTTATGGAATATCTTTCAAAAATTAGTATTTATCTAAAAAAAAATAAAGTTATGATGTAATTGTCTATTTTTTTTTTTTGGTGACACTATTCTACTGTTTTATGATAGTTGAGTTACCGGTCAACCACTTGCGCTATTTTTGGGAAGTCAATGCTTGATTGACCAAGTCTTCGTCTTTGGGTTGACCTGTCATTTAAATCTTGATGTGCCAATTTCTGTTCCTTCGTTGACTGAGAATACTGCTCCAGGAAAAATGTGTAACCAAAATGAGCTTTTTTTCCTCCTTAAAATTGAGATAATTTGTTCTTAGAATAACATTGTGAATGTTATATCAGGTCGAGAATTTGATACTTATTCTGAGTACGGGTGAGACCTTCTGAGTAAAGCTACAAACGCAACTCGAACCGAATCTGAAATTAATAGAATATTTTTACAATAGTCTTAAATTTATTATCTTGTACAATATTTAATTATAACTTATTCAAATTAAGGTTTAGGCTTACAAAGACCTCATGTTTCTGTCATTTTATTATTATTATATTTATTTCTCATTTGAAATTTTCGTTTTTTAAAAATTTCTTTGGCTTCTTTTAAGAGCCAGGAGACAAGAAGACCAAGACTCTCTAGTCTTCGTAAATGGTTAAGTTCCAGAGCCAGAGGAAATCCAAGTCTTGCCTTAGATAATGGTTTCAATTCCATTATAAATAAACCACTTCCCAAATTAATCAAACATAATAAAAAAAAAAAAAAAAAAAACGTCATGGGTTCTTATAAAAATGGTTTCCCGCCATTATTTTCTGCAATTTTTCTTATTATCTCACTTTTCACGTTACTAGGTACTTCAGTTTCTTCTGTACAAGAAGAAGCTGAAGCACTCTTGAAATGGAAAGCCAGCTTCAAGAATTTTACCATTCCCCTCTTGAATTCATGGAGTCTTCAGCAGCCACCTTCCAATTCCAATCATTCTGCAAATTCCTCTGCTTTTTCCAGTCCATGTTCTTGGTACGGTGTTTCTTGCATCAGTTTCAGCAGCGGTAGTGTCACCGTCAACCGGTTGAATCTCACTGATTCAGGTATTAGCGGTACACTTTACGATTTCCCATTTTCATCCCTGAAAAATCTTGCATATCTTGATCTCAGTATGAATGATTTCTCCGGCACAATACCACCTCAAATATCCAAGACTTTCCAATCTCGTTTATCTTGATTTGTCCGTAAATCAAATTTCCGGAAGCATCCCACCTGAAATTGGCCTTCTCCAATATCTTCAAACCCTCCATTTGGTTCAAAATTTCTTGAATGGCTCAATTCCCGAGCAAATTTCCCAATTAAGATCCCTTAATGGGCTTGCTCTGTATACAAATAACCTCGTCGGCCCTGTTCCTTCTTCTTTTGGCAAACTGAAAAACTTAACGTATCTTTATATTCAAGAAAATTTTCTATCAGGTGCAATTCCTCCCGAGTTAGGACAACTTCGTAACCTCGTTTCCATTTCTTTGTCTAACAACAGTCTAACAGGTCAAATCCCACGTACATTCGGTAACCTCAAAAACCTCGAATTATTGTACCTTTTAAACAATAATTTATCCGGTCCTATCCCTCCTGAAATCGGAAGCTTGACATTACTTACCGAACTCAGCTTGAAAAACAACAGTCTCAATGGAACAATACCAAAATCGCTAGGGAATTTAGGCAACTTGAAACTTCTCCACCTCCACCAGAATCAACTTATTGGTTCGATTCCAAGAGAATTGGGAAATCTGAAGCTACTAACTGATTTGGAACCGAGTGAGAACAAGCTCAGTGGCGAAATTCCTTCTTCATTAGGGAATTTGGGTTTCTTGGAAATTTTGCATCTTCGGGAAAATGAACTCTCTGGTGAAATTCCACAAGAGCTTGGAAACTTGAAGAAATTGGTCATATTTGAAATTGATGCAAATAAGCTCTCTGGTCAGTTACCTGAAAATCTATGCCAAAATGGAGGACTTAAAATGATCACTATAAATGACAATATGCTTACGGGTCCAATTCCAAGAAGCTTGAAAAATTGCTCGAGTTTAGTCAGGGCCCTGTTTGAAGGAAATAAGCTGATTGGAAACATTTCTGAGATGTTTGGTGTTTATCCCGATTTGATTCTAATGGATCTCAGTAATAACAATTTCCACGGTGAACTTTCAGATAACTGGGGACGATGCAAAAAATTGGAATCTTTGTCTATTTCCGGGAACAACATCACCGGTAAAATACCTGAAAATATTGGAGATCTAACTCAACTGGGAAATCTTGACCTTTCTTCAAATCATTTAAACGGGGAGATTCCATTGAAACTAAAAAAGCTGACTTCTATGCTTCATCTTGATTTACATGGAAATCAAGATTTGGGTGGAAACATACCCCAGGAATTAGGTTCTTTGTCTGAACTTCTTTATCTTGATCTGTCTTCAAACTCATTAGTTGGGAAAATCCCTGGAAGTTTAGGGAAATTTCGTCAGATGTATTATTTGAACTTGAGCCATAATCTTTTAAGTCAAAACATTCCACAGGAGATGGGAAATTTAGCTCAAGTTTCTAAGATGGATTTGAGTTTCAATACATTGACAGGACTTATACCTCAAGAATTAGGTAGTTTAGTAAGTCTAGAGCTTTTGAATCTCTCCCATAACAACCTCTCTGGTACTATCCCAAACAGTTTGGGAAATCTTCCGGGCTTGATTTACTTGTCTTTCAATAACTTGGAAGGTCCCTTGCCCCAAAATGGTAAAGCCTTTGCAAATGCTACACTTGAACAAGTAATCGGGAACAAAGGATTGTGCGGACACATTATTGGTTTGCAACCTTGTCAAGAAGTTTCTAATTTTGGTAACAAGGGAAAGAGGAGTGTCCTCCTGGTTGTGCTTCTTCCTGTTTTGGGTGCTGTCTTACTTATTTTTACATTTTCTTGGTTTTTTCTTTGGAAGAGAAAAACGGAACTCATAAGGCCACAAATGGATGATATGTTTTGGATAAGTACATTTACAGGCAAAGAAATGTATGATGAAATCTTGAAGGCGACGAATGATTTTAGTGACACATTCTGCATTGGTCAAGGCGGGCATGGAAAGGTGTACATGGCAAAACTTTCATCAAACTCTGACGACAACATCAAGGACAAGGTAGTAGCTGTTAAAAGATTCAATCTTTTCAATGTGATTGTAGACCGTAAAGGGTTCTTGAACGAGATAAGGGCATTGACAAAGCTGAAGCATCGAAACATTGTGAAGTTATATGGCTTCTCTTCTAATCCCCAACACACATTTTTGGTGTACAAGTACATTGAAAATGGTAGCCTGGGGAAAGTACTAAGAATAGATGAAGAAGCAAAAGAGTTGGACTGGCTAAAGAGAGTGAACATCATAAAGGGAGTTGCACATGCTTTGAATTATATGCACCATGAATGTTCACCACCAATTGTTCATCGTGACATAACAAGCAATAATATTTTGCTTGATTCTGATTACGAAGCTCGTGTTTCAGACTTTGGTACTGCTAAGCATTTGAAGTTGGATTCTTCTAACCATAGTGCATTGGCCGGGACATATGGTTATGTTGCACCAGGTACGTAACATCTATCTTATATATGGTTTTTCATTGAATTAACATATCAAAGTTTATGGTTTATATCTGTATGGGTAATATATACATTTTTTTATTAATATTATCCTTGGCGCTACATTAACAAGTCAAGAAAGAAAATTTTAAAATTTTAATTTATTTTTTGAAAATTATTATAGTTAATGATTTCTTTGAAAAGATAAATATTACTTATTGAGTTTTAACTTAGTCACATGTGACTCATGCATCGAAAAAGTATTGAGACGGAAAGACACAGTCAAATCAGGTCGAGTTACTTGAGGACTCATAACTATGTTTTAAAACCAAAAGACTCGGTCAAATCAAGTTGAGTCACATCAAGTCTCGTAACTATATTCTTATACTTTAATCTCACATATAAAATCTGTTTTATGAAATATAAAGTTAGAGATTTAAGTATCAATTGTCGATTTAAATATCTTTTCGATATTGCTAAAATGATTGATAAGTAATTAATTTTGGTGTGTAAGCTTATAATTGCGTTATGGATTTGCATGCTAGGTCGTGGCACTCTCTCTCTTACAATTTTTGCCATTATATATCATGTTTCTTCTTTCTAGCTAAAGGGCAGTGCATAGCCACTTTTTACTCACTAATGTATAAATATATATATTGTTCACCTTGCAGAGTTGGCTTACACAATGAAAGTTACTGAAAAATGTGATGTGTATAGCTTCGGAGTATTGACATTGGAAATAATGAAAGGAAAGCATCCCGGTGACAGCATTACAAGTCTAACGATTTGTGCACCGGGAAACATGCCGCCGATTAAAGAATTACTTGACGATCGGCTGTCGTATCCTATCCCTGAAGTTGAAAATGTTCTGATAAACATCATCAAAATCGCAAGGTCGTGTCTGAATGCAAATTCCAATTATAGGCCAACTATGCACATGGTCTCTAATATGTTATCCGTAGGCACTGGCTAGGTTACCAAAAATCTTGTACGTTACAAATTTTTCCGCTTTGTGTAGGAAAATAAGGCATTCTGCAGAAAATTTTCTGACCAGAACTTTGTTTCAATTTGAGTTTTGTAATAGAATAGGATTTATGCATTATTTAATCAATTTTAAAAAATATAAAAGATGCAAAAGAAGCAATTAGATTGATAAGGATCTCATTCATAAGAATATTTAACTTAAAAATAAGAAATTCGGTTAAATGAGTACTATTTGATGAGACTAAAGTCCAAATTAATTCACTAGATTTACCTGCGACCAATGTGACACACAAAGTAGGCCTAGTCAAAGGTTATTTAAAACCTTTTAGCCACGTTAGTAGCGAAGTATGAGATCACAATACTTAATACTTCGGACAAGGACCAAAGTTTAGAGTAATCACATTAGTGTGGTCCTTTTCGATTCCATTTGGAATAGAACTTCTCTCGCACATTTAATAAAACTCATACCGTATGGGCATTTAATGTCGTCGATAAAAGTGTTGAACAAAAGTACAACCGTTAGGGAGCATGTTATTCTTGGGTTTCAAAGCTAAGAAGTGTATTGGTATTGGTCAAATCCACATTTTATATAAATAAGAAGTGACATAGTAATAATTCAGGTGAAAGCTTATATTCACAAAGTCATGTAACACTTTCTTTCTCTGATTTTTCTCACTTCATTATTCTAGAGAATATTTCGATACTCATAAATATCTTATGTATATAAGATTGTAAGTTTCTAATGACATATATTTTGTAATTTTGTTGAACTTTTTGGACTTTGTTGTCTTTTTGCATTTTTGTGTTTTTTTTTTAAAAAAAATTTAAATCATCATAATGACATTTTTGTAATTTGCTTAATCTTCTTTGGTCTTTTTTGTCTCATTCTATGTTTAATACTTTTGAATTTTTTTTTTTTTTAAAAATATCTTTTCACTTTCTCTTTATTAAATTTTTTTAATGCTTATCTTATATTTAATGACTTTTTTTCCCATTTTTTAAAAACTTTTTATGTTTTTTTTCTTTTTCTTCACTTCTTTTTATTTTATTTTATATATAAAAGATTGTAAGTTTTCTAATGGCATGATTTTGTAATTTTTTAAATATTTTTTAGATTTTATTGTCTTTTAATTTTATTTTTTTATATCTTTGTCTTCTTGTATTTATTTTTTTATAGCATTTTAATTGTAATTTATATTACTTTTGTTTGGTTTTTTTTTTTATTATTATTTTTTAAACTTTTCATCTTCTTAGATTTTTGGTATTCTACTTTATTTTTTAAATTCAATTTTTTATATGAAATTAATCGTATATATATTTTTTGTCTTTTTTTCAATTCATTAACTTTTTGATCTTTTCCATAATTTACAGTTTTTCTATTTAACATTCAATTTTCTTTACATATTTCACAATTGTTTTAAAGTTTACTTTTTAGTTTTTTAAAATATTTTATATTTTTATACAACTTTATTATTCAAAGAAATAATCTTATTTTAATATTTTTTTATTTTTTCTCTTGCGATTACTATACACTTTTTTAAAATTATATTCAAATACGATCATCTATCCTTTTAGATTTCATATATTTGTCCGGGTTTACAAGTTGCTAAATTTTTTATATTTTTTATTTTATACCTATATATATATATATTTATATTTATTCGATTGAATTCATCACTATTATATATATTAATGTTATACGATACAATAATAGTATATTAAAAATTATTAAATTTTAAATTAGTTTTTTTAATATGTTTAATGGGTAAAAGATAAATTAATAATGAGTAATTTGAATAATTATGTACCATTATTATTTTAAAAATACTATGTTACATAATAAAATTATAATTTTTTATTATATAAATATCTAATAAATTGATAAATACAATTACATATATATAATAAAATTTATGAATTTATTTAAATAAACGTATTTTTAATGTTTAAAAATTTTAAATCAATAATTTATCACAAATGAAAAATAAAAAATTATATAATTCTACACCAAGAGAATGCTCTAACTAGTATATATATATTTTTCCCTTATCTTTCATTTTTTTCTATTAACTTAGATATTCAACGGCCTAAATCCTAAATTTAGGCCATCTCACACTCTATTGCTTGTAAGCATGTCCCCTAATTTTCGGCCAAATCACTTTATGGCAAGGGTTCACTTTAATGGTGATTTCATATTAATTAAATCAAAGAGTGGAGAAGATAATAAGGTATGTTATCAATTATTACTGCAATTATATATATATATATTTATATATTAGGTGAACATCTGCATTTAGGTGTGGGATTTTTATATTATATATTGTTTTCAATCTATAGTATATTTTTAAAAAAATTTATACAAATATTGCAATATTTAAAATATATATTATTTAATTATAAAAACTAAGAAAATGGCGAAAAATATCAAAAAGTGTTATAAATCTATTTATTATGTGAATATTCATTGAGATATCCTATGCCTTCTAGACTTTTTTATTGTTTTATATTCCTAGTTTATCTAGGGTTCTCATGCAAAATAAATAAATAAAAATTAAAAAATTAAAAAAAAAAAAAAAAACAACAACAATTGCGTCAATAATAAATTTATTTGTTGAATAAGGACACAAAACGTCTTAGATGAATCCTAAACTATAAAAATACACTTTTAAATCAAATTTACAAACTATTTGTTAATGTCTTTTTGTCAAATATAACCATCTCTAATAAATTTAAAAATATGCTAAAATAATAATACATCCAATTACTCCTTTCCTTAATGATTTATAAGAACACATCCATTTATCTTATTAAAGAAAATAATTAATGTTGAATTTGTATGAATTAATATCAAACTTTAAAGTCAATTAAATTAAATCAAAGAGTGGAGAAGATAATAAGGTATGTTATCAATTATTCTCGTAATTATATATATTAGGTGTGAGATTTCTATCTTATAATTTTTTTAATCATTGATTTATCAAAAAAAAATTTAATAAATTTTATACATATGTTGCAATATTTAAAATATATTGTTTGATTATAAAAACTAAGAAAATGCTGAAAAATATCAAAGGAATTAAAATAATGTTATATAAAACTTTGTAATCTTACTTTAAAAAACTATAATTGAAGTAGAAAATAAAAAGGTAAAATATAATATATATATATATATATATATATATATATATATATTAAAAGATCTATATAATGATTAAAAAATTTATAAAAATTTATATTAGTTATGTAACAGCAATTAAAGAAAATATTTGGTACCCTTAAATTTTTTTTTTAAAAAAAATTGCTCATGAAATGTATTTTAAAAAAAAATAAAAATAAAAATATTAAAATATAATAGATCATTAAATGTATTTTCTTTTTACCATTTAAAAATTTAAAAATAGTTTATAATAACAAAAATATTAATATAAATTAAAGAGAAAATATTTTATAAATTTTAAACTTAATATCTCTGCCTAAATTCTTGGGAAGGTCAAAATTTGCAAGAAAAAAACTCTAAACATAATTATTTACATCTTTTTGGTACAAAATATAGTTTTTTTTTTTTTTTTTTTTTTTTATGAAAGATAGTTAAAAAAATTTAAAAATTTAAATTAAAATGTCATAATAAAAAATATGAAAGGTCATTAGTCATAGATGTTTTATTTAAAAGAAAAAAAAAAAAAAAAAAAAAAAAAAAAAAAAAAATTTAAAAATAAAAATAAAAATATATTAAGAATATGAAATGACACATAAATATATAATTTTTTAAAAAATCTCCTAAACATTATAAGAATAAGAAAAGCTATTAGACATTAATGTTTAATTAAAAAAACTAAAACTAAAAATAAAAATCCTAAACATTATCATAAAAATAAAAATAAAAAAGACATTAAAATAAAAAAAAAAAATTACTAAAAACATGTTACTCACAAGTTCGATTCCAAGAGAATTGAGAAATTTGAAGCTATTAACTGATTTGGATCCGAGTAAGAACAAACTCAGTGGTGAAATTCCTTCTTCATTAGGGAATTTGGGGAATTTGAAATTTCTGTATGGCCATCATAGTGAGGAATGTCCTTCTTTAATGCCCCAACATCCTACATGTGAGAGGAGCAGCAATCTACCCCCGACAAATTCCTCTAAACTCGGAGGAGGTTGGTCCGACAAATGGATAAACCATATGGTCCTTGGATGTTACCAGGTTATTAGCGGAAAAAACGAGCTGAACCGGAGATCGACCGGGGCGAGCGTTCCTCACAGACGGTAGCCCCTAGTTGATCGCCAACTTGGAAATCGATAGGCCTCAAGGACAAGGGGGAACAACCGGCCCAGTTAGCAAGGTCTGGGCCCAATAATCCGAAGCGGCCCGGAGGTTCCAGATTCACCGCACTGGATACTTTGGAGGAGGCCCATGATACTAATTCCGAGATTAGCATTTTGAAACAAAAAATCTAGTCACTCCAGGGGCCTAGTTCTAGGAGGGGAGGCGGGTCAGCCCATGAAATCTTTGATAAAAAGAAAAACAATCGGCTGCCCGGTATAGACTAGTGCAGGATAAGGGCCCTCCTAGGCCCAAAATTGGTAAACCCAAGTCGGTCCTAGGGAGCACTTCGATGGGCACTTGAGCAAGCAGTCTGTGGGTCATATGACAATTGTTAACTGTGATTTACCAGGCCCAAGTTTAACCAAGGATGCCAGCAGAGGTGGAGATCGAAGGTGTAAAGTCTACGGTTTCAATGGGAATCAATTCCAGTCGAAATTGTAGCCATGACGACCAATTCTCGTTCGTTAAATATGACGATCATGGAGGTAGACTCATCTTCTCCCCCTTGTGTCCCATGAATCTCCCCAAAATTGTGGCATGGAACCGCAGGGGTGCAGGTTCCGTTAATGCTTTAAGACACCTCATTCTCCTTATTAATTGTCATAAACCTAGTATCCTTATTCTTTTGGAAACTCGTGTTAATAGTAGTTTTATTAGCAATATTTTGGCAAAGACAAATTTTACTCAATTTGTTGTAGCGGAAGCCGTCGGTTTCTCAGGAGGAATATGGGTAATCTAGAACTCCAACCTTCTTCACTTTGACCCAATTTCGATTGACGACCGGATTATCAATTTCATTGTATGGAATTCGCACACTCGGCCTTGGTTATTATCCACTATTTATGCCTCGCCAAATCCAACGATTCGGCAGTTTCTATGGGACTATTTAGATCAATTAGGCAGTGTTGTTGAGTTACCTTGGTTGGTAGTGGGCGATTTCAATCAAGTTATCCATAGCTCGAAAAAGAAAGGTGGTGCTCCGATATCATTCTCGCGTGCTAAACCCTTTGTTGATGTGATCACGAGCTGTGCATGGATTGATTTGGGTTAGTCGGGTCCTCCCTTTACCTGGTCTAATATGAGGAAAGGACGACATAATATTCAAGAACGATTGGATAGAGCTCTCTGTAATCAGCAGTGGTCAACCTTGTTCCCGAATAGAAGTGTTGTTCACCTTCCGAGGAGCAGATCCGATCATCTTCCGGTGTGCATTCAGGACGGTAACGCCCTTCCTAGGGGAGTGAATCAGTATGTTTTCCGTGTGCAGGCTGCCTGGTTTCTCCACCCCGGGTTTGAACAATTTCTTGCAGAGAGCTGGACTCAAGGTGGTAATGGGGATATAGCTCGGAAGCTTTCCTCGCCGCGGGCTTCTCTTTCCCGATGGAATCGGTGAGTGTTTGGTAATATTTTCTCTATAAAATTTTGTTGCCTTGCACGGATAAGTGGTATCCAAAAAGCAGTACAATCTCGGTCGTCATCAAGGTTGTCTCGGTTGGAGGACTCCTTACTTCAGGAATCGGATGCAATTTTGGAACAGGAGGATCTTTATTGGCGGCAGAAATCCAGAGTTTCCTGCTGAAAGAGGGTGAGAGAAGCACCAGATTTTTCATACCACTGCCCTGATTCGTCGAAGAAGGAATAAGATCTTGAGGCCGAAAGTGGACGGAGTCAACTGGTGTGATGATATGGATGTTCTTAAGGAACATGCCCGAGAGTTTTATGCAAAACTCTACTTGAAGGAACCATGTGCACCATGTGCTTTTTCAGACTGGAATTTCCCTCAAATTTCGCATCGAGACCGTCGTTGGATGAACAGACCTGTTTCGGTTGAGGAAGTTCGGGAAGCTGTTTTCAAATGGGTGCCTTTAAAGCACCTGGTCCCGATGGTTTTCCCCCTTGTATTTTCCAGAAATATTGGCATATCCTGGGTGATGATATCGCTAAGGTAGTACAAAATATGTTTGTGAATGGGAAGCTGGTTGAGGATATTAATAATGTTGTCATCTGCCTTATTCCGAAGGGGGATAAGTAGGAGCCGCTTTCTCGGTTTCTCCCTATCTCCTTGTGCAATGTTCTAGTTAAAGTGGTCTCGAAGATTTTGGCCAATCGTTTGAAACCTTTGATGATCCAACTCACGAGCCCGAACCAAGCTAGTTTCATTCCCGGTAGATCTACGGTGGATAACATCATAGTGGCACAAGAAGTAGTGCACTCTTTAAGAAAAAGGAAGGGTAGAAATGGTGGGTTTATTTTGAAAGTAGATCTCGAGAAGGCCTATGACCGGGTTGATTGGGATTTTCTACGAGAGGTTTTATCCGCTACGGGATTCCGCCCGAGTTTCACCGCTCTTATCATGGATCGTGTTACTTCGGCTTCCCTATCGGTGTGTTGGAATGGTGATCCTCTAGACTCCTTCACTCCCTCCCGTGGGCTCCGACAAGGCGACCCCCTCTCCCCTTATCTGTTTGTGTTATGTATGGAGGTTCTTAGTCAAAAGATCAACCAATCGGTGGATTGTAATAAGTGGGCTGCTGTCCAAATCTAGTCCAGGTGGACCGAAAATATCTCATATTTTCTTTGCAGATGATCTATTGTTGTTTGGGGAAGCTTCATTTTCCCAAGCGCGTTTAATGGAACATATGTTAGCTCAATTCCGTGGTATTTCGGGTCAAAGGGTTAATCGGCATAAATCTCGGATCTGGTTTTCCCCCAACACTCCGAGTTACTTAAGGCACTCCATTTCCTTTGAATTTCATATTCCAGCCACAACTAACCTCGGTGTTTACTTAGGAATGCCGATACATCATGGCCGAACAAAGGGGATGTTTTCCTATTTGGTGGAAAGAGCCCAACGTAAGCTTGCCGACTGGAAAATTAACTCCTTGTCACGGGCTGCCCGAGGAATCCTTGTTAAGACCACTCTATCCGATATTCCCATATATGCCATGCAAACGACCAAACTCCCGGAGATGATTTTGAAATGTCTAGACCAGATTTGCCGTAAATTCTTTTGGGGGTCGCAGGAGGGGAAAGGGACCTTACATACTATCGCTTGGAAGTATATTTGCCGCCCCTTGCGTTTGGGTGGTTTGGGAATTATGGAGCTCGGTCCCATGAACATTGCATTATTAGAAAAACTTGTCCGGAACTTGGTACAACAACCACTCAACCTTAGTAACCAGATTTTGCGGGCAAAATATGGGGGGTGGCAGTCTGTTATTCGGAACCGGCGAGCCGCCAATGGCTCCCCCTTATGGCGCAACGTTCTTAAGGCTAGTGATGTAGTGCGGGACAATGCCTTTTGGGAGATTGGCAACGACTCCTCGGTTTCCTTCTGGTTTGACTCTTGGTTACTGTCGGAGCCTCTTTATGTCAAGGCCTGTTCGGCTGTCCCGTTGTTGGCTCAAGACGACAAAATGGTTCGTGACTCACCGGGTGCCCAACGGGGGATGGAGTTTGGCGTATTGCGGCAGACCGTTACCGGCTCAATTTTGCAACAACTGGCAACCTTTCAACTGGTGGATTCAGAACAAGCTAGGGATGTAATGAGGTGGAAACTCACCAAACATGGCCAATTTACTACGCACTCGGACGCGTCGGTATGTTAGGCGTGCATCGTAATGGAAATGACCAATTCCCGTGGAAGCGAATCCGGAAATTTAAAGGGCCGCTGAGGCCCTCCTTAACCTTATGGATAGTTGCGCACGGAGCTTTACCGACCGCCCAATTTTTGTGGTATAGGCATATTATACCTTCTCCACTTTGTCGGTGGTGTTCGAGTTATTCTCAATCATGCCTTCATCTTTTGCGGGACTGCACATCGAAGGCAATGTGTGGAGGGTGATTATCGGCAAGAATTCTCGCTTCTTTTGTCAAATGGATAGCAACCGTTGGATTTGTATGAATGTTAATAGTAGTCGCTTTAACTACTCTTTTGGTAGGATTTGGCCTTATATATTGAGGCAAGTTGTACATGAGTTATGGTTTAACCATAACGCTAGAAATCATAGTTCACCCCATTTTTTGGAGGTTCCCAATGCTCTTGCTAAGAAGTGCCTCCGTAAGGTTCTCGAGCTCCTCTTAGCATGGGAATAGGGTTCCGGTCTTGTCTTTGTTTTTCTTGTACCTTGTACATCCTTTTGATCTTTATGATATCTATACCCGGTTTTAAACAAAAAAAGAGAGCATTTAAAGGAGATAAATATGATGTAGTTTTGAGGTGCCCAAATTCGCGAATCCGCGTCACTTGCTGTTAGATCTTGAATCTTGAAGGCCATGATTCAAAGTATCGGTCTCGGAAGCCATTGATCATCGTATCGGGTGATATAAAATTTGTTATATTTAATAAAAAAAATAATTTTTTATATATAAATAAAAAATATAAATAATACAATAGTTTTTAATATAAAATTTATAAACAATGATAATTAATCAAAATTTTAATATAAAGAATTATAAAATTATAAAAATATATTTCAATATATATATATGAAATAATAAAACATGTGAATATCTATTTATAAAAAAATTATATATTTATTCATTTTATTTCTAAAATCTCAAATTAAATGTTGACCAATTATTTTTTTTAAAATATTTTACCAATTTTAATTATAAATATTTTTTTTTAGTAATTGAACAATTATAATTACAAAGTGAACTGGTCCTAAATTAAGAGAGGTATAATGTTGACATGTGAGACTAATTAATTTTTGAACTACAATAATTAATTTTTGAGCTACCGGGCAACCAAGTCTTCGTTTACCAAGTCTTCGTTTTTGGCGATGTCCTGTCTTTGGGTTATATCTAATCTTGAAAAAAAGATTTCTATTCCTTCGCACCCTCATGTTATTTTTTGAGTTGATTTCTACTTCATTGAAAAACTCAATTATTTATTTCTTTGACTTCTTTTAATAGGTAGGACACAAGAATACCAAGACTTTCTATAGAGTCCCAGAGCCATAGGAAGTCCAAGTCCAGCCTTGGATAATGGTTTCAATCCCATTATAAATAACAACCAGAATGTGTCAAAGGTTGGATGGCCGAGTGGCACCAACCACCCCTTCCGGGTTCGACACCCCCGCCCCCTATTATATATATTCTCCTTGTAAACGAAAAAAAAAAACAACCAGAATGTCAATGGTTGTGTAGTGGAGTGGCAAAAGGTCACCCGCCAACCGCCTCTTCGGGGGTTCGACACCCAATGCCCCTCCCCCATGTATAAAAAAATAAAAAAATAAATAACAACCAGAATAATTGGTGAGTTTGATTCTAAACAAAATTATTTTTTGTAAGTTTAATCCTAAAATATCTTTTTTACTTTTAAAGTTCCAACTTTTTTTTATTGGAGAAAAATAAGGTATCTTTAAAGACTTCTGTCAAAAAATTTAAAAACTTAACAGTTTATATTGTTTAGTTAATTAAAGAAAATGGTAAAAACGGCAATACGAATGAGGAGAATAAAAAAAAAAAATCTAAAGAAGAACGATATAAGAAAGAACAGAGGAATTTTTGTATATTATTCTTTGGAAGCATTAATTTTGATTTAGCACTTTTGAAAAGTTATGTTCTTTGCCAAACTCCAGATTTGAAATAGAGCCAAGAATGGCAGAGAAAAGAAGTGAAGAGAGAAGACTTGTTGTTGAACAAACATCATGATTTGTAAATTCTGCCATTAAAATTGATTTATTGCTACACATTCCCAAATCTGCTTCTATTTGATTCGAGCAATTAGGGCACAGGAAAAATAAATAAATATGGAAAAAAAAAAATTTCCCTCATGTTTCTGTCATCTCATTTTTTTGAGTTGATTTCTACTTCCTTCAAAACCTCAATTATTTATTTCTTTGACTTCTTTAATAGCTAGAAGACAAGAAGACCAAGACTTTCTATAGTCCCAGAGCCAGAGGAAGTCCAAGTCCAGCCTTAAATAATGGTTTCAATCCTATTATAAATAACAACTACTTCCCAAATTGATCGAACATCATTAAAGCAAAAATAAAAAAAAAATTGCAGTTCATGGGTTCTTATAAAAATTGTCTTCCACCATTTCTTTCTGCAATTTTTATTATTATCTCACTTTTCCCATTGCAAGGAACTTGGTTTCTTCAATACAAGAAGAAGCTGAAGCCCTCTTGAAATGGAAAGCCGGTTCAAGAATTTTACCATTCCCCTCCCTGAATTCATGGAGTCTTCAACAGCCACCTTCAAATTCCAATCATTCTACAAATTCATTTGTTCTTTCCAATCCATGTTCTTGGTACGGTGTTTCTTGTATTAGCTTCGGCGCGATAGTGTCACTGTCAACCGAGTGAATCTCACCGATTCGGGTATTAGCGGTACACTTTACGATTTCCCATTTTCATCCTTGAAAAATCTTGAATATC